>JAYEVK010000347.1:0-138149 GCA_036346275.1 Otatea glauca
CGATTGTTGGCAAAATGCCCCATTTCATTGCAATGATAGCAACGTCTTCCCACGGCCTGAGAGGTTCCTCCAGTCTGTGCCATAGTTCTGGCTGGAGTAGGAACATTTTGACCCACTGGGCGATTTGCCGGCAGTGGTGCTCTATCATTGCCTCTAGGCTGGTACCGAATGAGCTGTTGGGGTGCCGTCCTGCCTCTGCTCGCCCCGACGACCTCCTTGTTGCGCCATTCTGCGCTTCTGTTGTCATCCAACTCGGCGCTTGTCCTCTAAGATCGTGGCTTTGTTAACTAACTCTTGAAAGTCGGGAATGTGGGTGATCGGTCCCACTGCAACCTCGCATTCAATCCCTTCATGAAGCGGGATTGTCCGCCTTATCCGTAGCCACATCCTCAGTGCGTAGCGTGCCGTTGGGTGAACTTGTTCGTAATCGCCACCGGTCGCCGCCTTTGCTTGAGGCTTCGAACTCCTCCTTTAAGATCCATGATACCCTCGGGTACATGGTATCGACGAAGGCCGAGGTGAATTCCTCCCATGTGATACTGCTGGTCCTCATGAGTCAAGCGAGGTTTTCCCACCATTCTGCGGTAGGTCCTTCGAGTTGATGAGAGGCATAGAGTACCTCTCATGTCCTACACATTGGGTAATGTGCGGCTTCCTTTCAATTGTCCTTAGCCAATCGTCCGCTCCGAGTGGATTGGCGTTGCTCGAGAAGGTAGGTGGACGGGTTCTCATAAACTCCGACAACCGTGAGTAGGGGTGTGGTCCATGGTTGCCCTGGTTGAACATTCGCAGCAGCTTGATTGGATATCTGCCGCATGGTTTGAACCATCGTGGTCATGAGTTGAGTCCGCTGCACAAAAGGCTCCTGTGTTCGCATATCGACTGCGGTGGTTGAGGAATCGCTCTTCATTCTCGTTGTCCGTCTGGTTAGCTCCACTTCACTGCTCCAACATTTCCACGAGTCCTCACCATCTCAGCTGCAAGCTTCCATGGTTAAGAAAAGAAGAAAGCATAGACGAGTAAAAGAACTTATGTGGGGAAACAGTGTAACTTAAATTATTTAGCCACTTTATTGATATAATATAAAGCGGTATGGTTGCTCACAAGTGCCTAAGGGCAATGCAACACATACGTGACACTCACAAAAAGTAAGTAAGCAAACATAGGAATCCAAGACAACTCACACCTAAGGGTGACTCGAAGCAAAGACGCGACTCAGATATTCGAGTCTCGACACTACACTCTACTACACTCGATCACTCATCGAGCCAACCGAGCTGCGGCTTCCCGAGCGTAACCGGTAGTCTTTGCGGCATTGAGGCGAACGGGTCCTCGTGACCTCTATCGGCGGCGGTGCAAAAGACCCCATCGACTCTGGCGGTCCCGGCCGCCGCTTCTCGCTGATCGGGCGCTCCTCGCCGGCTCCTCCGAACTGGATCATGTAACTCAGATCTGGTTCGGGCTCGGGTCCATATAGAGCCATCTCCAACTCCCGGATCTTTCAGATGGCATGAGCTAAGTTCTCCGGTGTTGGGTTCTTGCCTCTATAACCTCGCCGCGGGTCTCTGCAGGCTCCCGGACTGCCTCGTCCAAGCGTCCTCCGGCGATGACGTATCTCGCCAGTGGGTGATCGTAGCGTCCTCCTCCACGAGCTCCATCTGTTGTATCGATCGCGCGACGCGGATGGTGGCGGAAGACGGTGCCCTCTAACTCTGCGGAGAGTGCGGGCAATTTGCCGCATCGCTCGACGCGACGTCTCGAATCCGGCCTCGAAAGAAGACCTCCTGGCGTTGATGTAGATAGGACGACTCGCCTCGTCCTCTCCCCGAGCATACTTCGTGATCTTGACGCCCCAGCGATGTCAAGTCCCGCCTGCACCACCAAGTCCCTCGATGCGATTGGTCGGTCAAAACCTCCAAGCAAGCGTGATCATACGCCATAACTCCGCATGCGTATCCTCAGGGCGCTCTCCATAGGTATGGATCATCCTCATCTCGCCAAAACAAACCTTGTTTAAATTAAATAGAGAATAATAAAAATTCAAACATAGGTATGAATAAGGAGAAGAGATAAGTCGAGATTTCTTTGACATTCTTGCTCAAGTTGATTAGGTCTTTAGAAAATAGTTTTCACCCTCCTAGGCACAACCAAACTAAGGTCAAGGCCTACAATCGACCCGCTCGATACCACCTCCGCCGGGACCGAATCGCAAATCAGGACCCTCTGTATCTACGCCTGTCCAGATCACGCTTAGCACACTGATCATACGAGGTTGCACATCACGGACATTCACAAGGATATAAGAATAAATAGTGCAAACATGTATATAAAACGAGTTGTACAACCTTATGGTCTCCTTACAGATAAGTCACCACGCAGGCTTACATTATTCAAAACAAAGAAATAGCAGTGGAACATAAAAAGTCGTAAGCATCCATCTTGCCACAGCAACCGATCGGGCTTGCCCCTAGTTGCTCGTGTCCTCGACGTACTCCTCCTCCCATCTTGGTGTAGTCTCCTCCACCGATGTTGGGGTTGATAAGCAAGGTGGGGTGAGTACACAAGGCACTCAACAAGTAATGCATGAATGCAAGACTATTACTATATGCAAAGCTTATTCCAATGGATTGGCTTAATTGATCCTTTTGCATCAAGCGGCATTTTTAAACTAGTATCTTGTTTAGATTAAAGCAATGAAATGTATATAAGTAATACTAATTTCAAATGGTTTTTCTTCAAGATTCTCAGACTGACCTTATTAGTTCATTTCCAACAACGGCACACACCACCCTTCCATGTTTTGTTTATGAAAAACTACCCTTGACTGTAATCCTCGAGCAATGCTCAATACCGTGAGCACGCTATTCGAATAGTTTTGACACTCTGCAGAGGTTGTACACTTTACCCACAAGATCTGACCGCCACCACACAGTGATTGTCCGCAACAAAGCTTTTCAGAACTTCTACCTTAACCAAAGAACCTCTCGGTATTGCCTTTACTATCACTTCCTCACAGAGCAAGAAGTATAGGACCGGCCAATCACCGTTGGATGGGCACCAAGCCGTAGCACAGTACGCTCCCCATACAGATATACACCACGTGTACTGTCACCCCGAGGTATCGTAGAGGAAAGATATCGAACCCTAGTCAACTAGGTCTGTCCCATGTCGATATGTGGTTGTACGGTGACTCAGATCAAAGGCTTGCAAGGTGAAGTCCTTAACTCACCAAGGCAAGACTTTCAACACTCAACAATGGCACATGACCCAATGTGGCACAGACTCACATCACTCAACAACCCAATGCCACACAGGCCTACGGCACATGCCTCTTGCCACTTGCCCCAGTCTAAATCATTTTCCACCCAGCTTGATTATTGTGCAACACATGCCAAGAATAACTCAATATCGATCGGAACCACACAAAGTTCTTTGTACCTCAATCTCAACATGTGGCATCATCACACCACTTTTCAAAATACATTCAATATGTCTTTAATCAATATTGTAGCATTTTTCCGAAAGATCATTCATGATTCGTTTGCAAGGCTAAGCATCTACTCACGGCCTAGCCTCCCGTGTTGGCACAATATTAACATCCAACTAATATAATCGAAACTTAGGGTGACAATGATCTAGGCATACAATTAATAATTCAAGGTGGCATAACAAAATGGGTTGATTAACTACATTATCCCAAATTAATTTAAATTCATTTTAAATAATTAGCATGCATAGTTTCAAAGCATAAATTACATTTTAAAATCTGGGATCAAAATGGATCAAAGCATCACTTGCCTTCAAAGAGTTGCTGGTCGTGTTCAAGCTTGGTCTTGAGCGACGAATTCTTCCTCGAAACTTCCGGCAAAATTACGCCTACGCGCATAAACAAAGCATACAATAAATAGCCAATACAGAAGACTATATGTCCTCAAGAATTCAAATAAAATTCACCAATAAATAGCTCACAATTTTATGAATTTTAGAAATTTGAATCACCCAAATCCGAGTTAAAATGCAAAAGTTATAGTCATTTGAAGTTTGAATAAAATCAAAATACGTAAATTAAGAAAATCCGATTTTTCTGAATTATTTTTATACTTGAAATTACATTTATGACGTCAGCATGCCTCATGATGACGCCAGCACCAAAATAATTTCCGCCAAAATATTTTATATATGAAAATATTTATGGCGTCGCGATGACGTCCAAGACGACACGCGGCACGCCTGAGGCCGCCACGTCGCTCGTCTATGGACCGAGTCACGGTTGGCTCGGTCACCGTGGGCTTGGTTCACGAGCGGTGCAGCCACGCACGCAAAATCCGCACCGCTCGCTAAAACCGACGGTCGATCCTCACGCCGCGCAGCGCGGACCGAGATGCGCGCGACACGCCGCCGCGCATCCGGTCGGACCTAAATCCAACGGTTGGATTCTGCACCGACGCGGCGACGCCTCGATTCCGCGCGCCACGCTGTCGCGCATCGAACGGTGCCCTCGGATCTAACGGCCAGCACCACACCGCCATCGCGACGCCTCGGTTTACTCGTAGCCACGCAGCGCGATCGCGGTGGCGCGGCGCCAGCAACGGCGGATCTGGTCTCGCTCTGGTCAAACGCCACGCGCGTCAAGACGCGATTTGGCGGTGCGGTGCCATCTCCGCTGCGTTCAAATCAAGCAGGCGCAGATCCTTAGGGCAAAACCGGATCCAATCTCACCGCTCGGATCTAATCCAACGGTCCACGGTACGAGGCATTGCATCGTTCGCAGTGCGGCGTGGTTCAATCCTCTGGCGATCCACTATCGATCCAACGGTAAGACAAAACATATCGCGGACATTAGATCTAATCCAAGCCGTTCGCTCTAGATCTAAGCGGTTACGATTCAATCTAAACATCTACAGAGATGGAGGCTACGTGGACTCACCGAACCGAACGATGCAAATCGGACGGTCGGCGGGTTCGACGAGGTTGACGGCGCGAAGAAGCGAAAGGTTGCCGAGGTGGGAAGATGACTCGGCGGCGACGGCTGCCACGGGCTTCCGGCGAGAAGAAGTGGTCCACTCGCGCGTCTTGCCCGGTGAACTTCGAACGGGCCGAGCACGGCGAAAGCGACGGACGGCGACGAGAGGAAGCAAAACAACGGCGGCACAAGGACGAACTACTGCGAAGCTCGCCAGCGCTAGAGAGGGTCTCGGCGTGCGTGCGAGGAGTCAAAAGACGCAGCGTGAAAGAGCTCTGCCGACGCGCTACTCGGTGCACTTAAAGGGGCCTCGGCGTGCGCGCTGTGCGGCGGCAAACGAGCGGGAACGGTCGGCGGCATTAGCTCCGGTGATCTCGCGAAGACGACCGACGTGGCGCAATCCCGCAGCGTCCGGCGGCGACGATCAGAAGGCTCACGCGCGGCGGGCGACGTGGCACACGACGCAGCGTGCGATCCGGATCGAACGGCTTGGCGCGGGCGGCGCTAGGGTTTTGGCACGATGGGCGGCGACGCGCAAGATGGGCTCGCCCATTACTGCTCATAGCCACTTTAAAACCTTTTCAATAAAAATAATTCTAGAAATTCACTTAAATCATTTGGGGCTTTTAAAATAGCGAAAAATTCTAGAAAAATTCCAGAAAATACTTTGAGATATTTGGAACTCAAATAAAATATTTTCAATAAAACTTTGCTAGAACTTTTCCATTATTTAATTGTTTTCAAGGAAGGCTAGTTTTGAGTAATTCCAAATAAATTTCAATAAATTCCCAAAAATTCACAAAAATCAAAAATACTCTCAAAATTTAAATTAGAGCAAAAATTAGGGTGTTACAACGGTGCCACACCAAATAGTCAGGCATGAACCCGTTTTTGCAAATGTGATCTTGCACTATATCCTTCTGTAGTAGCTGTTATTCTCGCAGAGGGTACATGGGCAATACACATATTCGGCTCCTCCAGCGAATGCTTGCTTCAAGAAAGCATCCGTGATCCGCCCCCCATTCCTTGAGTGCCCCCCATCACTCCTCCATCCGTCATACATCGCCCTTCGATCGTCACCCATTATCAAAGCTAAACAAATGAAACAATGTCAGCGTCGACCGTGGCTTAGGTGACAAAGACAACCCTATTAGGAAAGATTTGGCCTAAACCCACCCAAGAATGGAGGCTATTGCATGCGACACTGTGACGTGCGATCTGAATCCGAGCGAAATTCGCAAAGATAACCCTTGTTGTTCTCCAAACGCATGCGCTGATCTTTGGTGCGTCGGAGAACAACAGGTTATGTGGCGAAATCACGTTCGGATCGCCGCACGCCACAGCCCTATGCAACAACCAACATTCTCGGGTTGTCCAAAAATCTGTTGGACAATTCGGAACCGCGCACCTCACAAGCAAATGTGAGATCGCCGTTCCCAATGGGTGACGCCTATGCTCTCTCTTGTTCGACACAAACCCTAAACTCTAACGTTATATACAAGCAATGAGAAAATAAAAAATATATATCATATCGTGAATATAAAATGAGATGAAATAACTTTAAACGAATATAAAAAGAGGCGAAATATACCTTCTCCAAAGCCGGTGGGGCGTCGCGGAGGTCAGGGAGGCGGGGTGGCGCCCGGCGGCAAGGCGGCCGCGGCGGGCGCGATGGCGTGTGGTGGCGACAGCGGGCGGAGGCGGGGCGGGGGCGGGCGACAAAGGCGGCGCCGGCCGCCGGGCGGGCGGGGCGACGTCTCGGAGACTGTGGGCTATAACGAAGCCATGGTACGTAATTACACATTGATGCCTACTTTTATTCATTTAACATACATCTTCATTAATTAACTTTCTCTTTTCTTCAATAACAGCGCTCCAAACTGAGAACCAATAAGTTATTGCTGACAAAAATTATAGCAATTCAAAAACAGCTCACCGGATTCATTCATGATGAAATTATCAATCCAAACGGCGAGTTCCACGCGTAGCCTCATTGCCCTCATTCTATTGTGGCCGGTGCAAAATCAAAGTCAATGAGAAGAGATGAGATGAGATGTAGTCGAACTACATTTGTAAATAAATCATTGTAAAAACAAAGTATTGTGATGCTTAATTTAATATATTTGAATTATGATTTTAACGATGCTTTGTATATACATGGATATATTTGAATTATGATTTGAACGATGCTTTATATACTATATATGGACACTGTATAAACAATTGTATAAAAATATATATATTGAACAAAAAATATGCAATAAAAATATTTGGTTCACGGCTTGTCACTGCCGGTTCTTGGAGAAAACTGGGAGTGATATATATATCACTGTCGGATTGAGGTATAACCCGGCAGTGATAGTCTTATATCACTGCCGGTTTTATGTATAACCTGGCAGTGATAGTACAATATCCTTTGCGGTTACGTATAGAACCAAGCGGTGATAATCATATCTTCGCCGGTTCTGAGCCGGCAGTGATAATCCCCAAGTATCATTGCCGACCAATCACTGCCGGCACCAATGATCGGCAGTGATGGCGTTTTGGAACCGGTAGTGATGTGCTGTTCTGTAGTAGTGTTAGTATTGATGACAGCTTGGCTTGTGTATGTACACTGTACACATTGTGATATTTATATGAATGCCATCATCCCTTTTGTTATTTACATGACCATCATAGTGAAAAAGATCTAGTAATTGCAATAATAACTATAAGTATTAGCTCATATTCAAGTATGTAAGCATGTATACGACAATGAATAGTAGCATTGAACTAGAAATTAATAAAAGCTTAAGTTGATTTAATTCATTGTTCTCAGATTTTGGGCTACCTTAGTTAAAAGGTCTCCTCACCACTAAGGACAAAGTCATAGATAAATTTGTGACAACCATACCACTTATTTGAAATGACAATTTTTAATACTTGACAGTTAATGAAACATAATCAATTGAGAACCTTAGACCAATATTTATATATTAGAATTAAGACTCAAGAAAGCTTACAAGATATACAGCAGGATTAGATGACAAAAACAGCATATAAGCACTAGATAGCCAACAGCAGCATGGAAATAATAACAGGGATATCTACCAAAGTAAGCTAACAATTTATTCTAAGACCAAGTATAAACAATAAGCAATTTGAACTAGAATATATAAGTACTCAACTAAAGTAGACAATTGATCTAATCAAGTATATGACAGCTGAAAATTGAAATGTTATCACAAATTATCTCCCTAATGCCCAATCTTCATCGAACAACGCCACCCACATGCAAGGTCCCAAAGACAATAATGTCTAGCCCTTTGCACAATTAAAACATAATGAAATGATAGAAAATAGATTAAACTCACAAAGCACTAACTGAAAAGTTGTCCTCTTTTTTCTTCTGGTAGGTCCAATTCAAACAGCCAAAAGAGAACATTCAATTTAGTCATTTTCTATTAGCGGAATAGAAATTTCTATCAACTCAATTGAGATATCTATGTTTTTTTAATAATGGGAGCAACTGGTCAATGTAATCAATTTAATGCTCACAACCCACAGGTTATGGAGTCAAATCCCAGAAAATAACTAACCCAACCATTGGTCTATCCTATGGCCAGTTAGCAATGAGACTTCTACATTCATGTTATTATAATAAATTTAGGAGATCACAAAAGAAAAAATAGTGCTAAGAGGGCATGAGGTTAAAGATTACATTAAAGTAAAATATCTGTAGTGTGTAATAATTCACTGAAACAAGCAACATAGTTGCACATCATAGGGAGTTGATTGGGTGCCATATTGCAGTTATAACAATATCAATACAATAATTTTCTTCGAGCATGTCAATAGAAAATCTTTTTTTCTCAAAATGTCAAAATGATTCTTTAACACAAGGATGTCTGAGAATATATCTCTGATTAATAGTTTGCTATCATGTACACAAAATTAGCTTAATAATCTCATAACGCTGGGGAACACTATGTACCATGCAATCGATAAATGAGGTTTAGACACCCCGGAAGACAGTGCCTTGTAAACTATAAATTTTTTCTCATCTCTATTACATGCTAGCATGAGAAGATATTATTTCCTATCACATGCTAAAGGAAAAAAGAGGGGGACTCACAAAGGGGGGGTCGGAGGCGACACCGAGGGGGCAGGCTAGGGGTGACGCCAGGGGTAGGCTGGGGGCAAGGGAGAGAAGACCAGCACCGAGAGAGAGGAGGCCGCACCTAGGGTGAGGAGGGCGGCGCTGAGTGAGAGAAGGCTGAGCCAAGGGGGAGGCCGAGGGGTGAGGGGGAGGAGGCCAACACCGAGAGAGAGGAGGCAGCACCGAGGGGGATCACATGGGCTAGGGTTAGGGGGAGGACGAGGGCTGTGTTGGGTTTGGCTGTGCTAGGATTGGCTCGAGAGGTATTTTAAGGGCTTGATCAGAGATGGTTCTAGTATAGAACTGTCTCTTATGTACACACATCACAGATGGTTCTATACTAGAACCATCTCTGGTATTCTTTTATCAGACATGGTTCTAGTATATAATCATATCTAATGTACACATATCAGAGATGGTTCTGTCGAAGATTAGGAATCGACAATAAACTTATACTTCGGGTACCATCGAGATAGCAGAGTCAAGCACGCAAACAGAGGCACACGATGTAGACAGGTTCGGGCCTCTGGGCGGAGTAATACCCTATTCCTGTGTGGATGGTCTATGGAGTTGATGAACAAAGTATAGAACGATGTGTCTATCCCTAGTTACAATGCAAATTGCACCTAGGCTAAGGCTATGCTATGCTAGAGGATGATGAAATAGGCTTCGTCGGCTCCTAAGCTCTGCGCGCAAGGAAGAACTACTTGTTGAAAGCTCTAATCTTCTGAGAATTGCTCGTCTTTGCTTGTTATGGCTTATTCTGGCCTCCCTCCTCTGAGGACCTTTACCCCCTGCCTTATATAGTTGGGGTAGTCTGGCCTCAAGTCGAGTTATAGTCGAGTTGGAGCACCAGATCGTAGCCGATGTGGAGTCCATCGTCGCGTGATCTTCGCAGCGTATCCAAACTTCCTTAGATATCAGGCGTACTCGAGTCGGTTTCCTCGTAATGGGAACACGATTGAGTCCTTTCTAATATGGAGTTATCCTTTTCGTGCATATCTTATCTCTCAGAATTGGGCCCGTGATATCCAGAATCTCTGCATGTCGTTAGGACATATCCTTCACGTATCCTCTGTGGACACATACCCCATGTTTAGATATTCGATAGTCGCCCCCGAACTCTGCTTAGTAGAGGGTCCATATGAGTTCTCGGTCGATTACCGCCAAGTCCTGGCTTGGTCGAGTAATGCCTCGCCTGCTTGTGGTCGAATGATTTGAGTAGAGCGGGAATTGCTGAGTATCGAGTTAGGATGTGCTGGGTCGAGCGCCCTGCTATCAGCCCGCATCGAGTTCTCAGAATGGCCATAGCTTACTCAATGTCGCTTTATAGACTCGATTCTGAGCAGAGTTGGAAAAACTTCTGATATTCTAAACGTTGGGCAGTTGGCACATTTAATGTTCACAGCCATGACGTTTCGGCCATGCAGTGCCATCATTTTGCTTTTCGCACTGATCGAGGCGCCGGGTAAAGGGGGAATGAACCGTTGTCTGAGAGGAGGTTTTTGGCGTATAAGTCCCCCGAGTTGGAACTGTTACCACCACATTTCGTGCTTTCTCTATTTTTTCTCTCGAAACCTCCGTAGCGCTTTTTAAGCCCTTGCACTGCCAGAGATCTTGTTCCCTTCTTCAATGGTGTCAAGCTCCTTGGCTGGCGGCAATGCTGTTCTAGAGGAAAATTCCATCGTGACTTCATCCTCTTGTCGCGACGGTGACGCGGCCATCAATGCTGGAGCCTTCAACAAGGTGTGGTGGAAATCCATCATATCCGAAAAGCGTCTCGCGGAACTGGAGAAAGATGGCTTCGTTCCTCCACAGGCGCTCTTTCGTTGGAGATCATCCCAATGTGAACTATTCCCCACTCCTGAGAATGAGGATGAGACAGTTGTGTTTGAGGCTTTCTTTCGCTGCGGGCTTAATTTTCCTCCTTCCCATTTCCTTCAACAAGTTCTTGAATTTTACCAAATCCAACTTTTTCACCTAAGCCCCAATTCGATCACCATGCTTAGTGTGTTCGTCCACCTTTACGAGGCGTATTTAGGGATTAGTCCTAGCCTCAATTTGTTTCGCCACTTCTATAGCTTGAAGTGGGCGATTAAGAATGACATTGTTGGGGGTGCCAGGTTCCACCTCCGTAGCGGCGTGTCCAGCTTGTATATCCCTATTCCCGTTACCTCCTCTTAGCAATCGGATTGGAAGAAGAGATGGTTTTATATCACCTCTCCTGACGTCGTGAACCATCCATCGGCTATCGACCACTCTTCCTTTTTCCATCGACCTCTGGACGAAATCTCCTCCTGCGATCGCTCGAACCGCCTACTATGCTCAGGAGATCGAGGGGATAATGAAGGCTGGACTGACCGGGTGGCATGCCACCAAGGACTTCATCACGCGCTGATCAAGTCCGTTGAAGTGCAGAGATCATTTCGCATGGGACTACTCGGGTGCCGATGATGCCATAAGGGACAAACTTGGAGGTAAACACTTGTGCCGCTTGATATACTTCTTTCTTTTTTTTGATGAATAATATACCAATTTTCTTACATGCTAGGCCTGTCAAGCATGGAAATCTCCTCTCGTCTGAGCATGATTTTCCAAGGCTCGAAACTAGGTTCGATGGTATCGAAGCATACTCACTCGATAACCCACGGTTGGAGGTTAGTTGCTTTGTTGCAACACGCAATGCTTCGTTTCGAGCATCTGTTGTCCACTTTTTGACTTATCAACTTTTTAGGAGGCCCAGTTTGAGAACGAAAGTGGGCCAGTCGGGGGTCAATTGACTTGGAGAACGAGGAGCCAATTCAGGATGACGATCAAGTGGTCGGTGCTGCCATTAGCGAGGCGAGCTCTCCTCGGGCTGGTATGCCAGGTGAGGGTGAAGAGGCCTCTGAGCAGACAGCAATCAACCCTCCCCAGAGAGGAGGTCGGCGTATCCAACACTTCGTCGACCAACCAAGCGGACTCGGACCTCAGTGTCAGGGCTTCCCAACCAGGTGACCTTCAACCGCTCTCTTGGTTGCCATGAAGTTTCTCCAAGTATAATCCAACAAATGCTGGATGAACAGCGAACCACCTGGAGGACTGATGAGAAGTGGTCAATGACTCCTCTAGAGGCATCTCCGCAAGATGAACTTCCTGTAGTAGAACCAACTGGCCAGGTACCATTTCTGTCAAGTTGCGTCTCTCTTATCGGCGAACTTTACCTCAAGGCAATTATTTGTTCATAGGCTCCACCGCTGGTCCCTAGCTTACCGGCGCTGCATCCCCTGCCGGTCGTACCGGTAGAGGAAACAACTATGGTAGTCGAATCGGTGCTGACACCGACTGTGTGAGAGAAAATTTGCATGGAGGGGTAGGTCTACTTTTCCTCTCGTGAACTCTTTCTTTTTGGAGTATTTAGGCTTTTAGCCTTTCAGTAGGAATGGTACGTCCAGCGGTGCCGCTGATTCGGAAACCGTGATGGCATCGACCTCTACGGGCGTAGTCACTACAACTGCAGCCCCCTGCTTAGAAGATCCCACTGGGCATACCAGTGGATCCGTGGTGGCGACCGTCCAGAGTCCTCCGGCTTCTCTAGCGCCTCGAGAAATTTGGTCCGTGTTGAAATCTCAGCTTCAGGTATGCACACACGGACTGCCTCACTCTGACTTCTGCTCTCCCTCTTGCCCAGTTCCTTGATGCTTTTTTATTTTGGTTGCAGCGTGCAACTAGCTCCTTGCTCAATACTGTTACATTTTTGACGCATAAGCACCAGTAGGTTGACTAGCTCATGGCGTCTCAAGAGCGAATACTCGAGAGGAATAACGCTGAGCTAGAGACACTTAAAACCAAGTTAAAGGCTACTGAGGTGAAGCCTGATGAGCGGGAAAGAAAGCTAATGGCCGAGAAGGCTGTGCCAGAGGCTACACTGGTCGAGGCCCAGGCCAGCCGATGCAAGGCGAAGGCGAGTCAAAAAGCGATCGAGGTCAAAAAGCCTGCAGCGGACGTGGTGCTCGCCACTCTATAGTTGAGGACTCTCGAGCATATGAACACCTCCGCTCGTCTCGCAACCTCGCATATGCTGGGCATGGTGAAGAGCCACCACCCGAACCTGGGTCTCTCAGTCCCGATGAAAGGATTCGCAGGTGATCCGATCGTGACTGCCAATTATATTGAGTCCTTCGCTGGCCTGGCCAAGATGTTCGTGGATGGACTAGAGCTGTCCCTCGATGAGAGCGGCACCGCCCAAGGCTCCTCTGTCTGACCATGCAACTTGTAAAAACGGACCTTTTTTTCCCTTTGGCGATGACCTGTAACAATAGCACTTAACCAGTTTGCTTGCTTATTGTGTCTTGCTTTCTATTTCCTTGCCGATGAAATGAAGTAGCACAAACAAGCGCAAACGTGAGTTAGCACTCATAGATCTTTAGGGAAAACACCGTCCTGACTAAACACGCGCCTGATATTATCTGCACATAGGTCTAGAAAAAACTTCTGTTAAAAGACTTAGCCCTTGAGTGCATACTCGAAGAGGCTTCTTAACATAAACGCTATATGAATTATTATAATGATTACCACGCGACCTTTTCAAGCTTTCATCGACCATGTGACTTAGTCCCTGCAGCAATCAAGAACTTATCGAGCAACTCATGTAGAACTAACTAGAGGTCTCGTCTCTCACCGGCCACTGAGCTTTTAGATGTCTAACAATCTAGTGCTCGTTTGCGTGCAGGATAGAATTACTCATCGTCGGATTCAAGCATGGTTGCACTTTGGTTTCGGTTGCTGACATGCTAAGTACTTCATCGAGCAAATGCGTGCAAAGAAATCACATGTTTTACAGAACTTAGGACGGATAAATGGATATTCTACTCGATAACAACATCAACAAGAAAAAAACAAAGTATAGGGTTACCTGTAGCCCCCGACTCCTTACTCAATGGGCTCATAGAGTAGGTAGTAAGCAAATGAGAGAAACACACTGGGTTCTTGTTCATGACGTAGCCCCTGGTTTCCTACTCGAGTACCGCTTCGCGTATAGGATAGGACCCTGTGGTCGAAAACGACCCAGCCTGTAAGCCTTTGTCCGATGGGCTTATCGAGTAGGGGAAAACAGGGCATGACAATCATTGACGCACGGGGTAGTATTCGACCTCTTGCTCAATGACTGAATCGAGTGGGTGAAAAGAGTCGGCCCCTGAACCTTAGGATCAGATTGAATGACAGGTAGGTGGGTAATTAAAACCCACTTTCGCGTTGCAATAAGTTTACGATTTTCGCGCCCCTTCAGCTTCCACCTGGTGCTGATATCCGCTCTGCACCGTCGCTTGACACCTCTTCAGTTTCCGCACCTGTGAGGAAGTGCGACGGATGCCTCGGGGATTTGGATAGACTCGGATCTTGACGGAGCGGCCCATGCAGTAGCAACTCGTTCCCTGGGCTATAAATAGTCAGGACTTGTGGGCGTCTACAACACTCTATCTTCCTTCTGAACATTTTTCTCGTAGAGACTTTGTTCCACGACTGCACCCACGACCTGGACACCCGCGTCCTGCACCTCCCTGGAGATCATCGAGGATTCTCCCCCCTACTCCATTGGTGGTGGTTTCCCTGGGGAGGATCATCATCTCCTCTGATGAGGAGGATGAGATCAATTGGGGCGCCATCGAGAAAGAAGTCTGGCAAGAGGAGGAATAGGAGGTCACCAGTAGGCCAAGGGTAGTGGTCGAAGAGCCCAGCACCACCTTCGCTTCCCTCGCAAGAGCAGATGGCGCTGGTGAGGCTGCTGGCGCCAGCAGCGGAGGTGAAGATCAAAATAGATTCACCATCCCGGCGCTTGCTCGCCCTCCGACCCATCACGGTGCTCAGGGAGCTTCATCGGGGGAGAAGCCTCCTTCTCCATCCGCGGTCCTGCCTATCGGGCGCCCTGCCTCCGCGCGCTCTTCGTCGATGAGAGATCGTATTTTCGCTGCCTCTTCTGGCCCGTACGAAGGGCGCAGACCCATCCCGGGCACCATCTTGTTTATCTACCCGTGGGCTCTGAAGAGGTAGCGAGATGCGCCCAAGGACGAGTAGTGGCGGCGATGTATCTATTTAAAATGTAATAGGACAAACTTTTTATTAGTTTTAAATATAATGAAATTTTGCTTACCTGAATTTCAATTGCACTCGATGCCTGTGTTATTTATGCATGAAATTTCTTTAATTGATTAATGTTCCACGAGTTTTCGAGTATCACGCCTTCCAATGTCGCTAGCCGCACGGACCCTAGTAAGGACCTTCCCACTTGGGTTATAGCTTATTGCGATTTTCTTGCTTCTGCACCTTCCGTAGTACTAAGTCCCCCGTGGCTAATACTCTTTCCTGGATCCTTTGTCCATGGTATCTGTGTAAGGCTTGTTGATACTTAGCTACTCGAATTAACACTCGATCTCTGTACTCCTCGAGTAGGTTCATGTCATCTGCCCGTGCCTGCTCTTGTGCCTCTTCTAAGTAGCTGTCCAATCGAGGTGACCTAAACGTTAACTCAGTCGGGAGCACTGCCTCTACACCTAGACTAAGAAAAATGGTGTTTCACTGGTGGCTCGACTAGTCGAAGTGCGAACAGTCCATAGCACCAAGGGGAGCTATGTTGCCCATCGGGTTGAGTAGGCCGTGAGCCTATCGAACACATGGGTCTTGATTCCCTGCAAGATTAAATCATTGGCATGTTCGACCTGACCGTTACTCTGAGGATGAGCTACGGAAGCAAAGCAAAGTTTAATACCCAATTCTTTGCAAAAGGCTATGAAAGCATTGCTTTTGAACTGGCTACCATTGTCTGTAATCACTCTTTTAGGGATTTCAAATCGAGTAACAATGCTCCTTATGAATTTCTTAGCCACTTCTAAGGTGATGTTCCTAACGGGTTCGGCCTCGATCTACTTAGTGAACATGTCGATGGCCACAAACAGAAACTTGTATCCTCCTTGGGCTCTCAAGAACGGTCCCAAGATATCCAAGCCCCAGATAGAGAAAGGCCAAGACAGGAATAGTTTGCAGTGCCTGGGCTGGTCGGGTGGTTTTCTTGCTGTAGAACTGGCAGCTCTCGCACTTTTTCACCAGCTCGCAAGCGTCCTGTAGGGCAGTCGACCAATAGAATCCTTGTCAAAAAACTTTTCCGACTAAGGTGCGATAGGACGCATGGTTGTTGCAGATGCCTCCATGGACATCGAGCATATCTTATTGCCCTCTTCTTGAGTGATGCACTTCATCAAGATTCTTTTACTCCCCTTTCGGTATAGATTGCCATCTACCAACGCGTACAGCTTGGACTTAAGTGCAATTTTCTCGGCTGTTGCATCATCGTCAAGGACTTCTCGACCTTCGAGGTAGGCTTGGAATGGAGCCATCCATGTCGGCTCGCATTCGAGTAGTGCAGCTTCTTTGTCTGTAGTTTCTGCCTCGCTAACTCAACCAGACTGCTGGCCGAGTTGGGCAGCATCGGCCTTCGTACCGGAGAGGTTGATGGTTTGAGGAGTTTCTCGATGAAGACTCCTATGGGCGTTGGCGAACGAGATGAAGCGAGCATGGCAAGTTCGTCGGCGGAGGCATTGTCACATCACCGGATGTGTCTTACCTCGTTTCCTTCGAACTTGTGCTACAGCTTGCGAGCCTCGTTCAGATAAGCTGCCATGTTGTCATCCGAGCACTAGTACTCTTTCTGCACCTGGTTCATGATTAGCTATGAGTCCCCTTTCACAAGTAGTCGTCTAACACCAAGCGACGTGGCTATGCAGAGCCCATTGACCAGTCCCTCGTACTCTACAACATTGTTAGAAGCTTGAAAATCAAGTCAGATAGCATACTTTAGCTCTTCACCTGTTGGGGATCTAAGCACGATGCCAGCCCCCGAGCCTTAAAGGGTAAATGACCCATCGAAGAACATGGTCCAGTGGTCATCGACCTCCTCACGCTCTTTTTCTTCGACATGTGTCCATTCCGCAACGAACTTTGCTATGACGCATGATTTGATGCTGGTTTGTGATGCGAAATTGTGGAGACCAGGATTTGCAAATCCAAAACCCTTGTGTATACTGCACTAGTCCAGGATCACGCTAGTGCACACAGTGGAAACATAGATGAAATATCATTCCATACAACGAATTGACTAAGAAGAAGCAAATTATTATTAAATAAAGCAAACGACCTTATGGTCAATGTTTACACCATTATGCCTTAAGGGCATAAGAAACAAATAACTATTGAAGCGGAAAAGATAACTTGAGCCATTCGACATGCCACAGGCAATCGTCTGGGGAACGCCATCCTAATCCACGTAGTCTTCATAGAATTCCTCCTCATGATATTCAGCATTTCCTAATCCGTCCTCAGCAACTGATCAACAAAGGCGTATAGCCGTGAGTACAAAAAGTACTCAGCAAGCCGTAGGGAATTGATGCAATATATTCATGCACGGCTTGACAAGGATGGCCATATGGTTCATTTGCATAAAGCAATAACTTGAATTGAAATACAATAAATAGATTGAAAGTATATTTATGAAAAGATAAATAAATAACTGGTAGATCAATGGTAGACAACAAAACAACAGTGAACTCCCCGTTCAAATCCAAACAATTCCACATTTCATGAAACACTCTATACCTCGTGTGAAATTCCCAGGCTTGTCCATGACCGGGACGGCTATTCGAATAGTTTTACACTCTGCAGAGGTTGTACAACTTTACCCACAAGACATGACCATCTCTTTGTGCAAACGTTACTAACACACTTCCTTTGGTGTGTCGTAGAGATATCATGACAAAGCCTTTACAATGCACTGTCTAAACTCGGTACTGCCCGCTAAGGTTTCGCACATTAGGGCCCCCTCTTGCGCCTTGCGAATCTACCCGTTCATCCCGGAACCCACACCACCAATTGGCAGTACTCAAGGCTAGACATTACAAGTTAATCAGCTAGGTCTGTCCCATACCAAACATGTGGTAGTACGGTTAGGTCCAGTTCAATGGCGCACAAGATTAAGTCCTTAAGTTGTCTCAGGCAAGATATCCACATCCCAATGTGCTAGAAAGCACCCCCTTTACTACACGATCACTTGCCCGAGGGAAAATAATTCGTTCAACCAAGACCAATGGCAAACCCCACAATGGTATAACAAATTTTACAACAGTGGCTAACGGCCACGATTCAATATCTCATTTGATCAAGATTAATGTAACATCCCAAAATTTGCCCAAATAATATTTTATTACTTAAATGTGCATTTATGATTTTCTGGAATTTATTTGGATTTTTCTGGATTTCTTTGAATTAATTTTAAATTAATTATATTGACCTTTTGTTCAAATCTATTTAAATTTATGCAAAGTTAAAATAAAGTTTGCCAAAAATATATTATTTAAGTCCAGAATGTCTCAAAGTATTTTTGAGAATTTTCTTGGATTTTTCCTGATAATTTAATTGCCTAAAACCAATTAAATGAATTTCTAGAATTATTTAAATTAATAAAGTTTTAAAATCCTTTTGGAACATTATTGGGCCGAAGCCCAATACCGTGCGCGTGAGGCCCGCGTCGGGCGGCCCAAATCAGCCCGTCCAGTGAACCCTAGCCCGTAGTCGTTCGATTTCAATCAAGTGGCCCGGAGTTCGCCACGTGAGTGTTCGCGTCTTGGCCGTCAGATCATGATCGGGCGGTACCGTTCGTATCATACCGATTCGGGAAAGAAAAGGATCGCGCCGTTGATTTTGGAAGGATTGGTTCGGATCGTATCGTTTGGGAGTGATCCTGGCCGTTGGTAGCAGATCGAGTGGCTGGGAGTTGTCGTCTCGGCGAAGGACTCGGAGTCCGCCGCCGATACGCCTCCGTCGCCGGTAGGATCTAGGGTTCCCTTTTGAGCGCGTTTGCCGAGGCTATAAAAGGGAGGGGTAGTCGCCCGAGGTTCGTCCGTGTGCGCCACAGCGTTTGATCAGAGTCAGCTCGCGAAAGTCGCCGTAGAACGCGCTTGGGAGCTCACCGTGATTTGTTTCACGCGCCGCCGCTTGATCGTGCCTTTGCGCCGTCATCCAGCTGTTTCTAGCCGTTCGGGATCCAGATCCGAGACTGCGGTGTCAAGGCGCGTCGGTAGAAGGGAGCAAAGTCGCCGTTTCGTCGCCGGAACGCCGTCTCTGAGGTCGTCGTTCTCAAGCTCGGTGGAGTTGCGCCGCCGCGTCGCCATCGTCGCGTTGAAGCTTCGAGAGCCGTTGGATCTACAGTGAAAAGTTCAGATCGTGACACGTCGGTTAGCAACTAGGAAGGTGTGAGCCGTTGGATTTAGATCGGGCGATCGAGGCGTAGCCGCGTGTCTCCCAGACCCTGGCCGTTCGATCGGATCTAGGCGCACCAGATTGCGCCGTCGCCGCACCCAATCGGATCGTGCCGCGTGGTGGTACGGGCGCCGAGGCGTCGTGGACCCGGTCTGCGGTAGACCAGAGGAGGTCCTGTGGACCAGCTCTATGCACCGGGGCCACGTGTCATGTTCTGGTTGGCTCGGGTCAGAGATGACATCAGCGTGATGCAATAAATCTGTTTTCGATTTGAAAATAAATCTGTTAATTCTGATTTTCTGGTTTTTGTTAATTTCAGTATTTATTTCAAATTTCAAAAGGCTATATCTTTTGCATCGTAACTCGGATTTGAGTGATTAAAATTTCTAAAAATTTGTAAAATTGAGATCTATTTAATGGTGAATTTTATTTGATTTTTTGAGTTCATTTTATCTCTGTTTTGGTATTTATTTGCTTTTATTCTTCGGTACGCGTAGACGTTGAATTGTACGACGCTTCGGAGGAAGATCCAGCAACTCAAGAGCAAGTTCCAGAACCAGATCAGGACCTATTCCAAGGCAAGTTGTGCTTTGATCATGTTGAACCCATGTTTATAAAATTGCTATATTTGTTTTACCCTATTGCATATATTTCAAGTATACAATTGTTTCAAACTAGATTGGGTTTAGCTAATATACCAGATTGATCTATACCCTACCTTGTCATTGTATGCCATGATCCATTGTCACCCTAGATTGGTTCAATGTAGTTGGTTAGTAATTATAATCAACATTGGAGGGTTAGTTCGTATTAGTTGCTTAGCCATGCTACGTCATCACATGTGTTGGAATCATTGATAATTAATCTTGATTAATGGAATATGGAACAATGTTATGAACTTGTGTGTCATGTGGATCACACGATGAGATTGAGTTGTTGTGGAGAGTCATGTCACGCAACGATGTTGAATTGTTGATGGCACGTGGTGCTTGGTAATCAACTTGGGTGATAATCACTTAGATTGGGGCAAGTGACAAGGGGCGAGTATGCCAAGGTGGGCCTGACGGGCAGAGGGTATGTGGATGTCTTGCCTTGATCACTCTAAGGACTTAACCTTGCAAGTCTTTGACCTGAGTCAATCATGCAACCACATGTCTGGTATGGGCCAGCCTAGCTGAGTAATTTGCAATATCTTAATTTTGGTACTATCGTGGTCGGTGTGAGTTCCCGAGTTATGGAGTAATTCACATGGCGCAAGAGGGGGGCCCTGGATGTGGTAACCAGTCCCACCAGTGTTGAAACCTTAGCGGGTAGTATCGGGTTAAGCCGGCGCATTGTAAAGGCTTTGTTATAATCACTCGCCTTGGTGGTGTTTGGTTGTATCACGTGGGTAAAGTGCATAACCTATGTAGAGTGTGAAACTATTCGGATAGCCGTGCTCACGGTATTGAGCAATGCTCGGGAATTACAGTTAAGGGTTAGCTTAATTAAATAGACAATTTGGTTGGGATGGCGGAATGCCATGTGGAAGATGGAATTTGACTTAGGATTGGAAACTTGGTTTACTTGAGAAATACTGAATTTATTTATTATTGCTATTTGTTTTACAGTCTTTACAATCTATTTATTATACTTGTTCATAAATGCTGCTTATTGCAAAATAGCCATGATAGCCTATCCAATGGAATAAGCCTTACATATAGATACATAGAATTGCATTCTGTGCACAACTTGTTGAGTGCTTTAAGTACTCACCCTTGCCAAACAACAATAATCAACAGTTGAAGAATCTACACCTGTGTTGGAAGAGGAAGTCCAGGAAGACACGAGTCATTAGGGTCCGAGCCTTGTCGGTTGCTGTGGTGAATCGATGAGCTATCTACATTTTCTCTTGTCACGCTAATTATTAGCTTATATTTCCAGTCTTGCCCTGCGTGTCTTAATAATGTAAGTCGGTCATAAGATCATACACTTAGCCATATCAATAAATGAGCTACTATTTCTATTATCGTTGAGTATGATGTGATATGTTCCGATGTTGAGCTGTGTGCACTAGCGTTGATCCTGGGACTAGTGTGGTAAACACAGTGGGTTCGAATCAGTGGATTCGGGTCCTTACAATTAACATTATTCAACAAATGATATGAATCCCAACGTATATCTAAGCATGTCTAAGCATAGCTACGATAACCCAATGTTGGTATAATGATTATATCCAACTAGTAATGTCCCAACCTAGGTTTAACAATGGATACATGGCATCTCAATAGCCAAGGTGGCATAATGTCAACTACGTACATATCTACTCCCATGAAATAAGCATTGATACACAAAATAGCATGCAATTGTATAAAACAAATTACTTTTGCAAACAGAGGATCAATATGATCAAAGGTTACAACTTGCCTTGCTGATCTAGTGCTGAGTCTTGGTCTTCGAAATCTTCGTTCGCTCCCTCGGAGTTAGCGTCTACCGGAAAAGAAGCAACAAAACCAAATAAATACTAAACAGAGACTCAAACAATCTCAAAACTACAAATAAATGGCTCTGAAAGATAGATCTTGATTTTAGAAAATTTAGAAACTTGAATCGCCTCAATCGGAGTTCGTATGAGCGAGAACGGGCCTCCGAAAGATTAAATTCAGAGAAAAGGCTGAAAATCAGAAAAATCGGATTTTCCCGATTAATTTTTCTATTGGAAAATCGATTTATTGCCCAACGCTGACGTCATCGGGTTCACGGTAGACCAAGTCCACCGAACCTGACCATCGCTGACGTTATTGCCGACGCGGGCATCAGGGCCGATGCGGCGGCTGACGCAATCACTTACGCGGCGGGCCACGCGTCGCGCATCCGGCGACATGGCCAGATCGGATGGCCGAGAAGCGATGGCTCGGACAGCGGCGACGCGGTGCAATTTGGGACATCCACGAAGATTGGACGGCCATAAGCTCGACTGGGACCGACGGCGAGCGGCAGAGGGCAAAGCTCGCCGGACTCGGGGAAGAAGACGCGCGCAACGGCTCAATCTGATTTAAACGGCGCGGCTCGGTGCGGATCGGGAAGAGGGGGTCACGGGCGACTCGATGGTGCAAGCGGGGACGGCGGAGAAGCACCGGAGAGGCCAAACGACTACGGGGAAAGCTTCGGCAAGGCGGCAAACTCCGGCGAGCACGTACGTGAGGACGACGAGGTCTCCGGCGACGAGGGAGATGGCAAAAGAGGCGGCGCAGAGAGGGGAAACTCGGCCGGGGTGCAGCGGCTTAAATAGCGGTCTCGGAGGCCATGTCCGACCCAGAATCCAAGGACGGCGGCGACTACGGGTCACGGCGCGTGCGGCGGCTGCGCGAGGAGGTGGGCCGACTGGACCGCGAGCGAGCGAAGCGGGCCGATGGGCCAAGCGGCCGGGTTGGGCTGGCGAGGCGAAGCGGGCCGGGCTGGATGATTCGGCCCGAAGGTTTTTTTTAGAAAAAATATAAACCTTTTCCAATTAAGAAAATTTCAGAAATTGAAATAAAAGCAAATAAATTCTAACAAATAGAAAATAAATTTAGAAAAAATATCGAAAAATACAAAAAAATTCTTGGAGCACGATGAACCCCACTAAAACTGAAAATCTTTAGTTTGATGAATAGTTTAGCTAAATTAAATCTTTTCAATAATGGAAAATTCAAATTAAGCTGTAATTAATTCAAGAAAAATGCAAATGTTTTATTTTTGAATTCAAACATTCCAAAACTCAAATTTTGGGCTGTTACAAACCTCCCCCCTTAAATGGAATCTCGACCCCGAGATTCAGGCTGGCTAGAGAATAGGTGGGAAAACTCGGACTTCAAATCCTCTTCGCGCTCCTAAGTTGCTTCCTCTTCTGAATGATTGCTCCACTGGACCTTGCAAAAACGGATGATCCTGCTCCTCGTGATATACTCTACTCTATCCAAAATTTTCACTGGTTGCTCCTTGTAGGTAAGATCCTCCTACAAATCAATGGCTTCCAATGGCATCTGTTCCTCTAGCACACGTAGGCATTTCTTCAACTGCGATACATGGAACACGTCATGGATTCCGGCAAAAGACTGAGGTAATTCTAACTTGTAGGCAACCTCTCCTCTTCATTCCAAGATTTTGAACGGTCCCACATATCTAGGGGCAAGCTTTCCTTTTACTTGAAATCTCTTAACTCCTTTGAGAGGGGTGACTCTGAGATAAACATAATCATTGGGCTCGAAACTCAAATCTCGACGACGATTATCTGCATAACTCTTTTGTCTGCTTTGAGTGATCTTTAAACAGTCTCGAATTAATTAGACTTGCTCTTTGGCTTCCTGCAGTATGGCAGGGCCAAACAATTGACTTTCTCCCGACTCCTTCTAGTTGAGAGGGGTTCTGCACTTTCTTCCATATAAGGCTTCAAATGGTGACATTTGTAGACTGGCTTGATAACTATTGTTGTACAAAAACTTGGCATAGGGCAAACATTTGTCCCACTTGGCACCATAAGTTAAGGCACAAGCTCTTAACATATCCTCCAGAATCTGATTCACACGCTCAGTCTGTCCATCGGTTTGAGGGTGATAGGCAGTACTGAATCTGAGATGAGTTCCCATGGATTTATGCAGACTCTGCCAAAAACGAGAGGTAAACTGGGTTCCTCTATCAGACACTATCTTCTTAGGCACTCCGTAAAGACTAACGATCCGTGACATATATAATTCTGCTAGTTTATCTCCTTCATAGGTAGTTTTAACTGGAATGAAGTGAGCTACCTTAGTCAATTGATCCACTATTACCCAGATCGAGTCATAACCTGATTGGGTCTTAGGAAATCCAGTAATGAAATCCATACCAATTTCTTCCCACTTCCACTCTGGAATCTTCAATGGCTGCAGCAATCCTGCTGGCCTTTGATGTTCTGCCTTGACCTTCTGGCAGACATCACAAAGGGAAACATACTCTGCAATCTCACGCTTCATGCTAGGCCACCAATACCTTTCCTTGAGGTCTTGATACATCTTGGTACTTTCAGGATGAATGGAGTATAAAGTCTCATGCGCTTCTTTGAGAATCAACTCCTTAAGCTCTTTCTGATCTGGTACGCAAATACGCTTCTCATACCAAATAGTACCTTGTTCATCTTATGTGAAACTTGGGGCTTTTCCTTTCTTCATATTGCTCTTAATCTCCTTTACATTAGCATTGTCTACCTGTGCTTCTCGAATCTGATCTTCCAACTTAGGACGTACTTCCAAGGTAGCTAAATACCCTTCCGAAACCAATTCCAAACTAAGCTTCTGAAATTCCTTATAAAGGGCCACTGACTTTCCTTAATCATCAGAGTATTGCAGTAGCTCTTTCTACTCAAAGCATCAGCTACGACATTGGCTTTGCTTGGATGATAATGAATCCCAATGTCATAGTCCTTGATCAATTCCAACCATCTTCTTTGTCTCATATTGAGGTCAGCTTGGGTAAAAATGTATTTCAAACTCTTATGATCAGTATAAACCTCACAACGATTACCAATGAGATAGTGACGCCAAATCTTCAAGGCATGCACTATGGCTGCCAATTCCAAATCATGGGTAGGGTGGTTGACTTCATGTGGCCTTAGTTGTCGCGAAGCATACGCTACAACCTTCTTATCTTACATTAGCACACAACCGAGTCCTTGTCGGGATGCATCACAGAATATCTCAAAATCCTTCCTATTATCCGCGGGATAAGCCTTTGAGGCGATTGTCAAACACTTCTTTAGTTCTTGAAAACTTTGCTCACACTCTGGCGTCCAAACAAATTTCTTCTCCTTCTTTAAGAGTTGAGTGAGCAGTCTAGCTTTTCTAGAAAACCCTTCTATGAAACGGCGATAATATCCCGCCATTCCAAGAAAACTTCGGATTTGGGGTACCGTCTTGGGTGACTCCCAACGTACCACATCTCGTACCTCACTAGGGTCAACAGCGACTCCTTCTGCTTATATAACATGTCCTAGGAAAGCAACTTCTTTCATCCAGAACTCATATTTACTGAACTTTGCATAAAGCTGATTCTCTCTTAGCTTCGTTAAAACTTGGCGCAAGTGATCCTCGTGTTCTTCTTCACTTTTGGAGTAGATCAGAATGTCATCAATGAAAACAACAACAAACTTATCCAAATATTCCATGAACACCTTATTCATCAAGGTCATGAAGTAGGCAGGGGCATTGGTCAATCCAAAAGACATCACGGTATACTCATACTGTCCATACCGAGTAATGAAAGCTGTTTTGGGCATATCCTCTTGACGAATCTTCAACTGGTGATATCCTGATCTCAGGTCGATCTTCGAGAACACTCCGGCTCCTTGAAGTTAATCAAACAAATCATCGAATCTTGGCAAAAGGTACTTATTCTTGATGGTGACCTCATTGAGTGAGCGATAATCTACACACATTCTCTGAGTTCCATCTTTCTTTTCAACTAAAAGAACTGGCGCTCCCCATGGCGAAGAACTTGGTCGAACAAAACCTTGATCTTGCAGCTCTTTAATCTGTCTCTTTACCTCAGCTAACTCATTAGCAGGCATCCTGTAATGTCTCTTGGAAATGGGTGGTGTTCCAGGAACTAGCTCGATTAGAAATTCTATATCTCGGTCCGGTGGCATCCCAGGCAACTCATCTGGAAACACATCAGGAAATTCGCTGGCGACTGGCACATCTTCCAAACTTATTCCTTTGGCACTGCAAACTTTTATCCCTTCAGACTGATCTGAAGCGGCTTGAACTTTTAACTTGGCTCCATCTGGACTGGTTAAGGTGATCTCTCTATTCCCACAGTCCAAAATTGCTTGGTTCTTGGAGAGCCAATCCATTCCTAGGATCACATCTAGGGACTTGGTGTCTAGGATAATAAGGTTGGCTAGAAATTCTACCCCTCCAATTTATATCTTAACTTTGGGGCAGCCTTGGTTCGTACTCAAATCAGAACCAGGTGATTGCACCAATAAAATAGTCTTAAGAGGCATTGCCTTTAATTGAAGATTTGTAGCAAAACTCCGAGAAACAAACGAATGTGTAGCTCCAGAATCAAACAAAACCATGGCAGATGCTGAGTTGACTAGGAGCTTACCTAGTATGACGTCTGGTGCAAACTGGGTGTCCTCAGTGGTGACGTGATTCACACGGCCTCTTCCAGCATGCGGCGGAGTCCTGGTGGCTTGGTTAGGAGTCTGGGGCACTCCACGTCCTGATCCTGGTGCGGGGGTCTTGGCTGGCGTCGATCCCAAATTGAAACGGACTGGCGTCACAGCTTGCTTTCTTGGGCAATTGTTGGCATAATGACCAAGTTCATGACAGTTGAAACATGTGACTCCTGCAGTTGGATTATTGGTCCTCTGAGGTAGATTGCTATTGGTGCTGAGGTTGCGATTGCCCGAAGGGGCTGGGTGGGATGCTGGTGCAGGGGTCCTGAATGCATTCGGAGGAGTGAAACGAGTAGGCTGTTGAGCATTAGTTCTGACTCTCTGCTGGTGATTCTGATGGGCTCCATGCTGCATCATCTTTATTTTACGGGATTCTTCCAATTCACGGCGAGATTCCTCAATAAGCATAGCTTTATC
This sequence comes from Otatea glauca, assembly GCA_036346275.1. Classification (NCBI taxonomy): domain Eukaryota; kingdom Viridiplantae; phylum Streptophyta; class Magnoliopsida; order Poales; family Poaceae; genus Otatea; species Otatea glauca. Next base: position 26,980 of record JAYEVK010000347.1, read on the forward strand.
TACAAGGTGCTGAAAATCTGCATAGTTATTGCCAATAACTTGCACCTTTAGTCCTGGATTGAGTCCACGTTTGAACTTCTTCTCGCGAGCATCATCTGTGGCTACATCCTATGGAGCGTAGCGGGCAAGTTGAGTGAACTTATTGAGGTATTCACTCACTGACATCCCTTGCTTAATTTCTCGGAACTCATTCTTCTTCATTTCAACCTTGCCATTTGGAATCTGAGAGTGGCGAAAAGCAGTGGAAAACTCTGCCCAAGTGATAGTCTGAGGGTCATCATGGGCAGCACTGTAGTTCTCCCACCATTCAGTGGCGGTGCCCTCTAGCTGATGAGCGGCATAGAGAACCTTTTCTCGATCGGTGCACTGAGCAATTGCAAGCTTCTTCTCAATAGAGCGAATCCAATCATTGGCGTCCAATGGTTCTAAAGAGTTGGAGAAAGTCGGCGGGCGAGTCCTCATAAATTCTGCTAGCTTGGACTGGAGACGAGCTTGAGGGGGTGCAGCGGCAGCTTGATTCTACTGGTTCAACAGATTTGCTAGGGCAACTGCAGTCTGGTTCTGTTGATTCATGATGTTGTTCATATTCTGCATCATTGTGTTCATTAGCTGAGTTTGAGCTGCCAGAAAATGTCCCATGTTCTGATCTGTCACTACTAGTGGTGGCGGTGGTGCATTGGGATTGGAGTTGGTGTTGGCACTGGCACTGGCATCCATTGGCGAACTGCGACCGGCTCCAGAACGAGTGTCAACCATCTGAGATGCAGCACAACGGTTTGATAGGTAAGGGGAAAAAGCAGTAGAAAAGTGGTAAGATCATCTTGGGGAGAAGGTAATACCCAAGGACAAAAGGACACAGCCGAAAAGGCTTCAAATTAAAGTGGCAAATAAAGTTTTCAACCAAAGGCATGGTTGCAACACCATGCTTGGGGCAAGTGTACAACATACCAGGCACACAAGCAATGAAAACCCTAGTATACGCGGACTAAACGTAACTGAACTGAAAGGGGGTAATATGCTCAAACACCGTTGAGCACCAAAAACCTATCTTATATGGTAGGCTTCTCGAATATGTTTTTGATGGCTTGACTCATCGTCTCTCTTGATTTGATTCCTTGCATAAGACTCGAGGCTTTGAGAAGTTTCACGAGATAAGATCAATTTTAAATTTCAAATCAATATTTCAGCAAAGGAGATGAATAAGAACCTAAGAATGAGGCGAGAGGAGACGAAAACTATTAAGTACCAATTTTTCTGGTTTGACTTAGAAAATAATTTTGAAGACCATGCTAACTAGGGTAGCGACCTACAGTCGATATGGCTCTGATACCATCTCTGTCGGGACCCGGATTTGTAAATCCGAAACCCTCTGTGTATACTGCACTAGTCCAGGATCACTCTAGTGCACAAAGTGGAAACATAGATGAAATATCATTCCATACAACGAATTAACTAAGAAGAAGCAAATTATTATAAAATAAAGCAAACGACCTTATGGTCAATGTTTACACCATTATGCCTTAAGGGCTTAAGAAACAAATAACTATTGCAACGGAAAAGATAACTTGAGCCATTCGACATGCCATAGAAAATCGTCTGGGGAACGCCTTCCTAATCCACATAGTCTTCATGGAATTCCTCCTCATGATATTCAGCATTTCCTAATCCGTCCTCAGCAACTGATCAACAAAGGCGTATAGCCGTGAGTACAAAAAGTACTCAGCAAGCCGTAGGGAATTGATGCAATATATTCATGCACGGCTTGACAAGGATGGCCATATGGTTCATTTTCATAAAGCAAAAACTTGAATTTAAATACAATAAATAGATTGAAAGCATATTTAAGAAAAGATAAATAAATAACTGGTAGATGAATGGTAGACAACAAAACAACACTGAACTCCCCGTTCACATCCCAACAATCCCACATTTCATGAAACACTCTATACCTCGTGTGAAATTCTCGGGTTTGTCCATGACCGCGGACGCGGCTATTCGAATAGTTTTACACTCTGCAAAGGTTGTACAACTTTACCCACAAGACATGACCATCTCTTTGTGCAAACGTTACTAACACACTTCCTTTGGTGTGTCGCAGAGATATCATGACAAAGCCTTTAAAATGCACTGTCTAAACTCGGTACTGCCCGCTAAGGTTTCGCCCATTAGGGCCCCCTCTTGCGCCTTGCGAATCTACCATTCCATCCCGGAACCCACACCACCAATTGGCAGTACTCAAGGTTGGACTGATAAGACCATGACGGCCCAGCAAGCCATACTTCTATCTCAAGCCAAGACATGGGCCCAACAACTTCTGATGCTCCAATCCTAGCCCAAGATCAAGCTCAATTCGTTCATGAGTCCAGTTCGGCCCCCAGGACGGCACGTCAATAAAACAACCATATCTAGGTCATACGAAGTCCAATTGAGGCGTTCTTGGACTCTACGGAGAATCCCACGACGAGAGATTTCCAACGGAAGTGGTTTCAGGTCCAAACTCCTTCTGGATCAATGGAAATCGTCAAATCAATATGATGACAGAGACCGCCAGTCTGTCGCCACTCCACTTGGGCCCAAAGGCCTTGTACGACCTAGGGTTTCACGGCCACCCCCTTGGCCACCTCCCTTGCCCTCTCCCTCATACATATTCAGTAGCCGTCGCTAGAATAGATGGGTTTTGCTTATATTACAACTAGACACTTTGTTAGTTTTTCGCCGTTCTTCGGTTTGTGGAACCCCAACTCGTATGCTTAATATTATTCGCATTTTCAGATTGCATCTTCTACGTTCTTGCTTGTGTTCTCGATTCGCATGCAGGGATAAGCCTTCTTGGTGAGGTCAACCGTGTTTGTGCGTGGTTGATAACCAATGGAGTCGTGGTGTAGCGATTGCAGGGTTCGAATCAGTTCTGGTTGGGAGCCAGATCGTCAACGTCGAGTTCTCCACCAATCGACTTACTATTACCTGTCGGAAGATTGGGCCACCATTCCCATCAAGTGGTATCAGAACTTCGGTTGCCCGATAGGTAATTCTTGTATCCCCACTTTTGTTTTGCCATCGTCCTAGAGTCCAGAAAAAAAAATTGCCCTACAAAAAGTTCTTCATTGGTTCCGCTGTCCTACAACCCCTTGTGCCTTTGCAATTTTCGTTTTTTAGTTTTGCTTGTGGAGTTTATGTCCATCGTCGTCGTCGTGTTGCTAGTTGGAGGTTGTGATCCTAGTTTCTAGTGGTCCTTTTCCGTTGCCCTAGTTCTTGTTTTGCACCATTAGTCATCCCACCACCGCCAACCCTAAAATCGAACTGTTTGCCATTGCCGCCGCTCTTATATTTTTTGCTCCGCAAGCCCTAGATAGGTTGCGAGCCACCTTGTACCAATCGCCCTGCACTGCTGGCCACCCTTGTTCACTTGCGATCCTATTGCTATTTTAGCCCTAACCGGAAGAAAGAAGTGAAGTCGTAGGCAATTGTGCAGTGTTCAGTAAAATTGGCATAACGTTTGCATACGAACTCCGATTGGAGCGAAATTTTTTTTGTTTCGAAGAGGACAACGACGCGCATCTGAAACGTTCATAGGTGAAAGACCTATCAATGATCCTCAAAATCGTCTCCTAAGACTGCGTTTCGAGCCCTGAAATGTTCCTGTGCTATTTTTGCCAATTTTTCGGTCATCTGTTTAACGTCTTCTCTTGTTCCAAAACGTGAGATTTTTTGTTTTCCCTTTGAGTTAACAGAAAGAAAAGTAAAAGGCAAGTGCAAAAAAAAAGAGCCGCACTGAAAAAAAAATCAGAAAAAAAACAAGCAAAAAGAGGGAAAGAGAAGCTGATAATCAGAATTGCTTGCATCTTTTGAGTCCTATGTGCTTTGGTATATCCCTTGCTAGGTTGAACTAGTTCTAGGAATACGTTTAGGCCAGCAACTGTGACAAGTACGTTGGACATTTGTGACAAGTACGTTGGACATTTATTCAGCTTGCTAATCTGATTTCGATTTTGCTTATTCCTTGCTACTAAATATTACCTTCCGAGCTCCACATACTTCTTATCAGTTTAGGTTCTCCTTGCAATCGCTTCGCTCACACCCTCACGGTATCACGAACTAGCCACCGGTTGTACCACCTGCTGCTTTGGTAAGAACATTTGTAAGGGTGTGGTAAGACGCGTGGGAGTTTGTAATCCCACTGTCCAGTACCTAGTAGTTGATAGGGATAATACATTGTGCTATCTTCTGTTCTCTACTAACAATTGCAGGGGAACAGGAGGATCAGGATAGTAACCAATGCGTTCTTCATAACGAGCTCCGAGAGATGCTGTGAGAGATGAACGAGACTATGAACAAGCAAATTCAAAACATGGAGAATGCACTTGACAGAAAAGAGCATAAGCACCAACCAAAGTTTAATTCATCTCCTTCTGCTGGTAAAGGTAAGAATTTTCCAGTTCTTCCTTCTTATAATGGATTTGGTGTTGATGCTTATATTGATTGGGAAATAGAGGTAGATAAAATTCTTTCGCAATGTAACCTCTGTAATAAACAAAAAATTAAAGTTGCCGCTAGTGCTTTAACTCTCTGTGCATCAATTTGGTGGAACGATTTTTGTACTTATAAGCCAGTACCACAAACATGGAAACATATGAAACGACTTATGAGAGATGAATTTGTTCCTGCTTATCATTCTAAAAAGTTACTTTATGAATTGCAATGTCTACAACAATGTGATAAAACTGTCAAGTCATAATACGAGGAATTAGAAACTTTGTTATTGCGTTGTGGGTTAGATGAATCTAAAGAAGCTAAGGAAATAAAATTCTTAAATGGACTTGATATGAAAATTCAGGGTATTCTTGTTGATAAGGAATATAGTTCTCTCTCTAGTTTATTTAATCTTGCTTGTGAGATTGAAAATCAAATTGAACATAAAAGACATCTTGCTGAAATTAATGTCTATAATTGCCAAATTGAAGAATTTTCTTTGGAAGAACAGCATCTTGTCGAGTTTCCACTTGCTACTAACTTTTCACAGAACATTGAGAACAAGAACGAGAAGGAAAACACGCAAGAGAAGAAGGGACAGGAGATACTTGCTATCCCATCCATGCCTCCACTAGTGAATGAACATGTCAGTTTTATTTCTAATCTAAACACGTGTGCTGAAAATAATCATGTTATTCACCTTGCTAATGAAAAGGATGAGATTAAACTGTTGTCTTCCTTGAATACTTTGGGTTACATTGAATTTGATGTCATATGTGATCTTAATTGTTTAGAGGAGAGATTTTTTATACCTGCTAATTTGTCATGGTCATCCAGTGTTAGTTTTCATGCTATTGGAAAATATAATGAAAAACAAAAGTACATGGTGCATCGAGTTTATATTTGTACCATTTTGAAATCTTCTTTTAATGTGCCATTCTATCAACAACCAAAGAATATGTTGCTTTCTTTGCCGCCTCTTGTTACTAACCTTTTGCAGGGCAATGAGCTTGAGTCGAGGACGACTCAAAATCAAGAAGGGGAGGATGATAAGACCATGACGGCCCAGCAAGCCATGCTTCTATCTCAAGCCAAGACAAGGGCCCAACAACTTCTGATGCTCCAATCCTAGCCCAAGATCAAGCTCAATTCGTTTACGAGTCCAGTTCGGCCCCCAGGACAGTACGTTAATAAAATAACTATATCTAGGTAATACTAAGTCCAATTGAGGCTTTCTTGGACTCTACGGAGAAGCCCACGACGAGAGCTTTCCAACGGAAGTGGTTTCAGGTCCAAACTCCTTCTGGATCAACGGGAATCGCCAAATCAATATGATAAACAGAATCTGCCAAGTGCTGTGCCACCTCCACTTGGGCCCAATGGCCTTGTACGACCTAGGGTTTCACGGCCACCCCCTTGGCCACCTCCCTTGCCCTCTCCCTCATACATATTCAGTAGCCGTCGCTAGAATAGATGGGTTTTGCTTAGATTACAACTAGACACTTTGTCAGTTTTTCGTCGTTCATCGGTTTGTGGAACCCCAACTCGTATGCTTAATATTATTCGCAATTTCAGATTGCATCTTCTACGTTCTTGCTTGTGTTCTCGATTCGCATGCAGGGATAAGCCTTCTTGGCGAGGTCAACCGTGTTTGTGCGTGGTTGATAACCAACGGAGCCGTGGTGTAGCGATTGCAGGGTTCGAATCAGTTTTTATTAGGAGCCAGATCGTCAACGTCGAGTTCTCCACCAATCGACTTACTATTACCTGTCGGTAGATCAGGCCACCGTTCCCATCATAGACATTGCAAGTTAATCAGCTAGGTCTGTCCCATACGAGACATGTGGTAGTACGGTTAGGCCCAGTTCAATGGCGCACAAGATTAAGTCCTTAAGTTGTCTCAGGCAAGATATCCACATCCCAATGTGCTAGAAAGCACCCCCTTTACTGCACGATCACTTGCCGGAGGGAAAACAATTCGTTCAACCAAGACCAATGGCAAACCCCGCCATAGTATAACAAATTTTACAACAGTGGCTAATGGCTACGATTCAATATTTCATTAGATCAAGATTAACATTATTCAACATATGATATGAATCCCAACGTATATCTATGCATGTCTAAGCATAGCTACGATAACCCAATGTTGGTATAATGATTATGTCCAACTAGTAATGTCCCAAACTAGGTTTAACAATGGATACATGGCATCTCAATAGTCAAGGTGGCATAATGTCAACTAGGTACATATGTACTCCAATGAAATAAGCATTGATACACAAAATAGGATGCAATTGTATAAAACAAATTACTTTTGCAAACATAGGATCAATATGATCAAAGGTTATGACTTGCCTTGCTAATCTAGTGCTGAGTCTTGGTCTTCGAAGTCTTCGTTCGCTCCCTCGGAGTTAGCGTCTACCGGAAAAGAAGCAACGAAACCAAATAAATACTAAACAGAGACTCAAACAAGCTCAAAACTGAAAATAAATGGCTCTAGAAGATAGATCTTGATTTTAGAAAAATTTAGAAACTTGAATCGCCTCAATCGGAGTTCGTATGAGCGAGAACGGGCCTCCAAAAGATTAAATTCAGAGAAAAGGCTGAAAATCAGAAAAACCGAATTTCCCGAATTATTTTTCTATTGGAAAATCGATTTATTCCGCAACGCTGACGTCATCGGGTTCACGGTAGACCAAGTCCACCGAACCTGACCATCGCTAACGTTATTGCCGACGCGGGCATCAGGGCTGACGCGGCGGCTGACGCAATCACTCACGCGGCGGGCACGCATCGCGCATCCGGCGACATGGCCAGATCGGACGACCGAGAAGCGATGGCTCGGGCAGCGGCGACGCGGTGCAATTTGGGACATCCATCGAAGATTGGACGGCCATAAGCTCGACTGGGACCGACGGCGAGCGGCGGAGGGCAAAGCTCGCCGGACTCGGGGAAGAAGACGCGGCAAATGGCTCAACTGCGACGAAACGGGCGCGGCTCGGTGCGGATCAGGAAGAGGGGGTCACGGGTGACTCGATGATGCAAGCGGGGACGACAGAGAAGCAAAGGAGAGGCCAAACGACGGCGGGGAAAGCTTCGGCAAGGCGGCAAACTCCGGCGAGCTCGTACGCGAGGACGATGAGGTCTCCGGCGACGAGGGAGATGGCAAAAGAGGCGGCACAGAGAGGGGAAACTCGGGCGGGGTGCAGCGGCTTAAATAGTGGTCTCAGAGGACATGTCCGACACGGACTCTAAGGACGGCGGCGGCTAGGGTTCGCGGCGCGTGCAGCGGCTGCGTGAGGAGGTGGGCCGACTGGGTCGTAAGAGGGCAAAGCGGGCCGATGGGCCAAGCGGCCGGGCTGGGCTGGCGAGGCGAAGCTCGCCAGACTGGAGGATTCGGCCCGAATGTTTTTTTAGAAAAAATAAAAAACTTTTCCAATTAAGAAAAATTCCAGAAATTAAAATAAAAGCAAATAAATTCAAAAAAATAGCAAATAAATTCAGAAAAAATCTCCAAAAATACAAAAAAATTCCTTAGAGCACAATGAACCTAAAACTAAAAACTTTAGTTTGATGAATAGTTTAGCTAAATTAAATCTTTTCATTAATGGAAAATTTAAATTAAGCTGGAATTAATTCAAGAAAAATGAAAATGTTTTATTTTTGAATTCAAACATTCCAAAACTCAAATTTTGGGATGTTACAGAAATCGACCTTCAACTCGTTGAGTTCGACCGTCCATTGCGCTATTCGACCCGTTGCCTCACGATTACGTATCACCTCCTTGAGCAGATATGTGGTCATGACCGTGACCTTGTGCTCCTGGAAGTAGTGCCGTAGCTTTCGGGATGTCATCAAGACTGTGTACAGCATCTTCTGTACCTGCGAGTAACGCACCTTAGCATCTTTCAAGACTTTGCTTACGTAGTATACTGGCTTCTGGACCTTAGTCCTGGTGTCGAGGCAATCCCGCTCGACCGCCAGGATGGTGCTTACTACCTGAGGCGAGGTTGCTATATATAGAAAAAGATCCTCTTTTTTTCATGAGGCGAAATTAGAACTGATGGAGATGATAGTTACCTTTTTATATCTTGAAAAGCTCCTTTCGCCTCCTTGGTCCACTCAAAAGAATCCTGCTTCTTGAATAGCTTGAAGAAAGGCAGCCCTCGCTCACCCATCTGAGAGATGAATCGACTAAGGGCAGCGATACAGCCTGTGAGTTTTTGTACCTCCCTTAACGTCCGCGGGTGCGCATCTGGTTGATGGCCTCAATTTTGTGTGGATTCGTCTCAATGCCTCGACTAGACACCAGGAAGCCGAGAAGCTTACCGGACGGAACGCCAAACGTGCACTTCTCAGGATTAAGCATCATTCGATACTTCTTGAGGTTGTCGAACGTTTCCTCGAGGTCGCCCAACAGAGTGCTCCTGGTTCTTGACTTTACTACGATATCATCAACGTACGCTTCCCATTTCGCACGATTTGGGACTTCAGGCAATTTTTAATGCAACGTTGATATGTAGCACCATCACACTTTAAACCAAAAGGCATCTTAACATAACAGAATACACCAATGGGAGTAGTAAAGGTGGTTTTTTCTTCATCCTCGGTGGACATGCTAATTTTGTGATACCCCAAGTAGGCATCTAGAAAACTTAGCAGTTCGCAGCCTACAGTCGAATCTACAATCTGGTCAATATGGGGGAGAGGAAAAGGATCCTTGGAGCAAGCCTTGTTCAGGTCGATGTAGTCGATGCACATCCTCCACTTGCCATTGGGTGTTTTAACGAGGACTGGGTTTGCTAGCCACGTCGGGTGACGGACCTCTCGGATGAAACCAGCCTTCAAGAATTTGCTGACCTCCTCTTGGATGGCTTGTTTCTGGTCTTTCGCAAATCTGCGCTGTTTTTGCACCACCGGCTTGGCGCTGGGTTCCACAGCCAATCGATGCATGATCACTTCCATGGGGACCCCGAGCATGTCAGACGGTTGCCATGCAAATAGGTCGCAGTTTGCCTGAAGGAAAGTGATGAGCTCCGAAAGGCCATGTGGAGGTCTATCCTTGTTGGTGATAAGTTATTAACTGTGTTTGAGCTAGAATTGCTTGGACATGAGTTTGATTTGAATTGGATTGTGAAAATGTAGCAATTTGAGTTGTCTCTGCCAAGGACGACACTACCGGTCATGTGGGCGCGGTAGTGCCGGCCAAGCGGCAGTACCAGCTAGGGGTTCGGTAGTTATATTCCAGAGAGAGGTGTTCGCTGGTTCTTCACGAGAGCGGCACTACTGGCCATGTGGGAGCGGTAGTTCGGTAGTGCCGGCCTATTGAGCGAATGTTGAAATTGATTTTTGAATTTGTGTGAGGCTTATTGCATATCATTTTGGATAATGCTATGTGATGTGTTTCCTTGTTTTTGATGGTTGTAGATCGATGATGCTAGATCATGGTGAGGCGAAGGATGACCGGGACTAGGTGAGGAGTGTCGGAGGTCCAGAAGGTCGGGGATCGCCGAAAGATGATCGGAGATAGAGTCGTGGCAAGCCGTGAAGACAAGGAACGGTTGAAATGCTAGCTAGGTGCTGCATGGATCAATGAGGGCCATTGGATCTTGGTCTAGTTGGTAGGTTATGTGTTGTGGGTTTTAGGTGAACCCTTGCATGGCTGGTTGAGTGGGTTAATCCTAGCCCTTGATGAGTGCTCTAGGGTTTAGAAGCTCATCCACGGGTGGTAGGTTGCCCAAAGGTAGTATAAATAGAGGGATACGGGTAGCCCTCCCTCACTTGAAGGTTTTGATGGTTTTCGTGCTCCTTTGAGCTTTGCCCACTTGTTTGTGAAGCTTTGTAAACCTCTGCTTCCAGAAATGAAAATGTTTCCTCAAATCATTTCTTTCCTTTCCGCATTTACATTACGCAATTTAAATTCCGCATTTACTTTCATGCAATTTACATTTACGCAATTTGGATTTGCCTCCTCTCCTTCTACATGCTTACGAATCTTTGCTGAGGTTGGTGTTTGATAAATGATTCTTCTCTTGATCTTATATCTTCAATCATCTAGGCAATCCATGCGTTCTTCGTGCAAGAAGTTGATTTTTGCGTTCTTGAATGCGTGATCTTATAACTCGCGATTCCTTGTGTTTTGATTTGATATCTTGCTTGCTATGACATGTGGGAACCTATCCAGGATCTTCATGATCATCAAAACCCCAAGAGCAAGTCTTGAATCAAGTTTGTTGGATTTGCTCAAAACTTGGTGTGTTCATCCTTCCCGGGCAAAAAGGTCAAAACTTTGACGTCAATCCTTGTGATTGAAAGTTGAAATAAGTTCCTGACATCCTTAAGATCACATCTACCAAGTTTCATTGAGTTTGGATCAACGAATCAAAAGATACATCAATTTTCCTTTTTGAACTAGTGCTGAAAACACGGTTCATATGACTGTTTTTACTGTTCATATGCCTATTTTTACTGTAGCCAAGACAGATTCAGTTTGTCATCTTGATTTGACGATTCCCATCGATTCAGAACGAGTTTGGATATGAAACCACTTACGTTGGAAATTTCTCATCGTTGGCTTCTCCGTAGAGTCCAAGAATGCCTCAAACGGACTTCATATGACCTAGAAATGGTCGTTTTTAGTTGGACTTCTCCTGGGGCCGAACTACAGTAAAAATAGGCATATGAATAGTGTTTTCAGTATGGGTTCAAAAAGGAAAATCGATATATCTTTACATTCGTTAATCCAGACTCAATGAAACTTGGTAGATGTGATCCTAAGGATGTCAAGAACTTATTTCAACCTTCAATCATAAGGATTGACGTAAAAGTTCCGACCTTTTTGCCCGGGAAGGAAGAACACACCAAGTTTGGAGCAAATCCAACAAACTTGATTCAAGAGGGGTTTTGATGATCAAGAAGATCCTGGATAGGTTCCCACATGTCACAGCAAGCAAGAGATCAAATCAAAACACAAGGAATCGCGAGCTATAAGATCACACATTCAAGAACGCACAAATCAACTTCTTGCACGAAGAACACATGGATTGCCTAGATGATTGAAGATATAAGATGAAGAAAAGAATCATTAATCAAACACCAACCTCAGTAAAGATTCGTAAGCATGTAGAAGGAGAGGAGGCAAATCCAAATTGTGTAAATGTAAATTTCAAGAAAGTAAATGCGGAATTTAAATTGCGTAATTTAAATGTGTAATGTAAATGCGAAAAGGAAAGAAATGATTTGAGGAAACATTTTCATTTCTGGAAGCAGAGGTTTACAAAGCCTCACAAACAAGTGGGCAAAGCTCAAAGGAGCACCAAAACCATCAAAACTTTCAAGTGAGGGAGGGCTACCCCTACCCCTCTATTTATACTACCTTTGGGCAACCTACCACTCTTGGATGAGCTTCTAAACCCTAGAGCACTCATCAAGGGCTAGGATTAACCAACTCAACCAGCCATGCAAGGGTTCACCCAAAACCCACAAAGATAATGGGTTTTCTTGCACGGTTTTCAAAGCACACTAACTAGACCCGCTAACTTACAACTAGACCAAGATCCAATGGCCCTCATTGATCCATGCAGCGCCTAGCTAGCATCTCAACAGTTCCTTGTCTTCATGGCTTGCCACGACTCTATCTCCGATCATCTTCCGGCGATCTCCGACCATCTGGACCTCCGACGCTCCTCGCCTAGTCCCGGTCATCCTTCGCCTCACCATGATCTAGCATCATCGACCTGCAACCATCAAAAACAAGGAAACACATCACGTAGAATTGTCCAAAATGAAATGCAATAAGCCTCACACAAATTCAAAAATCAATTTCAACATTCGCTCAATAGGTCGGCACTACTGCCCTCTCGGCCGGCTCTACCGGTCTACCGCTCCCACATGATCAGTAGTGCCGTTGTCATGAAAAACCAGCGAACACCTCTCTCTGGAATATAACTACCAGATCCCTAGCCGGTACTGCTGCTTGGCCGGCACTACCGTGCCCACATGGCCGGTAGTGCCGCCCTTGGCAGAGACAACTCAAATTACTACATTTTGACAATCCAATTCAAATCAAACTTATATCCAAGCAATCCTAGCTCAAACACACAATAACTCATCACCAACAAGGATAGACCTCCACATGGTCTTTCAATCTCCCACTTGATGGGTATGTTGACAAACATCATAAAAGGCATAAATTTGAGTTTGAATGAGAGAAGAAGAAAGCAATTTGATTGCAAAACCAAAAATGGTCCAGAGAGAAGAAATTGAGAACATGACCAAGTTGGTAAGACATATTTTAGAGCAAGGCAATAGAAAGAACAATTTTTCCACAAAAAGCTCTAAAAGTCCAATAAACACTCATAACAGCTTATGATTCTTAAGATTTGCAAGTTTTCAACAAAATCATAAGATCCAAGACATTTTTCATTTTTATATTTTTAATGATGCCTTTTCTTCAATTTCTCCCCCTTTTGGCAATATAGGCATCAAAATGGAATTTTCTCCCCCTTTTTATGTATGCATGAAATGCAACCTAAGTGAGCTTTGAAGATTATCCAATTGATCAAAATGACAAGATATAACACCAAGCTTATCAATCTCAGATTAAGACTAAACTGAGACATGTCCAAGTGCAAATAACAAATTTTGCTCATAAGCTTAGTTTTGAAAATGTGTCATTTTTAGCAAGATTTGACAAGTGCAACACTTAGCAAAAATTTCAAAGCTAGAAGCAAAACCACTCTAAGGATCAAATGGAAAACCTAGAGTTCAACCTACTCAACACTTTGGGGAATTTTGAAGTGCATATAAGGTCCTTCGAGCTCATTTGTCAATTTATGCAACTTTTCTTTAAGACTTTGAAAAACATAGCGGGGTGCAAATGTTTGACATTATTTGCATTCTTTACCCACTTATGTGTTTGAAATTTTGCATTTTGTTAATGATTGACTCAAGCCATTGTCGATCATCTCAAGAGTAACTCTTAATAAAATGATCTTGGTCATACACAATATATTCCAAGTTCATCCCAATTGCAATGGGAAGAAATTTCATGAATATAAAGTGGTGAAATCAATTTTGCACAAAAGAGTCAAATTTTCTTGATTTCAATTTAGCACATATGAGCAATTCTGAAGGACTCAAATATGGATCAACCAAATTTCACCCAAGTTGCTATAGGGACTCTAGAGAAATCCAAAATTTCACAATTCATGGTAAAAACCCCTAGATAAGACACTTAGTAAGTAAAAGCAACATGTTTCATCAAGTTTTCATTTAAAAGTTTCAAATTTTTTAGATTTTAATTAAGCTTAGCATGATAAATGAACTTGGACTTATCTAAGCTAGTGATTTTCTTCAAAAGATATAACATGATGTATTTCATGACGATTGAGTCAATTGCATAATAGACAAAACTCATAAAATAGAAAAACAGTCTATATGCAATGCATGAACAGATTCCCAAACACCCCCTCAACAAGTGAATCAATGTTAAGCTCAAATATGGTTAAAGTTCAGTTATTATCAAGATTAGGCATTAAGAAAACCCAAATGAACTCAAAAACGACCAGAAAGACAGAATGAGGAGAAGAAGTCAAGAAACTGCAAACTAGAAGGCTATTGAGCATAAATAAGATAGAATAGACTCACTATGGCTTAGACTCGCTCTTATCTTCCCCAGTGACTGACTTAGGGAAGCTGAATCTAAATCCCAACTAAGAAGTGCACACAGACCTTGTCTACCCAGGAGGCCCAACACCTGCTAGACTTATAAGACTATGAGGGAACTCAACCTAGAGAGATGAGAGAATAGCTAATCACGCATTGTGGCGACCCCCATTTTCACATAAATGCAAAAATAGAAATCTAATGTGCATTCTGTACTAGTCACATGATCAGTAGCTAGTACGCACATACACACTAATTGGAATCACAACCATACAACATATATATAAGCGGAAACTATTATACAAAGAAAACTTTACAACTCAGAGCATATAGCAGCAAAAGAAGCAAGGTCTTGTAGTGTGCCAATCCAACCCATAGGAAACTGACAAGGCATAATCCCTAGAAAGATCACGATGAAGAAAAGCCCGCAACCTACGATGAAAAGATATCTCTTCGATGCTTCGCTAACTTATTCACCTAAAAACAACATATAAGCAAGGGTGAGTACTTACGTACTCCGCAAGACTTGAGCAAAACCTATAATATATGCAGGCTAATTCAAAGGAAAGACTTCAACAGTTAATTTGCATAAAGCGAAATTGAAATTGTAAAACAAGTTATCATTTGCAAACGGAATTTATAAGAGCAAGTTGATTGATAAGAAATAAGCATAAGCATAAATAATACTCACAGTCCTCCATGACGTGAGCTTCGAATAGACCAAATCATGAAGTCCATCAATGCCGGCCCTTTGACATAAAGCAACAGTTGCTAAAACAAGTTCAGACCAAACCCATTTTTAGAAAATACCAAAGACTGTAACATTGGAATGACTTCACCAAGTGCCCTTAACCGCGGGCGCGGCTAATCGATTAGATATTACACTCTGCAGAGGTGTACAACTTTACCCACAAGGAATGATCAACCTTTTCGTCAGATCAATTAACACACTTCCTTTGGTGTGTCGGCAAGGAAATCATATGGAGCCGTTACATTACTTAGACATGGCTTTGAACCAGCCCGAGACGTTAAACTTCACCATAAAACAGAAACACACACAAGACGTGGTTCCTTTCACGTGATACACAACACCTGTTTCTGTTTTATGGCGAGGCGTACAACGTTGCGCGGGTATGCATTTACCCCCACACCGAGGGTTAAAAGAGTCCGGTGTGGAAGCCCCTCACAAGCAGACTTGACCGGAAAGCTCCCGCTATCTTCCGCCTTCCTTAGATGCAAAGCCACATCCAAATAACTTAATAGGCTAAGACTATCCCATACCAGCCCTCATGGTTGTACGGAATCTTGGATCTACCGTCCCATTGCTCGGTCCTTAATCCGACACGGGCGATACTCCACCCTACACTACGTGCAAATCCCTCTACACATCCGGCTATTTCCAATAATCACCCACGTCAAACCATAGTTTTATTTTGGGGTTTTAATCAAAATACCAGCAACCATCAGTTCCATATAAAACATTTCAGGAAACAAATTTTGATTTGATCATATGCCTCAAAGATTCTAAAGCATGGCTAAGCATGGATAACATGATCGCATATACCCAAGATGATATTAAGTATTGTCAAGCCTTATTCTATGGTTATCAAGGTTCACATTTCCATATTTATCAAGGAGTTTCATGAGACAACACGTATATCTACCAATACCACAAAATAGTGAATTTACATAAAATAAACGCATGCATGAAACATTTTAATAAACACAATGCAAATTAAATACTGGGATCAAGATGATCAAAGGGGGTGCTTGCCTTGCTTATTTATTTCTTACGGCGAAGACGCGGTCGCAGCTGATGGAGACGACGACGGAGGAAGGGACGTCGGATTCTACACGTCGATCAATCGGAAATATAGTAAATATCCAACTTTATTAAGGGCAAAAGGAAAACAGACAGAACACCAAATAAAGACTTACTGTAGAAAACAAGAATATTTTAGGGTTTAAGCTATATGATTTCAAGACCTTATGATTTAGTTAATTACACATTCATGGTCAAAGACTTCTATGATGAACAAAACATGGCTTCTTTTATACATTATCTATTCTATATTTTCGAATTCAAGAGGCTAAAATTATTAATTCTTGCATTTATAACTTCGAATTCTAGATGCTCAAATTATTTGGATTAACAGAATTAAAACATTAGTTAAAGGGGTATGTGTGAACAACACTTAAATCCTTAATTGACTTTGCATAAAAGTGATTTTGAATAAGTTAGATCTGTTAGGATAGGTTACTGATTATACATTAGCGAGTTTTAAGAAGGTTATGATGATACAAATATCTTAACTACAAACTTCTTCATTAATACCGATTCATAATATAAAGTTTAGAAGCCATAACACTTAAGGTTATTTGGCTAATTGGATTTATATGAAGAGCATGACGAAACATGATTATTTCTTCATAATAGGGTAGCCTATACTTTGGATAGCAATCCTAAGCTAATTTCATAATTTTTTGGGTTTGGACGAGACATTATATTCATTGTTGAAAAAGCTTATATGATATTATCAGGTACAACATGGAATCGGGCTGAAAATGCGTAGAGAACGATTATCACTTAGGGTTGTTGCTCTAGCTGGATTCAGATGAATATCAAGCTGTAAATAAAATATTTTTCCAGAATATGATAGTACATATCCCAAATATCATTTCTACACTGATCTTCATAATATTAGCATTTAGACGAGATATTCTACGGGCTATTGAAAATGCTTAAGTGTTTCTATTATTTAGAAAACATAACATTTAGGGCTATGTTGCTAGTTCATTTTATATGCAAACCATAGTAAAAAGAAATACTTTCTTTAGGATATTGTAGTATGCACTTTATAGAGTATTTCTATGCTATTTTCATAAATCTTTGCATTTGGACAGGTTATTTTATTTGCTGCTGAAAAGGTATAAACGACCACAAAGGTAACATTGTAACAACTCGGTTTTCATTTTAAGTTTGCGACTGCACCTTATAAGATTATTTATCCATTTTTGAGGTATTAACAGGGTATGATCCTAAAAGTGTTTTAAAGTTGTTTCCACGATATTTGGCTATTATCCGAGATGTTTTCCATATAAGTAATCATTAGGGCCTAACATGATCTTATTTCAAATTTGCACAAACATAAGATATCTTTACATAAACAACAAGGGTATTATTTTTCAAGTAACTATGATTTGGTTTTGTCAAATTTGAGGTTAGTTTGTGAAAGTTATGACTATTTGAGTTATACAAGTATTGAAACTACAACTATTTGGTTAAGTGTTAAATTATGCCTTTATTGAAATGATTCTTGCTGGATAAAATAGTTTGATTACATTAGATATTTAGAATCTAGTTCCTTATCATGACTATGCTCTTCATTAACTATACATGTATACATTTTTCTACATATACAAAGCTTATGATCTTGATGCAATTTAAACTTGTGCATATATGATATTTCATTAAAACATTTCAACAGTGACAAATTACTCATTCTAATATCAATTCATATCTTTGTACATCTATTAGATACTTTTCATATGCATACATTTATTGCTACAGATTATTATATGCACACACACACACACATATATATATATCTTTTCCATTTAAACCATTTATTATTCATAACCAAGTCTAAATAAAGTTCATGCCTTAATCATTTCAGCATAATAAAGTAGCCTACTGACGAATACTCATACCAGGGGTACCCCAGCGGCCCAGGTGAAGAGGAACGCGGTATGCTACACTAGCACAAAAAAAACTACCGCGAAACCAGAAAGCTACTCGCAAGAAGGATCATAGATAAGATTACCACTAGACGCGATTGCGGAATCCTTCGCGTCGATGTAGTGGATCGTCCTCGCCTTGCTGTGGATCATCCTCCCACGCCGCAGTCGCAGCAAACATCACCGCAGTAGTCCACACGCCCAGAGATGGAACGCGTGCGTCGTGTGCAAGCACTGGTCGCTCGGCAGGGCGAGAGGAGTAGGCTAGGGTTTCGAGTGAATCACTCCTAAACCGTGGGAAAGCACACGCGCGCCCTCCTCCTCCTCCTTATATAGCCACGAGATGAAACCTAAACTAGGGCCCATCGTGCTAAGCCCACGAGGTTCATTAATTACGATCCAATCCAAATTAATGCGCCCCGGCCCATTAAGTGTGTGACCCTACAGGTTCACGACGTTTGGACGTGGATTGGAAAACTCCTTTTCAATCCAATAGTTGGTAGTGGCTTCTTGCAAAGTATGCCAACTCCCAAACATACTATGATCAAATCGACGAACCTATCAAAAGTACTCATGTAATAATCCCTTTGCCAAGTATATGAAGATTGATCTCAAGGCGAAGCATGTCATCCTTTGATGATTCAATCCATCTCTCGATCCGTGATATATTAATAAGTTGTGATTGACTCCTCAATCACGGCATGGCCATGCACTTCCTTAATCATATCACACAAGTGGCCTTGTCATATATCTCCGTTTCATTGGAGTGGCAAATTCCATCTTGATCGCTCACTTCCCTCGCACGTTTCATAGTAAACATGAAAGCTACCTTTATAACTATCCGGTTAGGAAGTAGTGTTTGATAGCCCCAAGGAAAACTATTACACATGTAGGGAATATGACAATCTCGGTCTAAGGATCATACATCTACTAGGTATGAGATACACGATGACACATAAGAATGAAACATTCTCGCAGATGTCCCATGCGGGTCTATCTAACCCATGTTCTTCAACATACGTCCACAATGTATAGATGATATCTCCATATCCCATGATCTATGAAGCATGATCATCGATCACTACATGTGCTGATCTATTCATCGTTGTCCTATACGATGATATCCGATCAGAGATATTTATTGAATTACATCATTAACTAAAGAGCTTCATAAGCAAGTCACATACTTGTTGATCAATACAATGATATACATTCATTGGACCAATAATCATATTATTATTCATAAACATAGTCATGTTACAATCATCTAAATGATTGCCTCAAGGGCATAACACTAACAATCTCCCACTTGCACTTGAGTCAATCAATTAAGTATCTAATACCAATAGACCTTGTGTGCGCCTCATGCTTAGGCTATGGCAGTGGCTTTGTCAACGGATCGGCCACAATGGCTTCCGTATGTACTTTGCATATTCTCACGTCACCTCTATGCACAATCTCGCGAATAAGGTGAAAGCGACGGAGTATGTGTTTAGACTTCTGATGTGATCTAGGCTCTTTTGCTTGTGCAATGGCACCACTATTATCACAATAGATGTCCATTGGACTAGAGGCACTAGCGACCACACCAAGCTCGTGATAAACTTCTTAATCCACACGACTTCCTTTGCGGCCTCCGGCCGCAATGTACTCCGCTTCGTCGAGAGTCGCCACCGTGTTTTGCTTGGAACTCTTCCACATCGCTCCTCCATTAAGTGTAAACACAAACCCGGATTGCGATCGAAAATCATCTTTGTCGGTTTGGAAGCTTGCATCGGTGTAACCCTTTGCAACAGATCTTCTTCACCTCCAAAACAAGGAACATACCCTTAGTTCTTCTCAAGTACTTGAGGATATTTTTACGGCTATCCAATGACCATCACTAGGATCCGCTTGGTATCCGCCGTGACACTTAGAGCATATGAGACATCCGGGCGTGTGCAGATCATGGCATACATAATAGACCCAATAGTGAAGCATATAGAATCTTGCTCATCTGTCTCGCTCATCGGATGTCGAAGGACACCGATTCTTGCAGAGATCGATGCCATGTGACATTGGCATGAAACCTCTCTTGGATTCATGCATATTGAACCTTTTCAATATCTTGTCAATGTACGTTTCCTGACTTAATCCAATTAACCTTTTTGATCTATCTCTATAGATTTTTATGCCCAAGATATAGCATGCTTCTCCCAAGTCCTTCATTGAGAAACTCCTTTTCAATGAAGTCTTAACATCTTCAAGCATAGGAATGTCATTCCCGATCAATAATATGTCATCCACATACAAAATCAGAAATACAAGTGCACTCCCACTAGCCTTCTTGAAAACACAAGGCTCTTCTTCATTTTTGATAAAGTCAAAACCTTTGACTACTTCATCAAAACGAATGTTCCAACTCCGAGATGCTTGCTTTAACCCATAAATGGATCTTTGAAGCTTGCATACCCTTTTAGCATATTTAGGATCAACAAAACCTTCAGGTTGTATCATGTATACATCCTCAGAAAGATTCCCATTAAGGAATGCTGTTTTGACATCCATATGCCATATTTCATAATCAAAATATGCAAAGAATAGCTAAAATGATCCGGACAGACTTGAGCATGGCTACCGGTGAGAAAGTTTCATCATAGTCAACTCCTTGAACTTGTTTGAAACCCTTTGCCACCAACCGTGCCTTATAGATCTGAATATTTCCATCTACGTCTATCTTTTTCTTGAAAATCCATTTGCACTCAATGGTTTTTACACCATCAGGAGAGTCGACCAAGTTCCAAACTTGATTGTCATGCATGGATTGAATTTCGGATCTTATGGCTTCAAGCCATTTTTCGGAGTTTGGGTCCATCAATGCTTCTTCATAAGTCGTGGGCTCATCATTGTCCAACAATAATATGTCACTCCTTTATCTTATAGGTACATGACGTGGCCTCCCCGACCTACGTGAGGCTGGAGTCTCTTCCACAGGTTGTACAACACTTTGTACATCTTGTGAAGGTTCAGTGGTAGCTTGAACATATTCATGTGATTCTCGAACTTCATCAAGATACACATCACTCCTACTGATTTCATTTGAAAGAAACTCTTTCTCCAAAAAGACACCATTTCGAGCAACAAAAACTTTGTTCTCGTTTCTTTTGTAAAAGTAATATCCTTTTGTTTCTTTAGGATACCCCACAAAAAAGCATTTTTCTGATTTAGGTGCAAGTTTATCTGATTGTAAAGGTTTTACATAAGCCTCACATCCCCATATCTTGAGAAATGACAACATGGGTCTTCTCCCAGTCCATATCTCATATGGCGTCTTCTCAACGGATTTTGATGGGACCCTATTCAAAGTGAACGCAGCTGTTTCTAGAGCGAAACCCCAGAAGGATAATGGCAGATCTGTTTGGCTGATCATTGACCGAACCATATCTAATAAAGTTCGGTTACGTCGTTCGGACACGCCATTCCATTGAGGCGTTCCTGGCGGAGTAAGTTGCGGAACGATTCCACATTGCTTTAAATGATCACCAAACTCTTGGCTCAAGTATTCGCCACCACGATCGGATCGTAAGTGTTTTATTGTTTTGCCAAGTTGATTTTGTACTTCGTTCAAACTCTTTGAACCTTTCAAAAGTTTCAGATTTATGCCTCATTAAATAGATATATCCATATCTCTGAAGTCATCGGTAAAAGTTACAAATCATGAAACCCACCCCTAGCAATCGAGCTCATTGGTCCACATACATCTGTATGTACTAGGGCCAATAATTCACTTGCTCTCTCACTAAAACACTGTGAAAGGGCTTTTGTCATCTTGCCAAGTAAACAAGATTCACATGTTTCAAATGATTCAAAATCAAATGAGGTTAGAAGTCCATCACCATGGAGCTTCTTCATGCGCTTCTCATTTATATGACCTAGCGACAATGCCACAAAAGGTAGGGTTCAAATCATTAGGCCGATGCCTTTTACATTAATATTATAGACAGTTTTTCTTGAGTTCAGGGCGTACAACCCATCCACCATGGGGCAACGACCATAATACATATCATTCAAAATATCGAACAAACAAAGTTCTTTATATTGAAATCATAACCTTCATGTTCCAAACAAGAAGATGAAATAATGTTTCTACTCAAAGATGGAACAAAATAACAATTATAAAGTTCTAAAACTAATCACGAAGGCAAATGCAATGGGTATATGTGCCACAGCAAGACCAAGAACTCTTGCTTTATTCCCCACGAAGATCCACTTCTCCTTTTGCCAAGTCTCTACTCTTTATCACCCGCAACGAATTGCAAATGTGAGCAACCGAACCGGTATCATATACCCATGAGTGAATGAAGAAGTAGCAAGATTAATTTCTATAACATTAATACTCAAGTGGAAACCACATTTCCATTCTTCTTATCCGCTGTACTTTTCGATTCGTTTCCAATGCCCCGATTTCTTGCAATAGAAGCATTGGGTATCGATTGAGGGCCAACTTTAAGCTTCAAGCTTAGTTTTGAGGCTTGTGATCTCATCTTGAGCCTTGCCCTTGCCCTTGCCCTTGCTCTTTCCGTTCCCCACCTTAGCCTTCCTCTTTTTGAAAGCGGTTGTTTTCGAACCATCATCACATGATTGGGTTTTTCTTAATGCTTTCTCGGCAGCCTTGAGCATCCCATGTAGCTCGGTTAGGCTCTTCTCCATGCTATTCATATGAAAATTCATAATGAATGGCTCAAAGCTCAAGTAGAGGCGGAGAATAACATCTGTGGCCAAACCGAGGCTAAGGGAAACTCAAGTTTTCCAATCTCCCAATGTAACCAATCATCTTGATCACATGAGGATCGACCGGATCGCCTTGACCGACTTACAAGCAAATAAAAGCTTTGAGATACCATACCTCTCAGCTCTTGCTTGATTCCCAAACATGCCCTTCAAGCCCACAATCATATTGTAAGCATCCTGGTCCTCATATTGCTTTTGGAGCTCAGAGTCCATGGTGACTAGCATGAGACAGCTGACCTCTACAGAAGCATTAACATGCTTTTCATATTCAACCTTCAAATTGCGAGCAGCATTTTTGGCCGGTTCATCAGGAATTGGATTCTCTAGAACATAGTCCTTCTTTTCATGCTTGAGAACAATTCTCAGGTTGCGATACCAATCAACAAAATTAGTTCCATTCAGTTTTCCCTTTCCAAAACCGATCTCAAAGCAAAACCGGTGTAGCAGAGTAGGAGAAGGTGCCATTGAACTACAACAAAGACATGCAAAGATTCTAAGCACTATGTTTATGTAAAACTTTTATTAAACTTTTTAATTAAAGACACTTCTATTTTATGTCCCTTTTATAGACACATAGTGAGTATTCAAGATCCATATTCATCAAACACTAGTGGGCTTTGGCATCACTGCTAGAAATTTAATGACATAGGTAAGCAACACCTTTGCTAATTACATCATATGTAACTCTTGTTTGTTGACTATGAAAACAAGTAATGAATGCCTCCATCAACTTGACTCATGGCCAGGTCAACCTGCCCCAAGGGCTCACATGAGGGAGGGAGCACTTCCCGTATTCGGTGCCAATTAAGAAACCTGCCTCATGTGTGTTTTCCTAGACACCACTTGTCTTGTATAGGTTCCTTCATTATGAAATCAAATCCCAACCACTTATGTCCTCAAGCCCAAAACCGTTTTGATAGCTTGATTAAATCTACCATTGTTATGCGTGATGTGTCCAACACATCCCTATCATCTATTGAGATAGCCATTGATATACTACTTTGGCGGTCATATCAATAACGATCTAAATTCTTGATAGGTGCAACAATTGGATGGACAATTTGATTTAAAATTTTTAACTATAGGGATGAACAAAGATTACTATTAACATGGCATCACATGCAATGAGCATAAAGAAAATAGCAAGGATTAAACACACATCCACGTAAAATCAAAATAAGTCGTGAAATAGCATGACCCTTAGCATTAAGATCTCCATCATCATGCTTGTTTGTTCACCTAGCCACCTTGCTTGATTTGTTCACCTAGCCATCTTGCTTGATACCATCGTCTTCATCATTATGGATGCAACTCCTTACAACTTTTGATAATGAATTTTACATGAGGGTTTGAAGCATCACAAGTCGACACGCAGTCGTTATACAATTTAAATAGCCTTATGGCTTGACACGACACATGAGCCATGTGGAAATTACATGCATCACATACACATAGGCCATACCATTTCACATAATTCCTGCAAAAACGCAGGTTAAACAAAAGCAACCCTACGACTCGGTCCGAGAGGCGCCCGCGCAGGATCAAGGGCGGTGCCCTGGCGGCGATCCGGTGGCGGTCGTGGGCGGGGTCCAAGGGGCATGTCTTCTGACATTGGAAAACACCCTCAAAATTTCCACGGATCAACCAGATTGACCCAATCCGATCTAACATGATTGGCTTGGTCCCATATGGATACGTTTCAGAAACCCTAATGGCGGTAACCCGACCGGTAAGGGTAACGTCGTACCATGAACGGACTCACCCAAATTAATATTGAATCTTTTTGCGCTTACCATGGATCAACCAGATTGACCGAATCCAACTCAATCTGATTGGCTTGGTCCCATATGGATACGTTTCAGAAACCCTGATGGCGGTAACCCGATCGGTAAGGGTAACGTCGTATCATGAACGGACTCACCCAAATCAAGATTGAGTCGGTTTGCACTTTCCTCAAACCCTAAACCGATCGATCTCATCGATGGCTGCCGTCACCAATTCATCACATGAACTGGCTGAACATGTAATAGATCCAATCTACTAACCTCACACACCATATGTGCAACATCCAGATCACAAAACTATACGAGATGGCTCTGATACCACTGAAGAGGAACGCGGTATGCTACACTAGCACAAAAAAAAAACTACCGCGAAACCAGAAAGCTACTCGCAAGAAGGGGATCATAGATAAGATTACCACTAGACGCGCAATTGCGGAATCCTTCGCGCGTCGATGTAGTGGATCGTCCTTGCCGCAGTCGTTGCGTCGATGTAGTGGATCGTCCTCGCCTTGCCGTGGATCGTCCTCCCACGCCGCAGTCGCAGCAGCGTCACCGCAGAGTCCACACGCCCGAGATGGAGCGCCGTGCGTCGTGTGCAAGCACACAGTCGCTCGGCAGGGCAGCGAGAGGAGTAGGCTAGGGTTTCGAGTGAATCACTCCTAAACCGTGGAAAGCACACTGCGCCCTCCTCCTCCCCTCCTTATATAGCCACGAGATGAAACCCTAAACTAGGGCCCATCAGCGTGCTAAGCCCACGAGGTTCATTAATTACAGATCCAATCCAAATTAATGCGTCCCAGCCCATTAAGTGTGTGACCCTACAGGTTCACGTACGTTTGGACGTGGATTCGGAAAACTCCTTTTCAATCCAATAGTTGGTAGTGACTTCTTGCATTGTATGCCAACTGCCAAACATACTATGATCAAATCGGACAGAACCTATCAAAAGTACTCATGTAATAATCCCTTTGCCAAGTATATGAAGATTGATCTCAAGGTGTGAAGCATGTCATCCTTTGATGATTCAATCCATCTCTCGTATCCGTGATATATTAATAAGTTGTGATTGACTCCTCAATCACGGCATGGCCATGCACTTTCTTAATCATATCACACGAGTGGCCTTGTCATATATCTCCGTTTCATTGGAGTGGCAAATTCCATCTTGACTGCTCACTTCCCTCTACACGTTTCATAGTAAACATGAAAGCTACCTTTATAACTATCCGGTTAGGAAGTAGTGTTTGATAGCCCCAAGGAAAACTATTACACATGTAGGGAATATGACAATCTCAGTCTAAGGATCATACATCTACTAGGTATGAGATACATCGATGACACATAAGAATGAAACATTCTCGCAGTGTCCCATTGCGGGTCTATCTAACCCATGTTCTTCAACATGCGTCCACAATGTATAGATGATATCTCCATATCCCATGATCTATGAAGCATGATCATCGATCACTACATGTGTTGATCTATTCATCGTTGTCCTATACGATGATATCCGATCAGAGATATTTATCGAATTACATCATTAAGTAAAGAGCTTCATAAGCAAGTCACATACTTGTTGATCAATACAATGATATACATTCATTGGACCAATAATCATATTATTATTCATAAACATAGTCATGTTACAATCATCTAAATGATTGCCTCAAGGGCATAACACTAACGTCAGCATCTGACAGGTTCCCAGAGGGCAGGTGTGCCGCTTCCCAAGGAAACGACGAGCTGCTCCGCCTACCAAACCCGGTGTGGGTAAAGACGGACGACGACCAGTCACCAAGACAAGAGACTAGGGCTCCTAGCGTAGGGTCCCATCATCCTTCATTCTCCCAATTCCCAATGTAACCTGCCCCTTCCGACTGTATAAAGGAGGGCAGGGTCTCTCCTCTTCAAAAGGGGGGAGGTCTTGGCGAACAGACAACAAAAAAACACTCTTGTGTTCAAGCCCTCAGCCCTCACTTGTAATCGTTGTGCAGCCATCTGCACCAAAAGCAATACAACACCGCCACACGAACTGGAGTAGGGACATTCGGCCCGAACAAGTATACACATTGGACTTTTGAGTCTAACCATTGGGAGAGGAACGCGGCCCTTAGACTTACAAATTTACTTGGTGCTCAAACGCCGGCGGTTGGCGCACGGTAGGGGCCTTCAGCGTCTTCATCGACATCTCCGATTCCCTTTGTCTCTCGATGGCTTTCTTCACCCACGACGGCGTGTCTGCGTCGAGGAGCTGGATCCGTTTCGGCTCCCCCGACTTCATCGCCACCTCGGCGGGAGAGCTCGCGCTCATTCTCGTCACCTCTGAGGACCGGGCGCCCGCTAGGAGCCTGGACTCCATTTCCGGCGACATCGCCAGCCTCCAGCTTGGGGCCCCCCTACAGGCCCCAAGGCCGGAGCTCCATGAGCGCCTCGCCCTCCCTAGGAGCGGCACCCGCGAAATCGGGATGATGACTGCATCACCTCCCGTAGGCTCACAACTCGTGGCAATGGCCGGCTATATGCCGGCCTCTGTTCATGACCTGCTGGAAGACTCTTCTAGCCATGATTCCAGCTCCGACATGGAGCACGCTGCCCGCAGACCGCACTCTCGCGAGTGCAACATGGCGGGCACGGTCGACCTGACCGTAACCCCCGCGGCTACGGGGGCCCTCATCCAGCGCACCAGGGCGCAGGAAGAGGAATATCAAGTCTGGTATTTGGGCACGCGCCAAGCCCGTCGCGCCTTAGAAGCTTCAATCGCAGCCAGCGACAAAGCCGAGGCCCGAAGGGCCGAGCTCGACGAGCTCCAGGCCAACCTGGAGCAAGATTAGCCCATGCCCCCGCTTGTGATCGGTGGTGCGCGCGGACGAGCACGTCAGGTACACCACCGGCTAGTGGAGGAGTCTGATGGCCCTCGGTTCTTCCCCCACGCAAGCCAAAACGTGGCCGCAGCTGCTATGCTGCTCCGCGGCCTTCCTGAGCCGGTCGACCCAGAGGCCAAGGCCACATACCAGAACCTCCGGGGGCTGGTGGAACATGTCGCTGTGCAGCACATGCAGGCCTCCGGCTCTCATCACTCGGGTGCCACCTCCGGCAGCCGGACCCGCACCGCTGCTAGGAGCCGGATGGGTCCGGCAAAGGCGGCGACGCACCACGAACAACCCCAGGCCTCACGCACCCCGGTGCGCCAGCGCCTTGGCGACGACTACGACGTTCGTGCCACCCTCGAGGCACGGAGGAAAGCGGTGGACGAAGCGGCCCGGTCGCGGGTCGTGGACAGCGGGCGCCGCGATGACCGCAGCCTCAGTCCCGATGGCTCAGGGCCACGGGCTTTCTGTCAGTGGATCCGCCATGCAGATTTCACTGCCAGATTCGGGCACCTACCAACATATCCAAATACACTGGGGCCACGAACCCCGGTGTCTGGCTGGAAGATTACCGGCTCGCATGCCGGGCGGGAGGAGCTGCGGATGATCTCTTCATCATCCAATACCTCCCCATCTATCTCGCGGACTCGGCTCGAGCCTGGCTCGAGTACCTGCCCGCAAAGACCATCAGGAACTAGGCCGACTTGAAGAGCCTCTTTGTCGGCAACTTCCAGGGCACTTACAAGCGCCCTGGAAACTTCTGGGACCTGAAGAGCTGCAAGCAGCAGCCAGGGGAAACTCTCCGGGATTACATCCGGCTCTTCTCCCGTCAGTACAATGAGCTGCCCGACATCTCTGACGCCGATGTCGTGGGGGCGTTCATCTACGGCACCTCTGCAAGGCCTTGGTGCACTGGCGGGGCTGCGTTAAGCCCGTAACCACCAAGGAGCTTCGGACATCGTCACAACCACGCCTCGCGAGGAGGTGGGGCCATTTTCGAAGGAGGAAAGGCCAAGTAAGAGCCTGGCCCCCGAGCTGGGTCCCCTTCCGACCGCTCCGACAAGCGGAAGCGGCACGGGAAACAGGTCCGCGAGGTCCAGGTAGTCGCGATCGTCGACCACCCTACCAAGCAGCAGGCGCGCCCGACCATCGCGCCCGACCATTTTGAGAAGCTGATGGACAACCCGTGTCCACACCACGGGTTCCCCGTCAAGCACAAGTACGGGCTGCGAGGTCCTGAGACGCTTCCTCTCCGGCACCCCCGCGACGCCACGGGGCAAAGGAAATAAGCAAGTCCCGGCCCCACGGGCCGAGGAGAAAAGGGCGGACACCGAGTTCCCTGAACCCGACAGCTGCCTCATGATCTTTGGCGGACCGGCGTGCTACACCGACAAGCGCCAGCTTAAGCTTGCCTTCCACGAAGTCCACACCGCAACTCCAGCCGTCCCCCAATTCCTTCGGTGATCGGAGTCCCCGATCACTTTCGATCGGACTGACGACCCCGACCACGTCCCGCAACCCGGGAGATATCCATTGGTGGTCGACCCCATCGTGGGGAAGAAGCGCCTCACGAAGGTGCTTATGGATGGCGGCAGCGGTCTCAACATCCTTTATGTTGAGACACTCGACGCCATGGGGATCCCCCGCTCGAGTCTCCGACCGAGCAAGGCGCCCTTCCACGGCATCATCCCAGGCCAGCAGGCCCACCCGCTCGGGCAGATCGATCTGCTCGTCACCTTTGGAGGACCGAAAAATTTCCGCACCGAGACCCTCACCTTTGAGGTCGTGGATTTCCCCGGATCCTACCACGCCATCCTGGGGAGGCCGTGCTATGCCAAGTTCATGGTGGTCCCCAGCTACACCTATCTCAAGCTGAAGATGCCTAGCCCACGAGGAGTCATCACCGTGGCCTCGTCTTTCCAGCTTGCTTACAACTGTGAGCGAAGCTGTTGCGAGCTAGCGTCGGCGGTCATCGCCTCCGTCGAGCTCGTCGACCTCCGGAGGGAAGCCTCCGAGTCCACCCCCGAATCTAGCAAGTCGGGGGCAGGATCCTTCAAGTCCGCCGAGGACACGAAGAAGGTCGCGGTCGATCCCGAGGATCTGACCAAGATCGTGCGGGTCGGAGCCACGCTCCCCGCCAAATAGGAAAGCACGCTCGTCGACTTCCTCTGCGCCAACAACGACGTCTTCGCATGGAGATCCTCCGACATGCCAGGAATCCCGAGGGAGGTCGCCGAGCACTCCTTGACCATCCCACCAGGCTTGAGGCCGGTCGTCCAACGCCTGCGCCGCTTCGACGAAGAGAAGCGCAGAATCATAGGGGAGGAGATCGCCAAGCTTTTGGCTGCAGGATTTGTAAAAGAAGTGCGCCACCCTGAGTGGCTCGCCAACCTTGTACTTGTAAAAAAGAAGAATGGGCAATGGAGAATGTGCGTTGACTACACAAGTCTGAACAAGGCATGTCCCAAGGACCCGTTCCCCTTGCCCCGCATCGACCAAGTCGTTGACTCCACTGCAGGGTGCGAAACCCCATCGCTACGGATGCCTACTCGGGCTATCACCAGATAGCGATGAAGGAGTCCGACCAACCTGTAACTTCTTTCATTACCCCTTTTGGCTCCTTTTGCTACGTAACAATGCCGTTTGGTCTGAAAAACGCGGGTGCTACATATCAGCGCTGCATGCAAACGTGTTTCAACGACCAGATCGGCCGTAACATCGAAGCATACGTCGACGACATCGTCATGAAAACTAGGAAGGCCGACGACCTCATCGCGACCTAGGAGAAACCTTTGCGAACCTCCGGCGGTTCCGCCTAAAGCTCAACCCCGACAAGTGCGTCTTCGGGGTTCCCAAGGGAAAGCTTCTCGGCTTCATCGTCTCCGAGCGTGGCATCGAGGCCAATCAGGAGAAGATCTCGGCGATCACAAGGATGGGCCCGATCGGCAACCTAAAGGGAGTCCAAAAGCTGACAGGATGCCTTGCGGCCTTGAGCCGTTTCGTGTCTCGCCTCGGCGAGCGCGGGATCGCTTCTACAGTCGCTCAAGAAATCCGACCACAATTTGGACCTGGGAGGCTCGTGGAGGCCCTCACCCGCTTGAAGGCCTTCGACCTCACCTCGATCTGGTCGCCGGCACCAGCGGCTCACTGCTCCTCTACATCGCCGCCACGACCCAAGTCGTCAGTGCGACCCTTGTTGTAGAACGGGCGGAAGAAGGCAGCGAGCTCAAGGTACAACGGCCAGTCTACTTCATCAGTGAGGTGCTTTCCGAGTCCAAGGCTCGGTACCCGCAGGTGCAGAAGCTGCTCTACGCGGTGCTCATCGCAAAGAGGAAGCTGGTCCATTACTTCGACCAGCACCCCGTCACCGTGGTGACCACTTCGCCACTCGGCGAGATCATCCACAATCGCGACGCCTCAGGAAGGATAGCCAAGTGGGCACTCGAGCTCAACGGTCACGACATATCGTATGTTCCCCGAACGACGATCAAGTCACAGGCCCTGGCCGACTTCGTCGCCGAGTGGACCGAAGCTCAGGCGCCACCGGCGCTCGAAGACTCCGAGTACTTGATGATGTACTTAGACGGGTCCAACACCAAGAACGGCGCGGGCGCGGGAGTCGTCATCGTCTCCCTGCACAGGAACAAGCTCCAGTATGTCATTCGGCTGCTGTTCGACGCGACCAACAACGTTGCCGAGTACGAGGCTCTCGTCAACGGCCTCCGGATCGCTGTCGACTTCGGCGCTCGCCGACTCTACATCCACGGGGACACCAAGCTTGTCGTCGACCAGGTCATGAAGGCTGCGGAGCCTCGAGACGCCCGCATGGCCGCGTACTATCGAGAAGTACGCAGGCTCGAAGAACGATTCAAAGGTTTCGAGCTTCACCATAGCTACAGACGCTACAACGGTGAGGCCGACTACCTGGCCAATCTCGCCTCCAGCAGAGGGTCAGTCCCGTCTAGGATTTTCATCCGTGACCTTCCGCAGCCTTCCATCCAGATGGACCCAGCGACCGAGCGGCCTCCCGACCTGTCGGGCGCGACTGCTCCGATCGCCGGGCGGTCGGATGTAGAGCCGCCCGGGTCGGGCCGCGACGTGCTGACAACCGAATCCGACTGGAGGAGACCCTTTATCGATCGCCTGACCGATGGGTCACTCCCCAGCGACACAACCGAGGCCCGGCGCCTCATTCGTCGGGCGAAATCTTTCATCCTGGTCGGGCCAGACATATACAAAAGGAGTCCCTCTGGAGTCCTCCAGAGGTGCGTCCTGGCCGACCAAGGGAAGCAGCTGCTGCTCGATATCCATGGCGGTGTCTGCGGCCACCATGCTGCGCCTTGGTCCTTGGTAGGAAAAGCCTTCCGACAAGTCTTCTACTGGCCGACCGCCGTATCCGACGCCGAGCAGATTGTACGTACCTTCGAAGGATGTCAGTTCTTCACCCGGCAGACACATCTTCTGGCTCAGGCGTTACAGACGATCCCCATCACATGGCCATTTGCGGTCTGTGGACTCGATCTGGTCGGGCCCTTCAAAAAGGCGCCCGGGGGCTTTACCCACCTCCTTGTCGCGGTGGACAAGTTCACCAAGTGGATAGAGGCTAAGCCGGTCATAAGCATCACGTCGGTGCAGGCGGCCACCTTCTTCCGCGACATTGTCTTTCGGTTCGGAGTCACGAACTCCATCATCACCAACAACGGGACGCAGTTCACGGGGAAGGAATTCTTCGAGTTTTGCGACGACTTCAACATCCGCGTTGATTGGGCAGCCGTAGCCCATCCGCGGACGAACGGTCAGGCCGAACGCGCGAACGGCATGATCCTCCAAGGGCTCAAACCGAGGATCTTCAGTCGGCTGAAGCAATTTGTAAGGCGATGGGTGGTCGAGCTACCCTTCGTCCTCTGGAGCCTACTGACCACACCAACTCGGGCGACCGGGTTTACACCGTTCTTCATGGTGTTCGGTGCCGAAGCTATCTTGCCAACCGACCTGGAATACGGCGCCCCAAAGTTACAAGCCTTCGACGAGGCTCGGGGCTCGTCTCGCAACAAGACGCCATCGACCGGCTTCGCCAAGCGCGATGTGGACATTCTGATCGGCAGGTATCAACATACACTCTGGCGTTACCATGGTCGTCGAGTTCGAGAGCAATCCTTCAACGTTGGCGACCTGGTCCTGCGCCGGGTTCAGGCCAACAAAGACAAGCACAAGCTCTCGCCGCCCTAGGAAGACCCCTTCACCGTCGTGGAGGTTCTCCAACCCGGCACCTTCCGGCTCAAGGACGCGGACGGCCACGTCCTCTCCAACGCATGGAACATAGAAAGGTTAAGGCGATTCTATCCCTAAGCTCTTTTCTTGTCCCTTGCACCGTCTTTACCTTTTTCCGAGCACCCGGTCACCGTGCGATGCTCGGGGGCTGCCCGTTGGCACCCTCGTACGGGTCGCTTTTGGTCAGGCGCACTCATGTGGGTCGGTGACCCGACCAGCCGCGAGGTCTCTCCCGAGCGGCAACCACCTCGACCCGAGTGCTACGGCCTATGCCCCAGCGGCTATGGTTGCGAAGTAGCACTTCGCGGAAGAGAGAAGTACCCAAACGGGGCAACCTTTGGTCGGTCGGGAACACTCCTTTCCCGTACGAACATAGCTAATTCACGCACTCACGTGGGACAGTGACCCGATCGGCGACGGGGTCCCTCCGAGCGGTAACCCTCTCGACCCAAGTGCTACGGCCTACGCCCTAGTGGCTATGGTTGAGAAGTAGCGCTTTGCGGACGAAGGAAGTGCCTGAGCGGAGCGACCTTTGGTCGGTCAGGAACGCTCCTATCCCACACAAGTGCGCATGAATGCTGCATAGCCAGAGTTCCTATCCTCACCCTTCCCTAGCAAACAATCCGACCTACGCACAAGCGACCCCCACGGTCCTTAAAGCTATGGTCGGTCAAGTGCTCACAATAGCATTAAAGGGCAAGAGGCAGATCGGAACTTGCTAAAAGCTTTAAGATTATTTGCATAAAATAGTCTTTTTACAATCAGAGGGGATATGCTTAAACTTCTCTCTGCTCTTTGTGGAGGACACTCTGCGGCGTTATGCGACCGGCGATCTCCCTAGCGTGTGGCTCGACCTGAAGCTCGAGCCTATCCACCTCTTCGTCCGTCCGGTTGCCAGCGACCCCGCTGCTCACCACCACGAGGTCGATGCCGTCATAATAGGAGACGGTGTTGACCAGTGCCGAGGAAGCCCCAAGCGCAGCGCCCTCGCCTACCGAGCTCTCGACGTGCCCCGGCACTTGGGCTAGCATGATGGCGAGCGAGCTCAACACGCAACGCGGCTCGAGCACTGGTCGCGAGCGTCTGGCCGACCATCGAAGGGCCTCGGCCAGCGGCCAGCTCGGACCGACCTCCCTCGGCCTCCCGAAACGCTGCCAATGCCGCATCCCGAGCCGTGACCGCCACGTCACGGGCCTCCAGAGCGTCCTTCCGCGCCTCTGTGGTGCAGCTAAGGTTTTTCTATAGCTCAGATCGGGGTAGTGTCAGAAAGGACGCCCCACTATCGCAAAATTAACAGAAGGATCAGGACTCTTACCGGCCGCGGAGCTCATCAGGTCGCGGAGGTCGACCTTCGTTTTGGTTAGCTCCCTCCGGGCGGCGTCGCGCTCGCCCCGCGCCAGCTCGGCGCCCCTCTGAGCTTGGTCTAGCTCGCCCTGAAGGCGGGCCGCCTCCGACCGTGCGGTCGCCTCGGCGGCCACGGCCATGTCCTTGGCGTCGCTCGCCCTCGCCAAGAGGATCTCGAGCTCCGCCACCCGCGCCGCCAAGGACTGGTTCGCCTGGCGCTCATCGGACAGGGCATAGGCGGACCGAGCCAGCTCTTGGCGGGCCTCCTCCGCCACCTTCTGCTCGCAGCCCAAGGCCACCTGAGCGTCGTGCAGCTCGGGGCACAGCCGATCGCGATCTTCCTCGGCGGCCAACCTCCGGCCGTGCAGACCCATGATAAACTGCGACTTCTCCCCCGAGCGAGCACGCAAGCGCTGCGAGGCACAACACTCCATTAGCTCGCGACGAATCCATCAAAAGCTACAAAAGCCAAGTTTTGGTCGACTTACCAGGCCAACCGAAAGAATCTCGTCGAAAACCACGCCCAGCACTCTACTAGAGCACTCGAGAGCGTGGGCCAGGTCCTCCTAGATCCGCTTCGTCTTGGCCACGACACGCTTGATGCCGTCCCAGAAGGCGCCCCACTCGCGGCTTTCCGCCGGGTCATCCATCGAGATGGTCGGCCCGCCCGATCGGCCGTCCCGTCGAGCGAGCGCCAGCGCTGGCGAGCTGAGCGGAGCCGCTTGGGTCGGCCCCAACGATCTGCGCTGAGGGAGGTCAACCGACGCCTCCCCCTGCGGCTCCGGAGGGACCACCTCCGACCCTTGGATCACCTCCGGTTTGTCCCCGGGCGGCGGCCTTCACCGTCGCCGGGAGTGGGCGCGCTGCCGGCGAGGCTCCCGATGGCGGCGGCGGCAGCTCCTCCGACCTCCCGACCAAGGAGGGCCCGGCTTCGCCAGGGCGGTCGGGGCGCCGCTCTCTCGCCGCTGCCGCCCGTGGCGTTGAGCCCGGCCGGACCGACCGGCGTCTCTTCCTCGATCCGTGCCACGGCGGCCGCTGCCGTCGCGCCCGATCTTGGTCGGGGCGCGATCGCGACCGCCCGAGTAAGCAGCTGCGCGTGAGCGATCAATAAATTGCTCGGGCAACCTAATTCTGAAAAGTTTGAAGCGGTACTTCTGCGCGCGATCGGACTGTGGCAGCCGTGCTCTTTCGCCGACCCTCTCGCGAGGCAAGTCGACCCTCCGCTTCCCGAAGCGACTCCACCTGGGGACATCTCCGCTTGGGGGCCGCGGCGCAGCTGCGGCGCCGTGCCGCCGCGCGCCCCGCCGCACCCCCGCTCGGGTTGCCACCGCTCGGCGAGTCAGGGAAGACCCCGCGGTATGTGTCTCCTGTGCTGCCCCCACTGCTGTCGGTGGTGGTCTCAGACACGTCTTCGCCACGCGTGGCCCTTGCCGCGCACTCCCTCTCCCTCTTCCTCCTCATCTCCTCCTTTCGCTTTTTACGCGCAGCCTCCACCTGCGCGAACTTCGCGCGGGCCTCCGCCCTAAGCTCTTTCTCCCCCTGCAGCAACTCCCGGGAGACCGACCCAGTAAGCCCCTGGGGAACACGGAGACATGAGTCGGACTGATCGCCGAACCCTGAGGGGAAGGCCACAAGAAAGAGGAGGAAAAGGCTACAACCGGATTACCAAGATTGGCGGGTTCCGGGCCGAGAACGGCTCGGGGTGGCCGACCACCGCCTCAGTCGCGCTTCCACCCGTGACGGTGGACACCCGTGCCCCGACCTCCGACTGGGGGAGCTCCTCCTCCATCATCCTCGCCGGGTCAGACGGCCCCTCGAACCAAAACATGGGGAGCGGCCGATCCATCAACGGTTGCACGCGCATCTTCATGAATGTGCGAACAACAACATCGCCGGTCAGACCTCGCCCCTTTTGGGTCTTGATCCGGTCAATTATTTCCTCCACCCGGCTCCTCTCCTTCCGTTCGCCGCCCCAGCCCCACTCGGGCCCTGCCTCAGGAAGCCGACCGGTGTAGACGGGGGCGCTATTCCCCAAGTTCTCGGTATAGAGCCACTCGGAATGCCACCCCCGGTTGGACGACGGTAGCTTCACATCGATATAGTCCGCTGCGCGCCCCGTGCGCAGTTGGAGAGCCACACCCCCGATGGGCGCTGGCGCGTCCGAGGGCTTGTCCTTCCTCGGTCGGGCCTGGAAGAAGTGCCTCCACAACGCCCAATGGGGCTCAATCCCCATGAAGGCCTCACATAGCGTGATGAAGACGGCAATGTGGAGGACCGTTGGGGTTGAGGTGGTGTATCTCCGCCTTGTAGTGGTGCAGGAGCCCGCGCACGAACGGGTGCAGAGGGAGCCCGAACTCGCGCTCGTAAAACGAGGCGGGCATGATGACCTCGCCGTCCCTCGGCGGCGGGCGTGGCCTCGACGGCACCCTCCGGCCGAGATAGCTGCGAGGCGAGAACCCTTCTTCACCAACCCGGTCTTGCGGTGATGCGGATGGAGAACGCCGGCCACGACATTTCTGAAGGAACTGCGAAAAGGTGAGAAAGGGGAAAGTTGGAGGTTCTCTCTCTGGCTTTTGCTGTCTTCTTTCTTGTCTCAGGCAAGCGCGGGAAGATGAGGAAAGCAAAGGCGGGAGGCTTGCATGAATGCTGTCGCACCCTATTTATAGAAGCGAGCGGCGCCACCAACAGACACACGCCGGCGGCGAGCGTCGCGACGCTCCTCGTGCCGCGCTCTTGGCGGGCGTCGGAAGCGCACTGGTAACTCGGTTTCCAATTCCTCTCGCATTTAATTCTAACAGAGCCGAAAGACAGCATCTCGGGCGCGCGTCCTGTGACCCCCAGTCTCCGCATCGGGCGGGGCCAATTTGCTCCGAGGCGCGTGCGAGAGGCCCCACGGGCCGCTGCGGCCCCGAAATAGCAGAGAGTTGGCGGCTCACGCTAGAGCCGGACCGGGTGTGGGTTCTAAAGGCTAGTCCCACCAAGTGGGCATAAGAACGCCCCATCGAAAATTGAGCGAGGGACGAGTACGAGGTGAGCCCCCAGTGGGCCTCCAGTTGGGCTGGCTAACGGCCCAATCGTCTTAACTCGTGTCCGAGACCATACTTCACACTCTCGCGGAGCCCATCAATGGGTGATGGCCGGTGTGCTCTGGGTCGTGGACGACCGAGTCCGATCTGGGATCGAGTAAAGAAAGGTTTTTCATGGGTCGCCCCACAGCGGGCCAGGACACCCTACTTTGGGACCGTCCGCTCGGAAGGGTCCCCCTTGGGAGGGACCTCCCTGATAAGACCATGACGGCCCAGCAAGCCATGCTTCTATCTCAAGCTAAGACAAGGCCCAACAACTTTTGATGCTCGAATCCCAGCCCAAGATCAGGCTCAATTCGTTCACGAGTCCAGTTCGGCCCCTAGGACACCAAGTCAATAAAATAACCATATCTTGGTCATACGAAGTCCAATTGATGTATTCTTGGACTCTACGGAGAAGCCCACGACGAGATATTTCCAACAGAAGTGGTTTCAGGTCCAAACACTTTCTGGATCAACGGGAATCGTCAAATCAATATGATGAACAGAATCTACCAGGTGCTGCGCCACCTCCACTTGGGCCCAAAGGCCTTGTACGACCTAGGGTTTCACGGCCACCCCCTTGGCCTCCTCCCTTGCCCTCTTCCTCATATATATTCAGTAGCCGTTGCTAGAATAGATGGGTTTTGCTTAGATTACAACTAGACACTTTGTCAGTTCTTCGCCGTTCATCGGTTTGTGGAACCTCAACTCGTGTGCTTAATATTATTCGCAATTTCAGATTGCATCTTCTACGTTCTTGCTTGTGGTCTCGATTCGCATGCAGGGGTAAGCCTTCTTGGCGAGGTCAATCGTGTTTGTGCGTGGTTGATAACCAACGGAGCCGTGGTGTAGCGATTGCAGGGTTCGAATCAGTTTTGATTGGAAGCCGGATCGTCAACGTCTAGTTCTCCACCAATCGACTTACCAGTACCTGTCGGAAGATCGGGCCACCGTTCCCATCAAGTGGTATCAGAGCTTCGGTTGCCCGATAGGTAATTCTTGTATCCCCACTTTTGTTTTGCCATCGTCCTAGAGTCCAGAAAAAAAATTGCCCTACAAAAAGTTCTTCATCAGTTCCGCTGTCCTAGAACCCCTTGTGCCTTTGCAATTTTCGTTTTTAGTTTCGCTTATTGAGTTTGTGTCCATCGTTATCGTCTTGTTGCTGGTTTGTGGTCGTGATCTTAGTTTCTAGTTGTCCCATTCCATTGCCCTAGTTCTTATTTTGCATTGTTAGCCCTAATCGAAAGGAAGAAGTGAAGTCGCAGGCAATTCTAGATTGCGCAGTGTTCAGTAAAACAGCCATAACTTTTGCATACGAACTCCGATTGGGGCATTTTTTTGTTTCGAAGAGGACAATGATGCGCATCTGAAAAGTTTATAGGTTAAACACCTATACATGACCCTCAAAATCGTCTCCTAAGACCACGTTCCGAACCCTGAAAGTTTCCTGTGCTGTTTTTGCCAATTTTTCAGTCATTTGTTTAACGTTTTCTCTTGTTCCAAAACGTGAGATTTTTGTTTAGTTTTTGAGTTAAAAGAAAAGAAAACAAAAGGCAAGTGCAAAAAAAAAAGCCGCACTAAAAAAAATCAGAGAGAAGAAAAGAAGCAAAAAGAAGCAGAAAGAGGGAAAAAGAAGCAGATAATCAGAATTGCTTGCATCCATTGAGTCCTATGTGCTTTGATATAACCCTTGCTAGGTTGAACTAGTTCTAGGAACACGTTTAGGCCAGCAACTGTGATGAGTACATTGGACATTTATTCAGCTTGCTAATCTGATTTCGATATTGCTTATTCCTTGCTACTAAATATTACCTTAGAGCTCCACATACTTCTTATCGATTCGGGTTCTCCTTTGCAATCGCCGCTCACGCCCTCACGGTATCACGAACCAGCCACCGGTTGTACCACCTGCTGCTTTGGTAAGAACATTTGTAAGGGTGTGGTAAGACACGTGAGAGTTTGTGATCCCACTGTCTAGTACCTAGTAGTTGATAGGGATAATACTTTGGGCTATCTTCTATTTTCTACTAGTAATTGCGGGTACTGGGAGGACCAAGACAAGATAACACGAGCCCGAGAGATGCTTGAGAGATGAATGAGACTATGAACAAGCAAATTCAAAACAGGAAGAATGCACTTGATAGAAAAGAGCATAAGCACCAACCAAACTTTAATTCATCTCCTTCTGCTGGTAAAGGTAAGAATTTTCCAGTTCTTCCTTCTTATAATGGATTTGGTGTTGATGCTTATATTGATTGGGAAATAGAGGTAGATAAAATTCTTTCACAATGTAACCTCTGTAACAAACGAAAAATTAAAGTTGCCGCTAGTGCTTTAACTCTCTGTGCATGAATTTGGTGGAACGATTTTTGTACTTATAAACCAGTACCACAAACATGGAAACATATGAAACGACTTATGAGAGATGAATTTGTTCCTTCTTATCATTCTAAAAAGTTACTTTATGAAATGCAATGTCTACAACAATGTGATAAAACTGTCAAGTCATATTACGAGGAATTAGAAACTTTGTTATTGCGTTGTGGGTTAGATGAATCTGAAGAAGCTAAGGAAATAAAATTCTTAAATGGACTTGATATGAAAATTCAAGGTATTCTTGTTGATAAGGAATATAGTTCTCTCTCTAGTTTATTTAATCTTGCTTGTGAGATTGAAAATCAAATTGAACATGAAAGACATCTTGCTGAAATTAGTGTCTATAATTGCCAAAGTGAATAATTTTCTTTGGAAGAACAGCATCTTGTCGAGTTTCCACTTGCTACTAACTTTTCACAGAACATTGAGAACAAGAACGAGAAGGAAAACACGCAAGAGAAGGAGGGACAGGAGATACTTGCTATCCCATCCATGCCTCAACTAGTGAATGAACATGTCAGTTTTATTTCTAATCTAAACACGTGTGCTGAAAATAATCATGTTATTCACCTTGCTAATGAAAAGGATGAGATTAAACTGTTGTCTTCCTTTAATACTTTGGGTTACATTGAATTTGATGTCATATGTGATCTTAATTGTTTAGAGGAGAGATTTTCTATACCTGCTAATTTGTCATGGTCATCCAGTGTTAGTTTTCATGCTATTGGCAAATATAATGATAAACAAAAGTACATGGTGCATCGAGTTTATATTTGTACCATTTTGAAATCTTCTTTTAATGTGCCATTCTATCAACAACCAAAGAATATGTTTGCTTTCTTTGCCGCCTCTTGTTACTAACCTTTTGCAGGCCAATGAGCTTGAGTCGAGGACGACTCAAAATCAAGAAGGGGAGGATGATAAGACCATAACGGCCCAGCAAGCCATGCTTCTATCTCAAGCCAAGACAAGGGCCCAACAACTTCTGATGCTCCAATCCCAGCCCAAGATCAAGCTCAATTCGTTCACGAGTCCAGTTCGGCCCCCAGGACAGCACGTCAATAAAATAACCATATCTAGGTCATACAAAGTCCAATTGAGGCGTTCTTGGACTCTACGGAGAAGCCCACGACGAGGGCTTTCCAACAGAAGTGGTTTCAGGTCCAAAATCTTTCCGAATAAACAGGAATCGTCAAATCAATATGACGAACAGAATCTGCCACGTGCTGCGCCACCTCCACTTTGGCCCAAAGGCCTTGTACAACCTAGGGTTTCACGGTCACCCCCTTGGCCACCTCCCTTGCCCTCTTCCTCATATATATTCAGTAGCCGTCGCTAGAATAGATGGGTTTTGCTTAGATTACAACTAGACACTTTGTCAGTTCTTCGCCGTTCATCGGTTTGTGGAACCCCAACTCGTGTGCTTAATATTATTCGCAATTTCAGATTGCATCTTCTACGTTCTTGCTTGTGTTCTCGATTCGCATGCAGGGATTAGCCTTCTTGGCGAGGTCAACCGTGTTTGTGCGTGGTTGATAACCAACGGAGCCGTGGTGTAGCGATTGCAGGGTTCGAATCAGTTCTGATTGGAAGCCGGATCGTCAACGTCTAGTTCTCCACCAATTGACTTACCAGTACCTGTCGGAAGATCGGGCCACCGTTCCCATCACTCCCAGGACCCACTCGGACTACCCGTTATTAGCTCCACGAGCACGGCGTTCAAACCAACGCGGGTAAAATGCGCGTCGCTCACCCCCTCCAGGTCCCACACCTGTGCGGACGGGGCGTACACGTGGGATAGACATCGGCCACTCCTCTCGCAGCTACCCTCGCCGGACGAGGACTCGGGAGGGATGCCCAACGTCCAGCTACGACGTTAAACGAGCACTCGGACACTAGAACCTCCCGAGAGGCATCTAGTCGTCCCGGCCGACCAAGGCCCCATCCAGCTACGACGTGAAACGAGCACCGTCCAGCTACGACGTTAAAGGAGCACTCGGGCACCAGAACCTCCCGAGAGGCATCTGGTCGTCCCGGCCAACCAAGGCCCCGTCCAGCTATGACGTAAAACGAGCGCCGTCCAGCTACGACGTGAAACGAGCATCGTCCAGCTACAACGTGAAACGAGCATCGTCCAGCTACGACGTTAAACGAGAGGCATCTGGTCGCCCCGGCCGACCAAGGTACCATTGAGCTACGACGTTAAACGAGCACTCGGGCACCAGAACCTCCCGAGAGGCATCTGGTCGCCCCGGCCTACCAAGGCCCTGTCAAGCTACGACGTTAAACGAGCACTTGGACACCAGAACCTCCCGAGAGGCATTTGGTCGTCTCGGCCAACCAAGGCCATCTGATCGTCCTGACCAACCCAGGCTCCGTCGAGCTACGACGTTAAAACGAGCCCCTCGAACGAGCACTCCGAAACCTCCAAAGGCGCCAGTATCTGCGAAGCACCCGACTGCCCATGCCCGAGAACAACGGTTGTCTACCGGTTGCCAACACTCGGGGGATAGAAGGTCTGAGAAAAAACGTCTAAAGGAAAAGCTCATGGCACGAGCAGACACCACAGCCGCCAAAGAAAAAGGGATATTTCATTATGGAGCCACAGGCTTGAACATTACATAAAGCTATACAAAGCTACAGCACTATTTCGACGCCAGCCGCCATTGCAAAATTCTGGA
This sequence comes from Otatea glauca, assembly GCA_036346275.1. Lineage (NCBI taxonomy): Eukaryota > Viridiplantae > Streptophyta > Magnoliopsida > Poales > Poaceae > Otatea > Otatea glauca. The sequence goes on from JAYEVK010000347.1 coordinate 69,018, forward strand.
TCCCGTCAAAAGTGCCGCCGCACTGATGGCTACCCTCGGCGCACCCGCGCCATCGCCTCCAGAAGGGCCTCCCTCACCTTGAAGAGCTTCGGGACGACCCCGAGCAGGGCGTCGACGGCGGCGGTATCACGGGCCACGGCCCCCTCCTCCCCCGCGAGCTCGACCCAGAGCTCGGCCAAAGGATCTTCTTCCTCCACCTCGCCCTCATCATCGAAGCTGAAGATCAGCGGGTGCCTCGAAGCCATTGGGGATTCAAAGAAAAAAGACGCTGGGATGGGGACAACCGTTCAAGCAAGCGGTGGTGCCCATATATACCCAAAAACGAGGAGACCAAGCGACTCCGAATAAATGCAAGCGCAGGAAAACGAACCGCCCTTCGCCAAATCTCGGAGCGGCCAAGAAGACGTACGGTCAAGACACGCCAAGCCATGCGCGGCGCGCGCGGCGAAGCAATTAAAAGCTTCCGGCAGTTCGAGTGCCCTCAACCAGCTCTTGGGTAGCCGTCGGATGCGCTGGAGCACACCAGGCTGAGACCAGCCGACCAGGCCGGTCGGGTCACCCGACCAGACCCGGTCGCCACATACAACCAAGATTCTCACCAACCAAGCTCAACCCCCAACCGTATCAGCGAACTCGCCGGGGTTCGGGGATCTTGATGAATACTCATACTGGGGTACCCGTGCCGGGATGACAAGCGGTGAGTCAAGCCCGGCTCGACCCAACGAGCCGCCCCTAGGCCCAGCTCCGACCAAGGGACCCGCGGGGCCACAAAAGGACGCTCGTCCCCGACCAAATCAAGGCAAGCGATCTCGACCAAGTGGGACGCCGACCCCCGTCATAGGTCGGGCTCCCCCGAGCCCCGACCAAGCTGAGGCAACCTTCGCCGAGGGCCACGTGCCCCACGGACAGGATCGTTCGAGGCGACCGTGCAGGGCAGGTGGCCCCTTCCCGAGGCAGCATGAGGGTTGCCCAAGTCAAAACTCCAATCCCATCGCCCAGTCACACGAAGTATGGGCTCCCTCCCAAAGCGGCGCGAGAGCCACGCTCCATAGCGTCGGCATCCGCGAGTTCCCAGAGGACAGGTGCGCCGCTTCCCAAGGAAACGACGAGCTGCTCCGCCTACCAAACCCGGTGTGGGTAAAGACAGACGACGACCTGTCACCAAGACAAGAGACTAGGGCTCCTAGCATAGGGTCCCATTGCCCTTCCTTCTCCCAATTCCCAATGTAACCTACCCCTTCCGACTGTATAAAGGAGGGCAGGGTCTCTCCTCTTCAAAAGGGGGGAGGTCTTGGCGAACAGACAACAAAAAAACAATCTTGTGTTCAAGCCCTCAGCCCTCACTTGTAATCGCTGTGCAGCCGTCTGCACCAAAAGCAATACAACACTGCCACACGAACTCGAGTAGGGACATTCAGCCCTAACCAGTATACACCTTGGACTTTTGAGTCTAACCATTCAGGGAGAGGGAACGCGCGGCCCCTTAGACTTACAAATTTACTTGCCGGTGCTCGAAATGCCGACACCTACTGTCATAGAAGTGTTTATAAATCAAATTTATTTATTTTAGATTCCTTTTGCACAATTTATTCCTTTTTGATTATTTAATTCATTGAGAATAACCTTTAATGGAAAATGTTTCAAACAAAGTTGAAATCTAATTATTTTTATATATTTGAGTTCCTGGAAGTATAAGGATTCTAATAAAATTGGTTTCATTCCATTTTGAGTTTGTTTACAACATTTTAATATGTAGCATATCTTTAAGCCTTTTCTTCAAATTTGAATTTCAAATTCACCCATTGATCATTTTCAAAATATTAATTCATATACTGAAGGTACTTGATTTTACATGAATATAGAAATTTATTTCATTCAATTTGGATCTATGATTCAGAAGTTATAGCTAACTGAATTGCCTCGGTTTTGGAAAATGAAAAGAAATTGTAAAATACATTTTCTCAACTGGCCTACGCATTTACCCGATTGACTGGCTCTTGCATATCTGGCTGACAGCCGGGGTCCAAAAGGCAGTGACACCGAACAGAGCTTTGGCTAGGTCTGGCCATCGGCGGAGCTACGGCGACGGAGGGGCTCGGCCGAGGGCACCATGAGCACCAACTCACTGACGCCCATCCGTTGGTGGGCTTGGTTGTCACCGGAGATGGCCGGAGGTACCTCGCCATCAAGAGGGGGCGGTAGCAATGGCAAAAGCTCACTAGGGAAGAAGAAGAACAGCGTCTCAGCTCGAATGGGTAATGAGGTGAGCAACAGGGGACAAAGGAGACTCCATTTTACCTGCTAATGAGGTTGGAGAAGGATCGGGTTGCTCTACCACCGTTCGCCTAAGTTGAGGAAGAAGAAGAAGGATGCGGCGGTGCTGCGGCTCTGCAACTTGGGAAAAATGGTTGGAGTTGAGTTTGTTAAGCTATGAGAGAGCTCTAAGATCAATGAATCGGATTGGTTCTCACCGAACTAGCAGAATTTGGGTTTCCCCTCTTTTCGGGTTATCTGACAAAATAGCGAGGAGGAAAGGAGTAAATAGCTTTTGAGCTCGAGTCGATGGGTTATGAAGGTGAAGGAAGAGTGAAATGCCTCGGACAAGTACTGTGAATGACTTTATATAGAGGGTTAAGGTGGTTGCTCCAGTGTATGATCAGGGAGACGAATTTGCGATCGACGCTGTGCTTGTTGGCGAGGTGGCACGAGCTCTGGCGCTTGGACAAGGCAGGGCATGGCGCGGGAGAGACCGAGGACAATCGTGGCAGCAATCGCTCCCTCGGGTGATGGAGTTGTTGCGGCCGGACGGCGAACGACAGGCGAGGCGTATGCTCGCCTCTGCCGGGAGAGAGGAAGAGGAGGGAAGTGAAGCCAGCGACTGATGACTGGGACCGGGGACCACCGGCAGTGAGAGCGGGATTCCTCCATGACTTGCCAACGAACGCAGTCAGCACAGCTGATGGGCCCACATGGCAGTGACAGACGACGAACTAGATGATGAGGCTAGCCAGGACAAGTCCATGTTGAGCATTAAAATGCACATCAATTCTAGTTGAAAAATTGTGAAACTTTTTGACTGATGCCTATTGGTAGTGTTTATCTTCCAGTAAAAGTTTGGGACCAAAACACTTTGTTGTTAATTTATAAACATTCTAACACTGCATCATCCAAAATTTTCATTTCGTAATTTGATTTAATCAAGGGTATAAATGGTATTATTTATTTTTAAAACTTTTTATAAGCGTTCTATTTGAGGTATGAATGCTCCCATAAAAATTTCAGTTAAAATATTGTATATTTATTTTATAAAAATTCTGACATGCAAATTTACAGATTTTCAAAGCTTCTGTTTTTTGAATTTTTAAAGGGCTTATATTACATGATAAATTTCTAAAATTTTTACCAGAAGTATCTTATGCTCTGAGGGTGTTATTGTAATGTTTATAGCTCCAAATAAGTTTGAAGATTTTCTAGTAATTCTGACTTCTACTATTTTTAGTCAAAAGTGTTGTCATTTCATTCCATTTATTTATTTTCCTGTGCATAAAATTTTTTACTTGTTGACTTTACAGATTTACCAGCATAGTTAGGGTTCCATGGTAAATTTTCCAAAATTTTACTTTTACCTTTTTATCTTCTTACCATTTTTCCATTCATTAATTCTATTTTTTGGATTTTTCATTCAAAGCATAAATCCAAGGAAATCCAAATAAAAACCAATGATGTTAGTAAAACTAAGAAATAATCATATTCAAATTCAAAATATTCATTTCCATTTTATTATATTTTTCGGGATATTACACGCATGATAGCAACCTAAATCATAAGATAAGAGGTCCATGCAAAGCATGCCAGAAGTCTAAGTGAGTGAACTCAACTCAGGAAAAATAAACCCAAAATCACCCAGAAGAAACACAAAGAAAGGAAAAGCAAAGCTGGAAGATAACATATTATACATAATATACAAACCAGATCCCCCTCACGATAGGCCGTAAGGGCCACAACTCCAAGCTCACTCCTCAAGGCAACAAATCTGAAGCTATCCAAAGGCTTGGTGAAGATATTGGCTAACTGAAGGTTACTATCGACGAACTGAAGCGCGATATCTCCCTTCTCCATATGGTCTCTAAGGAAGTGATATCTAATATCAATATGCTTGGTCCTGGAATGCTGCACTAGGTTTTAGCAATGCAAATAGCAGAAGTGTTGTCACAAAAAAGTGGCACACTCTCTATCTTTAACCCAAAGTCCCGCAAGGTCGATCTCATCCAGAGCACCTCGCTACAGCAACTGGCTGCAACATACTCGGCCTCAGCGGTGGACTGTGCAACTCCGGACTGCTTCCTAGATGACCAAGAAACAAGAGAGGTGCCAACGAATTGGCAAGTGCCAGAAGTGCTCTTCCTATCTATCCTATAGCCAACAAAGTCGGCATCGGAAAAGGCTCGAAGGGACAGACAAGATGAAGAAGAGTACCAAATACCATAATCAGTGGTAGCACGAAGGTACCTGAAGATGCGCTTCATCGCCTAGCAGTGAGAGGCGCGAGGAGAGGCCTGAAATCGAGCACACAGACACACAGCGAAATGTATGTCCGACCTCGAAGCAGTGATGTACAAGAGGGAGCCGATCATGCTCCGAAACTCCTTTTGATCAGCAGGCTCACCATACTCATCCGGCTCGAGGACAGCAGTGGTGGCCATAGGAGTCATCAACGGCTTCTCGTCAGACATATCGAAACGCCTTAGGAGGTCACGAGTATACTTGCCTTGATGCAAGAAAGTACCCTCCCGAGTCTGCTTGATTTGGAAGCCAAGAAAGTAGCTCAACTCGCCCATCAAACTCATCTCAAACTCGGTGCTCGTCACCTCAGAAAATTGAGACAAGTGAATGAGATGAGCTACCAAAAATGATGTCGTCCACATAAATCTGGACAAGAAGAAAATGCGACTCATGGTGTCTGATGAATAGAGTCTTGTCTACTATGCCCATATTGAAGTCATGACTGAGAAGATAAGAATTGAGCCTCTCATACCATGCTCTGGGGGCCTGCTTGAGTCTATACAAAGCTTTGGAAATCTTGTATACATGACTCGAAAACTTGGGGTTCTCAAATCCTAGAGGTTGTTTGACATAAACCTCTTCCTCAATATAGCCATTGAGGAATGCACTATTGACATCCATTTGATAGAGCTTGAAGCCCCGGGATGCAGAAAATGCAAGCAGGATCCTAATAGCCTCTAGTCTAGCTACAGGAGCAAAGGTCTCCTCAAAGTCAAGACCCTCAACCTGAGAAAAGCCCTGTGCAACTAGCCTAGACTTGTTACAAATGACAACCCCACCCTCACTCTGCTTGTTTTTGAACACCCACTTGGTCCCAATGACATTATGACCAGATGGGTGCTCTACAAGCTGCAAGACTTTGTTCCTCTCGAAGTTTTCAAGTTCCTCAAGCATAGCATTAGTCCAAGACTCGTCAGATAATGCATGAGTCACATCCTTTGGCTCAAACGAGGCAACAAAGGCAAAGTGAAGGCAGAAACTAGACAAACCTGATTTTGAGTGAGTGACCCGCTCAAACAGATCATCGATGATCTAATCAGGTGGATGAGAACACTGAAAATAACGGGGAGGACCAGAAGCAGAAGTGGCCTCTACCTCATGAACAGAAGAGGTAGGAGCAGAGCCACTAACTGCATGAGAGTCAGAGGGCAAGGGTTGGCCTTCTTGAGGTGCAGAAATAGAAACAGGAGGCACCTCAGGTATAGAGGGGACTGGATCAGGTAGAACACCATCATCTCCATCATCCTCATCCTCTACAAAGATGGTCTCGGAGGTGGAAGAAGAGCCTAAAATATCAGGTCTAGCTCCTGGGCTAGTCTCATCAAAAGTCACCTCACAGGTCTCTATGATCCTATGCGCATCGCAACTCCAGACCCTATAGCTATGAGAAGAAGTCGAATAACCCAGAAAGATACCATCAGACGAGCCTCAAACTTATCCAGGTTACCAGACTTGAAAATGAAACACTTGCAACCAAACACACGAAAGTGAGAAACACTAGTCTTTCGCCCATACCTCAACTCGTAAGAAGTGCGGTGCAAATGTGCTCTCAAGAATACGCGATTTGAAACATGGCAAGCAGTAGCTATAGCCTCAGCCCAAAACTTCCTAGGAGTGTTGTACTCGTCTAGCATCGTCCCGCCATCTCTACGTGGTCTGTTCTTCCTTTCCACTCGCCATTTCTTTGAGGGCGTAGGGAGAGGAGAAGCGATGCTCTAAACCAGACTCCACGTAAACTCTCAAAATAGGAATTCTTGAACTCTGTGCCATTGTCACTGCGTATAGCTCGTAGGGCACCAGGGAGCTCAAAAGACAACCTATGAACCAAACCCCTAAAATGGGTAAAAGTCTCATCCTTCGAGGCCATGAAAAACACCCAAGGGTACATCGAAAAATCATTAGCAATGACAAGAACATACCACTTCCCACCCACTGACTGCACTCTAGCTAGACCAACAGTGTCCATATGTAAAAGCTATCATGGTGCATCAATCATCACAACAGTGACTGGGGGATGAGAAGCAGCAACCATCTTGCCATGTCGGCAGGGAGAGCAAACTAAGTCTTTGACAAATTTGAGTTTGGACAAACCACGAATGAGTTCGTGGCTACTAACTCGGGTCAAATGATCAAATCTAATGTGACCAAGTCTCCTATACCAGAAGGAGAGATCACGGGACTCTAAAGCAATTAAACAACGGAGGGAGTCTCCAGAAGAAGCAGAAAAATCAGCACGAAAGACTCTCCCATATCTAGAAATCTCGCAAACTAACCCTTCTGAAGAATCGAGGATTCTACAGGCGCTACTCTTGAAACTTACCTCGAAAGAGTCATCGATAAGCTGAGAAACAGAAAGCAAATTATACTACAACTTACTTACTGAGGCAACATCCTTAAGAATGAAATTCTGATTAATGCAAATGGTACCCTTAACAATGACTCTACCTAAAGAAGCATCCCCGAAAGTGATTAACTCATCACCGGGGGCTCGAACTAGGGAAGAGAACCAACGAGAGTCTCTAGTCATATGACGAGAACAACCGGAGCCGACAATCCAAACATCTCCCTTCCCAATCCGACGGACCTGATCAAGACACAAGAGAGAGAGATGACTCAGTACTGGGATAAAGTGAAGATCTAGGAACCCAATATTGAACCACACGACGCCTCAAGGTACCAGCCACAGAAGCAGAAGACTGGACTCTAGTGTCTCTCACATGAACATAAATAGCATTAGTAGAAGATCTAGGAGCTGAAACTAGGTTGGCCCACCGTGATGCAAAAGCCGGACCACCCCAGTGAGACTGCCTAAAACTCTTACCAAAAAACACCTCACGCCATTGATATCTACCTCGATGAGAAAAACGAGGAATATCAAGAGGACAGCGGAAAGACTGACCACGAACAGCTCCAGGACTAAAACTCAAAGAACCAGCATGAAAACCGAGTCCTGGACGCTGCCCAAAAACAGGTGACTCTCTAACCTGTCTAGAAGCAGTGTGTGCCTTAGGAACACTCAGAGTCTGGGGATGACCCTGAATATCCCTAAGAGCAGCAACACGCTAACGCCGAATGTTCTTGGTGCACCTGAAACAGAAATCTATTAGGTGACTATCCTTCTTACAGAAGGTGCATGTGTACTTCGCCTTGCTAGAGGTAGAAGCAACAGGAGTAACAACCTTCTGATCAGAAGTCCCATAGACAACCCCAGCAGACCTAAACACAGTGGTACTCACTCTGGGAGCTACCACAATCTCACCACTCTTGGAGCCGCGCACAATGGTGGGAGGATGCGCCCGAGCGTGCTCCAAGGGGTCAAATCCTAAACAAGGTTGACCTCGCCAAGAAAGCTTATCCCTGCATGCGAATCGAGAACACAAGCAAGAACATAGAAGATGCAATCTGAAATTGCGAATAATATTAAACACATGAGTTGGGGTTCCACAAACCGATGAACAGCGAAAAACTGACAAAGTGTCTAGTTTTAATCTAAGCAAAACCCATCTATTCTAGCGACAGCTACTGAATATATAAGAGGATGAAGGCAAGGGAGGTGGCCAAGGTGGTGGCCGTGCAACCCTAGGTCCTACAAGGCCTTTGGCCCAAGTGGAGGTGGCGCAGCACGTGGCAGGTTCTATTCATCATATTAATTTGACAATTTCCATCGATCCAAAAGGAGTTTGGATGTGAAACTACTTCTGTTGGGAAGCTCTCGTCGTGGGCTTCTCCGTAGGGTCCAAGAACGCCTCAAACGGACTTCATATGACCCAGATATGGTCATTTTTAGTTGGACTTTTCCTGGAGCCGAACTGGACTCGTGAACGAATTGGGCTTGATCTTGGGCTGGGCTTGGAGCATCAGAAGTTGTTCGGCCCTTGTCTTAGCTTGAGATAGAAGCATGTATTGCTTGGCCAGCATGGTCACATCACTAATCCCATTCGAGGATATATGGTTCGGATAAGTTTCTAAGCTGTTGTACAACTCAAAGAAAATTTTGGCATCATCTCCGCACTGTTCTCTAAATACATGTCTCGACAACAAGTCAAGAGATTGTGTATCCGAAGAACATCAGGGAGATACTGCTGAAACATTCTCTAAAATTGTACAATAGCTTAAGAACTTGCCCGAACCACATATCCTCGAACTATCCAAAAAATGTGGACAATTCGAAACTGCTGGATTATAAATATGTCATTTTAATATATTTATAAACAAGCACCCTTGAATAGGAGACGTAAGTTACGCAACCTAAACTCTAACATTGATCATATTACAACAAAAATGATGACATGTAACACATTCACCAAAACAAAATCGAATTACCTAGTGCAAAATTGAAGGGATTTGAAGGAATGATCACCTTTTGACTTAAACCACAAATGAGGGAAAATTGAGGAAATCTCCTCAAGCTAGGGCTTCAACTTTACCCTCTTAACACCCATCCTAGAGGATTTCATAATTTCTAACCCAAGTATTGGTTCCAACCAGTTTTTTTGCCTCTAGAACAACAACAGAGGAGAGTTCAGCCCAAGGGTATATGTAACATAGCGAGGCACATCACAATCGGTTCTAACATAAGAACCGATTGTGATGTGCACTCATGTTAGAACCGATTGTAATGTGCACAATCGGTTCTTAGGTGGGAACCGATTGTGATGTGCACATACACATCACAATCGGTTCTAACTTGAGAACTGATCATGATGATTTCTCACCAATTATTAACACTCTCGCCGAATCATCTATCACAATCGGTTTTCCCTGAAAGGTTAGGAACCGATCCAGATGAAGCGACAGTGTTGTACCATTCTGTAGTAGTGGAGGAGTAATCGGATGGAACTTTCACACCATGCAAGCACTAGCATAGTTTAGTTCTCTCGGTCTTGGACAAAGTGTAACAAGCAGGTTCGCAGTACGTTCGGCCTTTATCGGTCTCTTTTAGTGCTAACTAAGGTCTGATACACGTAATGACCAAGTCAAGCCATGCATTGATACCATCCTTTGTTTTGCCCTTAATGTTTAGTAAGAGACCAATCAAGCTATCACATACATTCTTCTCTATGTACATGATGTCGATGTAGTGGTGAACTTCTAGGTGCTCCCAGTAAAATAGGTCCAAAATATTGATCACTTCTTCTAGATGCTCTTCTCACGAGTCCTCGATTTATTTCCTTTCTATGAGCAACATCCAACTCCTTAACCATATCATGAACATATCTCCCACTTAAAAGCCTTGGAGCTAAATCGTCCTCGTTCCTTCCGTCGAATTGTTTCTTTATCTTACGGTATAGGTGGTTCCTTTGAAGTAACCTACGGTGAAGCATGTACACGATTTTGAGCGAGTGATTCAGCCACACACATTTATGATGCATAACAACAGGCAGTGCAAAGTGAAGTTCTCTCGTTTGTACGCATCCTATACCTATACCTTAGAAACCTATAGTGTTTTTAGATCTTCCACCAATGGTACTAGGTACACATCAATATCGTTCCTAGGTTGCTTCGGGCCTTGGATAAGTATATACAATTAAATGTACTTTTGCTTTGTAGATATAGAGATTCATGGGAAAAGTGCTATGACGACTGCTCATATTACCGAAAGGATTAATTTCATCTGTACTCAATCCAAACCTTATATTCCTCGATTCCATACCAAATTATTCAAACCTCTTACGATGTTCCTCCATTGGGCGAAATCAATAGGGTGTATTACCATTCCATCATTCTTACGCTCTTCCGAGTGCCAACGCAGTAGTTTTGCCTCCTTTGGGTTCGCAAACAAACGCTTCAAATAGATAATTACAGGCAGATACCATGCCACCTTAGTAGGAGGTCCTTTCTTTATCTCAATGCCCTCGCCATCATCATCTGAATGATTCTTACACTTGTCCAGGATGCGTTGCATATTGGACATACATGAAAGTTTGCGTACTCTTTGCGGTAGAGGATACAATTGTTCGAACATGCCTGTATTCTTTCTACTTCCATTCTCACGGGACAAAGAAATTTTTTTACTTTGTAAGTGGTTGTCGGCCACTTGTTTCCCTCCGGAAGCATGTTCGCTAATAGACCCAATAGCACTGTGAAACTTTTGTTGGACCAACTGTTGCTTGCCTTCAATTTCAGCAGTTCAAGTACGGATGACAACCTTATGTATTTTGACTTACAACCCGGGAACAAAGGTTTTTCTGAGCCGTCTATCATTCTTCGGAATTTACCATACTCTATGTCATCAAGGTTCCCTTCTGCATCACGCAACATCCGATCTAGATTGTCATTTTGAAACCTATCCTTTTCGGAAGAACAATCGATATCATCTGGCATATCGTTAACTTCGTCGACAATGTTCATACTACCTACTTCCTATGTAATTTACTCTACGCCTTGACTAGTCCAACATGTATACCCCTTTTGAAACCTCTTAGAATCAAGTGTGCTTCGATTTGTGCAGAGTTTCAAAATATCTTCAGATTCTCGCAGTCAATGCATTGAAAATACATAAATTGCACTCTATTATTGAACATATCGTCCTCTGTAGCTATTCTAAAAGCAGAGATGCCATTAATGTACTTGGCACTCGCACGGTTTTCAGCGTACATCCAGCTTAGGTCCATCTACGCTACACATATAACAATTAGTTTTAAATATTGAAGTACAGTAGGCATGCACATGCACACATTCTTAAATTGTGCACTCCTAGCTACATCTTGAATATAATGCAATTATATAACCAATTACTATCTTAGATCAAAAAGAACAAATGGAACTACAAGCTAGATCTAAATAATCTTCAAATTAATTATCTCTTTACCAAACTTGCTAGATCTTGAATATAATGCTACAATTACTAACCTTAGATCATCAAGAACACATGGATCTAAGAGCTAGATCTAAACAATCTTCAAATTCTCTCCTTACCAAACTAGATCTTGAATATAATGCAATTAGAACCGGTTACTAACCTTGGATCATCAAGAACATATGGATCTACAAGCTAGATCTAAACAATCTTTAAATTCTCTCTTTACTAAGTTAGATCTTGAATATAATACAATTAGAACCAATAACTAACATTAGATCACAAAAAAAATATGGACCTACAAGCTAGATCTAAACAATCACTACGGCACATGCCCACATTACAAATGGTTCACAAACCACATCACAGACGATTTTGTGAACCGTCTGTATCAAAGTGTCAATGATGACAAAGAGTCATCATAGAAGGCTTTCCAATCGTCAGTGAAAAACTCATCACAGACGGTTTCAAATTGGAACCGTCTGTGATGTAGTATCATCTCAGATGGTTCCACTTTGGAACTGTCTGTGATGATGGGCTCATCCTAGACGGTTCTAAAGAAGAACCGTCTGTGAAGAGGCCCACATCACAGATGGTTCCAACCCACATCACAGACGGTTCCAAAATTGGAACCGTCTGTGATGATGCCATCATCACAGATGGTTCCACTTTGGAACCGTCTGTGATGTGGGCCTCTTCACACACGGTTCTTCTTTAGAACCGTCTCTGATGTTGATTTTCTATTTTTTTTACTAAATTTTAATTTATTGGCTAGCCTCAGGAAATGCTAGCCATGCCCTCTAAAACAAAAGATAGTACACGGCATCACCACCATATTATTATGACACACATTTAAAAAATGAACTCCAATCACATGTTACACAACATACATCGCATTCATTTCATAAATCAACTCAGATCGCACATTACATATGTACAACACATCCATTTCAGAAATCAACTCACATATATACTAACCAATTGGATTCAGAAGTACAACTGACAAATTCACAGCACAAGGTCACAAATTAATCTGAATACATAGTAAGTAACAAAATCACAACTCATCAGTTGAACCCTGAGTGGCATCTGCCCTTTGGATTTAAGACCTCACGAACAAGAAGGCACAGAGATGTCCTCGAATACTTAGTAGATCAACTGTTCCAACGCAGATTCAGTGCATTGCCAAGCCTGTTGATGAGAAGAGTAAAGTCTTGCATGTATATAAATTGATAAGTGGAGACACTTGTTGCAAGATTGACAGACCTGTATAACATTGGTCTTTTGTGAACCAACGAGGAGTGCCATGTTGTTTCAAACATAGAATCCACATAGGTCAGTGCCCTTTGGCTGCTGGTGGCACTGCCAAAACATAATAGGTTAATTAGTTCCGAAGGTATTATTATGGAGTGTGAAGGATTATTGCATACTATCGGATACCGAAAAGTTATAAGTATACTTTAGAGTCGTTGGGCCCTTCTTGTGTGGCCCTCCCTTATATTTATAGACACCGAACAATTTGTCGAGTAAATCTTTGATAGGCTTCAATTCGTGGGTGCCGCCCTTTTTGGAATCAAGGTAAATTACCCGATTCTGTCTCCGTATAATTACGAGTAGAACCCAGTGAAACCTACACAGGTATGTCATGATGGTTACTGAACCTAACTTCGAGGTGCGATATATAGTACAAATCAACAAGTATAGCATCTAGACGAAGCACTTACCCCGGGTTGTGGGGTATAAGTATGAATTTTTTGTCCGAATGAGCCAGCATTACTTTTTCCACGTACTCGTGGACGACTCGTTTATTTTCGTCCATGGTTTGCTTGGACACCATGTGTGGGTCGACGAAACCCATCGGTTGTTCCCATGCTATTTCTTCCATGATCTTGTATCTACATATACAAAATCAATGATCATATATATATGACATTTATCGGTGCGGCAGAAATGTAGATGGTGATTGCACACACATACATTGTCCAGTATCTTGTGAGTGAGGCGTCGAGCGTTTTGAGGTTGTACAGATCGAGCAAGTCGGAGAAGTCGACCACGAAGATGCCATCTAAAAACCGGTGTAAGAAATGCTCGTACTTGAAGCTCACTGAGATACTCAATGTCCGTTGTACCACCGGCTTGTTGGCTTGTTCCATGTACCAATCTTGCAATCTAATGCAGGCTAATGTAAATGTCTCCTTGAGCTCATCCGGTACAAACGACTGCCCCAACTCGAATTGCCACACCAGTGGGGAAACAACAAGTCACGGGCTGATGTGCTCCCTTTCGATTTGCCCTTGTCTCCGCCTCCCCTTCTACCAAATGTTGTCTTCACAGGAGATGACTGGGCCCGAACTGGAATAACGGTCTGTGCCTGACGGGACATGGTAACCAATTTGGCGGGCTCCTTCGGTAGAGCTGGTAGCTCCAGCGCATCATGTGGCTCTGGTAGTGCTTGTAGCTTCGGTGCTCTTGGGCGAGCGTCGAAGGAGATGTCCTTCTTGGACCACTGGATGAATGTGTTGATGGCATCCTCTAGTGGGATGATCTCGTCATTTGGGGGCATCTCCAGCGTGATGGCCTTGCAAATTTCATGTACATCGTAGACATGGACCTTCATGTAGCCCAGCTCTAAAGTACGACCGTGCACAAATGTCCCTACACCAGATGCATACGCGCGTCCCCAAGCAGCCTGCAGGGGAACACTGCCATTGGCAAGCCTCACATGTAGATTGCACGACGTGGCCACCTACATAAGGGTACACAAGTAATTAGCTAACATGTCCAACAGGTCTATCTAAGGAGCATTGAAGACATGTTACCCGGGTGTTCTTTGGAGGAAATCTGGCTTCATCCACATCCGTCTTAGGGGCGAACGTGCAGCTGCTCTGACGGTTGGTTGGGCTAAACTACACCTGTGCTTCTTGGGCTTACACGTTCTGTGCCTGCCTCTCCGTAGCCACCGTTTGCTCCATCCTTTCCTCAAGGCTTTTTAGCTAATTATCGAACTGCGCTCTGAGCCTTTCCTCAACCCTTTCCTCAATGAGAGCTACTAGCTATTTCTCGCGCTTGGCTTTGCTTCTCTTCCTACTCCCGTATATGTTGGAGTTATGTGGGAATCCTATTTTCCATGGAACGGAAACACCTAGGCCTCAGTGCGAATTCCAGGGAAAGCAATTTTTTATTTTAACACGGACGGTTGTAACATTCCACCGTCTGCGATGAGGGCTAGGGCGCGGCAAAGCCAAGGGCAAGGGAATGGTAGGGGCTTGGCGTGGCAAGGCCAAGACGCGGATCATAGACAGTTTTAATTTTGAACCATTTGTGATTCTGCCATCACAGACGGATCGAAATGAAAACCGTCTCTGATGTGTAATTTTTCTTTTTTTTCCATGTTACAAACTTAAGATATTTTGAGATTAAATATAAAATATAACAAATACATATCATTAATTATAATTAATTGTAACCCAAGTTAATTTTGTTTTAAGTAGTTTTTTCAAGCCTATTTTTAAGTACTTTATAATATGAACATATAATACAAATATTTTTAACCCAAGTTAATTTTTCCTCGAGTTAATAATTTAATATAATAAATACATATCATTAATTATAATTAATTGTAACACATACATCTCATTAATTCTAAATGGTACATACATCTCATTAATTGTAACACATACATTTACACTTGAAATAAACATGACGATCTCATCATAACTCCACTTGCTTATTCTTCTGTATAAAAATTAGCCCTTCACGATGATCGACACGGGTGTAGCTAGCTTCCTCAAGTTGATCTTCCTGAACCGTGACGCCAGTATCGATAGGAGGCAACTTGTCAAACTAATTGTATTCTTCCTCATTTACCACATTCTCAACTCCGACAATCCTCCTCTTTCCTTGAAGAACCACGTGACACTTTTTGTTGAACGGGTCGGTTACACAAAAGACTTGAACAACTTGGTTAGCGAGAACAAATAGTTCGTCTTGGTATCCGACACGTTCGAGGTCCACAGTAGTGACACCGTACTTGTCAACCTTCACGTATTGCAGGCTAACCCAACGACATCGAAATAAGGGGATCTTGAAAAGTATGTAGTCGAGCTCTCAAATTTCCACAATGAACCCATAGTACGAGCTCCTCGTCGACCTAGCGGTATTCAGCGCATCTACACGAACACCACTGTTCTGGTTTGTGCTCTTCATGTCCTGATCTCTCATGTAAAATTTGTACCCATTTAAATCATATCCTTTCCATGTTACAACTGTAAATGCTGACCCTTTTGCCAACCATGTTAGCGTATCACTTAAGGAGCTTGCAATGATCGGTTGTGGCTCCTTCAACCATATGTTGAACTGAAGGTTATGCTGTCTGATGATCCAGTAGTCATACGGCGCGACAACAGCCATGTGTTGCAAAACTGTGAAATGGGCTTTAGCGCACACAACCGGACAGGTGTGATTGCTTTCCTTTCGATAGTCCTGATGCCCTGGAGCCTCCCCTCATGGCGAGATCGAGGCACACCTATCGGTTCAACCTGAGCCATGTAATCCACGCAGAATTCGATGACCTCTTCGGTTGCATAACCTTCGATAATGCTGCCCTCCGGTCGAGATCGATTCCGTACGTAGGACTTGAGAATTCCCATGAACCTCTCGAACGGGTACATGATACGTAGGAACATGGGCCCGCACATGTTTATCTCCCTCACAAGGTGAACAATGAGATGGACCATGATATCGAAAAATGACGGAGGGAAATACATCTCAAGATTACATAGAGTCATTACCACCTCGGCCTATAGTGCATCTAGTCCTTCGGGATCGATGACTTTTGAGCAATTGTGTTAAAGAAATAACACAGCCTTATGATTGTCTCCCAGACCTTGCTCGGTAAAATACTTCTAATTGCCAAAGGGAGCATCTGTGTCATCATCACATGGCAATCATGAGACTTCATGCCACTTAAACTCAAATCTTGCATCGAAAAAAGTCTCTTCATGTTGAATGAGTAACTAGATAGAACTTTCACACCATTCAAGCATAGGCAAAGTTTAGTTCTTTGGCCTTAGACATAGTGTAATAAGCAGGTTCGCAGTACATTCGGCCTTAATCGGTCTGTTTCGATGCTAACTCATGTTTGATGCCCATATCGACCAAGTCAAGCCATGCATTCATACCGTCCTTTGTTTTACCCTTAATGTTCAGTAAGAGACCAATCAAGCTATCATAGACATTCTTCTCTACGTGCATCACGTCGATGCAGTGTCAAACTTCTAAGTGCTCCCAATAAGGTAGGTCCCAAAATATTGATCTCTTCTTTCACATGCTCTTCTCACGGGTCCTCGATTTACGCCTCTTTCCAATTGCAATATCTAAGTTCTTAACCATATCATGAATGACTATCCCGCTTAAAGGCTTTGGAGCTAAACCGTCTTCGGTCATTCCGTCAAATTGTTTCTTCATCTTGCGGTATGGTTGATTCCTCCAAAGGAACCTACGGTGACGCATGTACATGGTTTTACACGAGTGATTCAGCCACACACTCTCAGTGTCATCCAAGCAGTGAGTGCAGGCTTTGTCTCCTTTTGTACTCTGCCCCGACATGTTAGCAAGGGCAGAATAATCATTTATGGTGCAGAACAACATGCAGCGCAAAGTGAAGTACTCTCGTTTGTGAGCATCCCATACCAGCACCCTAGGAGCCCACAATGTGTTCAGATCTTCCACCAATAGTTCTAGGTACACATCAATATCATTCCCAGGTTGCTTCAGGCCTTGGATGAGTATAGACATCAATATGTACTTCCACTTCATAGACAACCAAGGAGGAAGGTTGTACACACAGAGATTTACAGGCCAAGTGCTATGACGGCTGCTCATGTTGCCGAAAGGATTCATTCCATCCGTACTCAATACGAACCTTATATTTCTCGGATCCGCTGCGAATTCTTCAAACCTCCTATCTATATTTCTCCACTGTGTGGAATCCTCAGGTTGCCTAATCATTCCATCATTCTTACGTTCATCCAAATGCCATAGAAGCAATTTTGCCTCTTTTCGGTTCGCAAACAATTGCTTCAAACGAGGAATTATAGGTAGATAGCATGCCACCTTAGCAGGAGGTCCTTTCTTCATCTCCATGCCCTTGTCGTCATCATCCGATCTATCTTTATGCTTGTACCGGGATGCGTTGCACACCGGACATACATGCAAGTTTGCGTACTCTTTGCGGTAGAGGATACAGTCGTTCGGACAGGCATGTATTCTTTCTACTTCCATTCCCAAGGGACAAAGAACCTTTTTGACTTTGTAGGTGGTTGTCGGCAACTCGTTTCCCTCTGGAAGCATATCCGCTAACAGAACTAACAGTGTTGTGAAACTCTTGCCAGACCAACCGTTGCTTGCCTTTAATTTTAGCTATTCCAGTACGGATGACAACCTTATGTATTTGGACTTGCAACCTGATAACAAAGGTTTCTCCATGTTGTCCATCAAGCCCTGGAATTTTATGTAATCCCGCTCATCACGGTTCCCTTATGCATCCCGTACCATCTGATCTAGATTGTCATCGTGAAACCTATCCTTATTGAAAACACAGTCGATATCATCCAGAGTATCGTTTACTTCGTTGACGATATCCAGAGTATCATTGACTTCGTCGATGATGGTAGTACTACTTGGTCCCTGCATAATTTGCTCTTCATCGTGACTAGTTCAACATGCATATCCCCTTTTGAAACCCCGTAGAATCAAGTGTGCTTCAATCTACGCTGGGTTTTGAAACATCCTCAGATTCTCGCAGTCAATGCATGGACAAGGTATAAATTCCACCCCCTTGTTCAACATATCTTCCTCTACAGCCCTTCTAAAAGCGAAGACACCATTAATGTACTCGGTGCTCGCACGGTTCTCAGCGTAGATCCAGCTTCAGTCTATCTATGCTACATATGTAACAACAGGTGTTAAATAATGAATTGAGTACACTAGGAGTACACATGCGCACATATGCTACATATAGGCTACATTTCAACTTGCCGATTAACTTATATAGCTCCTAACATCAAAAAGAACGAATGGATATGTAAACATATGCATGTAAGCTACATTTAGACTCAGAATCTTCAATTTTCTCTTCACATGGCTAGCTACATTTTCAGTGTAATGCAATTAGAACCAATTAATAATTTAGATCAAAAGGAACAAATTTATCTACATCAGGCTATATCAAAACCATCTTCAATTCCCTCTTTACCAAGCTAGATATATATACCTTCAATATAATGCTATGACAACCAATTATTAGCCTAGGTCACCTTCCTTTAAGTAACTATCTACATATTGAGTATAACACAATTAGAACCAATTATTACTTTACAGCACAGAGAACAAATGGATCTACACCAATCTAGATCTACAAACCAGCTTAATTTCCCTCTTTACCAAGCTAGATCTTAAATATAATGCAAATTTGTACCAATTACTACTTTACATCATAGAGAACAAATGGATCTACACCAAGCTAGATTTATAAACTAGCTTCATTTCCCTCTTTACCAAGTTAGATCTAAAATGTAATGCAAATTTGAAGCAATTACTAACCTTAAATGACCTAGAGCACAAGGATCTACAATTATACCTCCAAATCTAGGGTCTCTTTTCACCAGATCGCCTCTCAATCTCAGCCACCTCAAAAATATCTAGGAAACCCTAAAAATATACAGGAGGTCAAGTCTCTTTGTTCTTATTTATCAAAACTGATCATCATAGAGGGTTTGTGGATAAAATCGTCTGTGATTTTCTCTCATCACAGATGGTTTTATCCACAAACCCTCTGTGATGTAAGACCTTTCTTGTTCTAGGCATGCAGTTTCAAGGAATCCACTTTGAATACCTTTCATCTTCCAGGCGTTTTGTTTCCCAACGAAGGTCGTAATTACACTTCCACCTTTCGTGTTCCAGGCGTGCGGTTTCGAGGAATTCCACTGTGAAGACTTTTTGTGTTCCCAGCGTTTTATTTTCCCAACGAAGGTCGTAATTGCACTTCCGCAACGATATATATATATAAGGTAGCGCTGGATCAAAAATACTCCACTGCCTCCGATCGATCGATCGATCGATCAATTCCACTGCCTCCGATGCCATGAGCAGCTCAAACTCCATCTCCTCCTCTGTCGGCTCTGCTGCCCCATGCGGAACTCCACTACCGTCGCCTCCACCGCCAGTACCGCCACCACCTTCACCTCCACCGCCGTCTTACCTTCCTCCACCACCACTGTCTTCATCTCCTCGGCCACCGAAGCCCCTGCGACAATGGTTGCTGAAGAGGAACGCGGTATCCTACGCTAGCACAAAAAAAGCTACCGCGTAACCAGAAAGCTACTCGCAAGAAGGGGATCATAGATAAGATTACCACTAGACGCGCAGTTGCGGAATCCTTCGCGCGTCGATGTATTGGATCGTCCTCGCCGCAGTCGTTGCGTCGATGTAGTGGATCGTCCTCGCCTAGCCGTGGATCGTCCTCCCACGCCGTAGTCGCAGCAGCGTCACCGCAGTAGTCCACACGTCCAGAGATGGAACGCAGCGTGCGTCGTGTGCAAGCACTGGTCGCTCGGCGAGGCAGCGAGAGGAGTAGGCTAGGTTTCGAGTGAATCACTCCTAAACCGTGGGAAAGCACACCGCGCCTCCTCCTCCCCTCCTTATATAGCCACGAGATGAAACCCTAAACTAGGGCCCATCGGCGTGCTAAGCCCACGAGGTTCATTAAATACGGATCCAATCCAAATTAATGCGCGTCACCCATTAAGTGTGTGATCCTGCAGGTTCACGACGCTTGGACGTGGATTCGGAAAACTCCTTTTCAATCCAATAGTTGGTAGTGGCTTCTTGCAAAGTATGCCAACTCCCAAACATACTATGATCAAATCGATGTAACCTATCAAAAGTACTCATGTAATAATCCCTTTGCCAAGTATATGAAGATTGATCTCAAGGCAGAAGCATGTCATCCTTTGATGATTCAATCCATCTCTCGTATCCGTGATATATTAATAAGTTGTGATTGACTCTCAATCACGGCATGGCCATGCACTTCCTTAATCATATCACACGAGTGGCCTTGTCATATATCTCCGTTTCATTGGAGTGGCAAATTCCATCTTGCTCGCCACTTCCTCTCTGCACGTTTCATAGTAAACATGAAAGCTACCTTTATAACTATCCGGTTAGGAAGTAGTGTTTGATAGCCCCAAGGAAAACTATTACACATGTAGGGAATATGACAATCTCGTGTCTAAGGATCATACATCTACTAGGTATGAGATACATCGATGACACATAAGAATGAAACATTCTCGCAGATGTCCCATTGCGGGTCTATCTAACCCATGTTCTTCAACATGCGTCCACAATGTATAGATGATATCTCCATATCCCATGATCTATGAAGCATGATCATCGATCAATACATGTGCTGATCTATTCATCGTTGTCCTATACGATGATATCCGATCAGAGATATTTATCGAATTACATCATTAAGTAAAGAGCTTCATAAGCAAGTCACATACTTGTTGATCAATACAATGATATACATTCATTGGACCAATAATCATATTATTATTCATAAACATAGTCATGTTACAATCATCTAAATGATTGCCTCAAGGGCATAACACTAACAATCTCCCACTTGCACTTGAGTCAATCAATTAAGTATCTAATACCAATAGACCTTGTGTGCGCCTCATGCTTAGGTCGTGGCGGTGGCTTTGTCAACGGATTGGCCACATTGGCTTCGTATGTACTTTGCATATTCTCACGTCACCTCTATCCACAATCGCGAATAAGGTGAAAGCGACGGAGTATGTGTTTAGACTTGATGTGATCTAGGCTCTTTTGCTTGTGCAATGGCACCACTATTATCACAATAGATGTCCATTGGACTAGAGGCACTAGCGACCACACCAAGCTCGTGATAAACTTCTTAATCCACACGACTTCCTTTGCGGCCTCCGAAGCCGCAATGTACTCCGCTCGTCAGAGAGTCGGCCACCGTGTTTTGCTTGGAACTCTTCCACCATCGCTCCTCCATTAAGTGTAAACACAAACCCGGATTGCGATCGAAAATCATCTTTGTCGGTTTGGAAGCTTGCATCGGTGTAACCCTTTGCAACCAGATCTTCCTCACCTCAAAAACAAGGAACATACCCTTAGTTCTTCTCAAGTACTTCGGGATATTTTTACGGCTATCCAATGACCATCACCAGATCCGCTTGGTATCCGCCGTGACACTTAGAGCATATGAGACATCGGGCGTGTACAGATCATGGCATACATAATAGACCCAATAGCTGAAGCATATGGAATCTTGCTCATCCTGTCTCGCTCATCAGATGTCGAAGGACACTGATTCTTGCAGAGACTGATGCCATGTGACATTGGCATGAAACCTCTCTTGAATTCATGCATATTGAACCTTTTCAATATCTTGTCAATGTACGTTTCTTGACTTAATCCAATTAACCTTTTTGATCTATCTCTATAGATTTTTATGCCCAAGATATAGCATGCTTCTCCCAAGTCCTTCATTGAGAAACTCCTTTTCAATGAAGTCTTAACATCTTCAAGCATAGGAATGTCATTCCCGATCAATAATATGTCATCCACATACAAAATCAGAAATACAAGTGCGCTCCCACTAGCCTTCTTGTAAACACAAGGCTCTTCTTCATTTTTGATAAAGTCAAAACCTTTGACTACTTCATCAAAACGAATGTTCCAACTCCGAGATGCTTGCTTTAACCCATAAATGGATCTTTGAAGCTTGCATACTCTTTTAGCATATTTAGGATCAACAAAACCTTCAGTTGTATCATGTATACATCCTCGTAAAGATTCCCATTAAGGAATGCTGTTTTGACATCCATCCGCCATATTTCATAATCAAAATATGCAACAATAGCTAAAATGATCCTGACAGACTTGAGCATGGCTACCGGTGAGAAAGTTTCATCATAATCAACTCCTTGAACTTGTTTGAAACCCTTTGCCACCAACCGTGCCTTATAGATCTCGAACATTTCCATCTACGTCTATCTTTTCTTGAAAATCCATTTGCACTCAATGGTTTTTACACCATCGAGATTCGACCAAGTTCCAAACTTGATTGTCATGCATGGATTGAATTTGGATCTCATGGCTTCAAGCCATTTTTGAGTTTGGGTCCATCATTGCTTCTTCATAAGTCGTGGGCTCATCATTGTCCAACAATAATATGTCACTCCCATATCTTATAGGTACATGACGTGGCCTCCCGACCTACGTGGGGTGGAGTCTCTTCCACAAAGTTGTACAACACTTTGTACATCTTGTGAAGGTTCGATGGTAGCTTGAACATATTCATGTGATTCTCGAACTTCATCAAGATACACATCACTCCTACTGATTTCTTTTGAAAGAAACTCTTTCTCCAAAAGACACCATTTCGAGCAACAAAACTTTGTTCTCGTTTCTTTTGTAAAAGTAATATCCTTTTGTTTCTTTAGAATACCCCACAAAAAAGCATTTTTCTGATTTAGGTGCGAGTTTATCTGATTGTAAACGTTTTATATAAGCCTCACATCCCCATATCTTGAGAAATGACAACATGGGTCTTCTCGGTCCATATCTCATATGGCGTCTTCTCAACGGATTTTGATGGGACCCTATTCAAAGTGAACGCATTGTCTCTAGAGCGAAACCCCGAAGGATAATGGCAGATCTGCTTGGTGATCATTGACCGAACCATATCTAATAAAGTTCGATTCGTCGTTCGGACACGCCATTCCATTGAGGCGTTCTGGCGAGTAAGTTGCGAACGATTCCACATTGCTTTAGATGATCACCAAACTCTTGGCTCAAGTATTCGCCACCACGATCGGATCGTAAGTGTTTTATTGTTTTGCCAAGTTGATTTTGTACGTCGCTCAAACTCTTTGAACCTTTCAAAAGTTTCAGATTTATGCCTCATTAAATAGATATATCCATAAAGTCATGTAAAAGTTACAAAGCATCAAACCCACCCCTAGCAATGAGCTCATTGGTCCACATACATCCGTATGTACTAGGGCCAATAATTCACTTTCTCTCACTAAAACCACGTGAAAGGGCTTTTGTCATCTTGCCAAGTAAACAAGATTCACATGTTTCAAATGATTCAAAATCAAATGAGGTTAGAAGTCCATCACCATGGAGCTTCTTCATGCGCTTCTCATTTATATGACCTAAGCGACAATGCCACAAAAAGGTAGGGTTCAAATCATTAGGCCGATGCCTTTTTACATTAATATTATAGACAGGTTTTTCTTCGAGTTCAAGGACGTACAACCCATCCACCATGGGGCAACGACCATAATACATATCATTCAAAAATATCGAACAAACAAAGTTCTTTATATTGAAATCATAACCTTCATGTTCCAAACAAGAAGATGAAATAATGTTTCTACTCAAAGATGGAACAAAATAACAATTATTAAGTTCTAAAACTAATCCTGAAGGCAAATGCAATGGGTATGTGCCACGGCAAGACCAAGAACTCTTGCTTTATTCCCCACGCCGAAGATCCACTTCTCCTTTGCCAAGTCTCTACTCTTTATCACCCGCAACGAATTGCAAATGTGAGCAACCGAACCGGTATCATATACCCATGAGTGAATGAAGAAGTAGCAAGATTAATTTCTATAACATTAATACCAAGTGGAAACCACATTTCCATTCTTCTTATCCGCTGTACTTTTCAGATTCCGCTTCCAATGCCCCGATTTCTTGCAATAGAAGCATTGGGTATCAAGTTGAGGGCCAACTTTAAGCTTCAAGCTTAGTTTTGAGGCTTGCGATCTCATCTTGAGCCTTGCCCTTGCCCTTGCCCTTGCCCTTGCTCTTTCCGTGCCCCACCTTAGCCTTCCTCTTTTGAAAGCGGTTGTTTTCAACCATCATCACATGATTGGGTTTTTCTTAATGCTTTCTCGGCAGCCTTGAGCATCCCATGTAGCTCGGTTAGGCTCTTCTCCATGCTATTCATATGAAAATTCATAATGAATGGCTCAAAGCTCGAGGTAGAGACGGAGAATAACATCTGTGGCCAAACCGAGGCTAAGGGGAAACTCAAGTTTTCCAATCTCCCAATGTAACCAATCATCTTGATCACATGAGGATCGACCGATCGCCTTCACCGACTTACAAGCAAATAAAAGCTTTGAGATACCATACCTCTCAGCTCTTGCTTGATTCCCAAACATGCCCTTCAAGCCCACAATCATATTGTAAGCATCCTGGTCCTCATATTGCTTTTGGAGCTCGAGTCCATGGTGACTAGCATGAGACGGTGACTCTCTGAAGCATTAACATGCTTTTCATATTCAACCTTCAAATTGCGAGCGACATTTTAATTGGTTCATCAGAATTGGATTCTAGAACATAGTCCTTCTTTTCATGCTTGAGAACAATTCTCAAAGTTGCGATACCAATCAACAAAATTAGTTCCATTCAGTTTTCCCTTTCCAAAACCGATCTCAAAGCAAAACCAGTGTAGCAGGAGTAGGAGAAGGTGCCATTGAACAACAACAAAAACATGCAAAGATTCTAAGCACTATGTTTATGTAAAACTTTTATTAAACTTTTAATTAAAGACACTTCTATTTTATGTCCCTTTATAGACACATAGTGAGTATTCAAGATCCATATTCATCAAACACTAGTGAGCTTTGGCATCATCGCTAGAAATTTAATGACATAGGTAAGCAACACCTTTGCTAATTACATCATATGTAACTCTTGTTTGTTGAGTATGAAAACAAGTAATGAATGCCTCCATCAACTTGACTCATGGCCAGTCAACCTGCCCCAAGGGCTTACATGAGGAGGAGCACTTCCCGATTCGGTGCCAATTAAGAAACCCGCCTCATGTGTGTTTTCCTAGACACCACTTGTCTTGTATAGGTTCCTTCATTATCAAATCAAATCCCAACCACTTATGTCCTCAAGCCCAAAACCGTTTTGATAGCTTGATTAAATCTACCATTGTTATACGTGATGTGTCCAACACATCCCTATCATCTATTGAGATAGCCATTGATATACTACTTTGGCAGTCATATCAATAACGATCTAAATTCTTGATAGGTGCAACAATTGGATGGACAATTTGATTTAAAATTTTTAACAATAGGGATGAACAAAGATTACTATGAACATGGCATCACATGCAATGAGCATAAACAAAATAGCAAGGATTAAACACACATCCACAGAAAATCAAAATAAGCTGTGAAATAGCAAGGCCCTTAGCATTAAGATCTCCATCATCATGCTTGTTTGTTCACCTAGCCACCTTGCTTGATTTGTTCACCTAGCCATCTTGTTTGATACCATCGTCTTCATCATTATGGATGCAACTCCTTACAACTTTTGATAATGAATTTTACATGAGGGTTTGAAGCATCACAAATCGACACGCAGGTCGTTATACAATTTAAATAGCCTTATGGCTTGACACGGCACGCAGGCCATGTGGAAATTACATGCATCACATACACATAGGCCATACCATTTCACATAATTCCCTGCAAAAACGAGTTAAACAAAAGCAACCCTATGACTCCGGGGTCCGAGGGGCAGCGCCCCTGGCGGGGTCCAAGGGGCATGTCTTCTGACATTGGAAAACACCCTCAAAATTTTCACGGATCAACCAGATTGACCCAATCCGATCTAACATGATTGGCTTGGTCCCATATGGATATATTTCAGAAACCCTGATGGCGGTAACCCGACCGGTAAGGGTAACGTCGTACCATGAACGGACTCAACAAAATCAATATTGAATCTGCTTGCGCTTACCATGGATCAACCAGATTGACCCAATCCAACTCAATCTGATTGGCTTGGTCCCATATGGATACGTTTAAGAAACCCTAATGGCGGTAACCCGACCGGTAAGGGTAACGTCGTACCATGAACGGACTCACCCAAATCAAAATTGGGTCCGCTTTGCGCTACCATGGATCAACCAGATTGACCCAATCCAACTCAATCCTATTGGCTTGGTCCCATATGGATACGCTTCGTAAACCCCGATGGCGGAAACCCGACCGCAAGGGTAACGCTGCATCATGAACGGACTCACCCAAATCAAGATTGAGTCGGTTTGCACTTTCTCAAACCCTAAACCGATCGATCTCATCGATGGTCGTCGCCACCAATTCATCACATGAATAATTTGAACATGTAATAGATCCAATCTACTAACCTTACACATCATATGTGCAACATCCGATCACAAAACTATACGAGATGGCTCGATACCATCAAGAGGAACGCGGTATGCTACGTTAGCACAAAAAAAACTACCGTGTAACCAGAAAGCTACTCGCAAGAAGGAGATCATAGATAAGATTACCACTAGACGCGCAGTTGCGGAATCCATCGCGCGTCGATGTAGTGGATCGTCCTCGCCGCGATCGTTGCGCCGATGTAGTGGATCGTCCTCACCTTGCCGTGGATCGCCCTCCCACGCCGCAGCCACAGCAGCGCCACCGCAGAGTCCACACGCCCAGAGATGGAACGCCGCGGCGCCGTGTGCAAGCACCTGGTCGCTCGGCAGGCGCGAGAGGAGTAGGCTAGGGTTTCGAGTGAATCACTCCCAAACCGTGGGAAAGCACACCCGCGCCTCCCTCCTCCCTCCTTATATAGCCACGAGATGAAACCTAAACTAGGGCCCATCGTGTTAAGCCCACGAGGTTCATTAATTACGGATCCAATCCAAATTAATGCGCCCCACCATTAAGTGTGTGACCTGCAGGTTCACGACGCTTGAACGTGGATTCGAAAACTCCTTTTCAATCCAATAGTTGGTAGTGGCTTCTTGCAAAGTATGCCAACTCCCAAACATACTATGATCAAATCGACGTAACCTATCAAAAGTACTCATGTAATAATCCCTTTGCCAAGTATATGAAGATTGATCTCAAGGCGAGAAGCATGTCATCCTTTGATGATTCAATCCATCTCTCGTATCCGTGATATATTAATAAGTTGTGATTGACTCTCAATCACGGCATGGCCATGCACTTCCTTAATCATATCACACGAGTGGCCTTGTCATATATCTCCGTTTCATTGGAGTGGCAAATTCAATCTTGATCGCCACTTCCTCTCGCACGCTTCATAGTAAACATGAAAGCTACCTTTATAACTATCCGGTTAGGAAGTAGTGTTTGATAGCCCCAAGGAAAACTATTACACATGTAGGGAATATGACAATCTAAGGTCTAAGGATCATACATCTACTAGGTATGAGATACACTGATGACACATAAGAATAAAACATTCTCGCAGTGTCCCATTGCGGGTCTATCTAACCCATGTTCTTCAACATGCGTCAACAATGTATAGATGATATCTCCATATCCCATGATCTATGAGCATGATCATCGATCACTACATGTGCTGATCTATTCATTGTTGTCCTATACGATGATATCCGATCAGAGATATTTATCGAATTACATCATTAAGTAAAGAGCTTCATAAGCAAGTCACATACTTGTTGATCAATACAATGATATACATTCATTGGACCAATAATCATATTATTATTCATAAACATAGTCATGTTACAATCATCTAAATGATTGCCTCAAGGGCATAACACTAACAGTTGCGGCGCCACGCTGGCGCAATATCAATGAATCCGCTGGTCGCGGCTTATGCGCTACACTGATGGTCTCCTCCGTTGGCCAGTACGTTGCCCACCTCGGGCACCACTCCCTCCGCCACAAGCATCGTCGGAAAGAAGTGTCCGCCAATAGCAATCTCCAACGACGACAATAGCTTTGACTCGTCGGTGGTCTATCGTGTTGGCTAGGAGCTGGAGGATGACCCAGACAGAGTAGGTTCGAGCGAAGACCCGACGGTCGCAGCAACGACGACTACAACGTTGATGAGGACCAGACTAGCTAGGCTTTCCCATCAAGAACTTTTGTAGGAAAATTTTTGTATATTGTGATGCATGCAAGAAGCTAGTTCTTATATATATGAAATGCATGTTTCGTTTAAATGTTCTGAAGTATTCATTCACAGCTAGGGCTCGATCATGACAGACGATTTGTGGATAAAATCATATGTGTTATCGTTCTCATCACAGACGGTTTTAGATACAAACCATCTGTGAAGTTCTGCCCGTCATCACAGACGGTTTGTGGCTAAAACCGTCTATGATGTCGCCCTCAACATAGACGTTTTTAGCCACAAACCGTCTGTGATGTTATCTGTGTCATCGCATACGGTTTGTGGCTAAAACCGTCTGTGATGAGGGCGACATCACAGGCGATTTTAGCCACAAACCGTCTGCGATGTGCCCGAGCCTCTTCCCAGACGATTTTCGTAAAAAACAGTCAGCAATGACGTATCTAATATAACCCCTTTTGTAGTAGTAAATCTTCAAATTCTCTCCTTACCAAGTTAGATCTTAAATATAATGCAATTAACCTTATATCACCAAAAATTGTCTGTAATATTATAAGTGATGAGGGGTCTGATATAAAGTTTTGTGAGGTAGTGTGACAACAACATTATCATAGCGACGTCTCTTTTAGCGCCATGTTTTTCAAAGAGAAGGTTTGAAATTCCTGGCCATTAGAAGAACTAGGGCAACACAAAGTTGATCCGTCGACGGGAAATAATGTCTCACCATATGTCATGCTACAGCCATCTGTGGCTGATGCGTCCACAAGCTTCTAAGAAAAGAGCTGTCTGGAGAAAGGGAGAGAAATTGCAACAGCCTTTTTGGCTCATCTGCCGCCGTTGACCTGGTCAAGACATAAACGATGCTCTCTCATGGTCATGGCTGCTGCAGCACTGTCACTACTATAGAATCAGTGATTTTTACCATCATATCACTGCCAATTTATTAAAAAACGACAGTAATAATATTATCACTGCCGGTTAGGATGTAAACCGCAGTAACGGCTTTTTCTGATGAACCTGCAGTGATAAATCCCTTATTACTGCCGGTTCGGATAAAAATCGGCAGTAATACTATTACTGCAGGTTTTTAGAACCGACAGTGCTGATATTTTTCGAAAAATCATAACTTTTTCATACGTAGTCGGATGGAGATAAAATTTATATGAACATTGTAGCTCTCGACGAGTTCTACAATTTTGTAGTTGAAATTTTTTTCATTCTAAGTAAGTTAGATATCCAAATAATGGTATCACTACCGATTGGCGGTTCGTATTACCAATCGGCAGTAATAACGCTATCAACCATTTTCCGAAAAATCATAACTTTTTCATACGGAGGCGGATGGAGATAAAGTTTATATGAAACTTGTAGCTCTCGACGAGTTCTACAACTTTGTAGTTGACAACTTTTTCATTTGAAGTAATTTAAATATCCAAATAATGGTATCACTGCTGGTTGACAGTTCGTATTACCAACCAGCAGTAATAATGCTATCAACCATTTTTCGATAAATCATAACTTTTTCATAAGGAGTCGGATGGAGATAAAAGTTATATGAAAATTGTAGAGCTCGACGAGATCTACAACTTAGTAGTTGACAACCTTTTCATTTGA
This sequence comes from Otatea glauca, assembly GCA_036346275.1. NCBI lineage: Eukaryota > Viridiplantae > Streptophyta > Magnoliopsida > Poales > Poaceae > Otatea > Otatea glauca. The sequence goes on from JAYEVK010000347.1 coordinate 98,998, forward strand.
AGTAATTTAGATATCCAAATATTGGTATCACTGCCGGTTGGCTGTTCGTATTACCAACCGGCAGTAATAATGCTATCAACCATTTTTCGAAAAATCATAACTTTTTAATACGGAGTCGGATTGAGATAAAATTTATATGAAAATTATATCTCTCGACGAGATCTACAACTTTATAGTTGACAACTTTTCATTTGAAGTAAGTTAGATATCCAAATAATGGTACACTGCCGGTTGGCGGTTCGTATTACCAACTGGCAGTAATAATGCTATCAACCATTTTTCGAGAAATCATAAATTTTTCATACGAAGTTGGATGGAGATAAAATTTATATAAAAATTATATCTCTCGACGAGATCTACAACTTTGTAGTTGACAATCTTTCCATTTGAAGTCATTTAGATATCCAAATAATCATCAAAAGTTTCGGAGACAATGATCAAAAGGAAAATATATCCTATATTAGTTGTGGATTGAGTGATGGGTGAAATGGTAATGGGCACACGCGTGGAGCAGCAGGTCATGAGTTTGAGTCTTAGCAACCGCACGCGCGTATTTCGCGCGAAAATCACGTGACTTGGGGTGGTCGGTCCGGATGCAAATAATTTTTTTATTTTACCAAGTGATTTACGAACCGGACTATCACTGCCGGTTCGCGTACAAGCCGACAGCAATGCTAGTTTGAAACCGACAGTGATATGATGTTATGTAGTAGTGTGCACAGTCTACGGTGTACACACAGAAAAAGGCAAAGAAGTGGAGCACAGAATATGGATCCCCTCAGGCCTCATACAAGGAAAAAGGAGAGAAGGATCTCCAACATTCTTGTTCCAATTCTTTAGTTTGAGTTATATAATATATATACCCAGAAGGAGAAGAAAAGTAAAGTGGAAAAAAAACTTTAGCTTTCAGTATGTACGTATTTCCCGGCCTGACATGACACTGTTTCTCAAGATGTAGTAATTCCAAAGATATTCGATGTTTTTTATGGGAACATAGCGTATGCATGTTCTCCTCTGCTAGTATGTATGGATGACAGGCTCAAATTATCATCCTAAGCAAATGTTTTTTGCACTTCCGTATATCCTAAGTAAATTGCTTTCTACATACCGCATCACTGATACCACACAGCATTATAATTTTGTAATCTTGTAATTCACACACATCCCTTTAATTTATTTTCAAAGCAAAATAATTGGAAAAGAAAAAAACGAACACGTACACCCGAAGATTTTGCTCAGCGCACTACTACAAAAAAAACTTATATTAGACCCCTGATCACTGACAGTTTTAAAAAATCGTCTGTGATGGTTGATCATCACTGACGATATTTTTCAAAAAAAACCGTCAGTGATGATATTAACATCACTGACAGATTTAGCCAAAAATTGTCATTGATGATAACATGCTCATCACATACGGTTTGTGACTAAAATCATCTGTGATGTGAGTCTCATCACATCACAGACAGTTTTAGCCAAAAACCGTCTATGATGAGCATGGTAGCATCACTGATCATTACTGATGGTTTTAACAAAAAATCGTCAGTGATGTGAACACAGTCATCACAGACGGTTTTTAGCTAAAACCATCTGTGATGAGATTTTTCTCGAAATAAGTACAGAGAGCTCTGATCTCCTTAGTGTTTTTAGGGTTTCCCGAGCTATTTTTTATGTGGCTCCAATTGAGAGACGATCTGGTGAAAGGATACCATCGATTCGAAAGTGTCATTGTAGATTCTTTTGTTCTAGGTTATCTAAGGTTAGTACTTGGTTCTAATTGCATTATATTCAAGATCTAGCTTGGTAAAGAGGGAATTGAAGATGGTGTAGATCTTGCTTGGTGTAGATCCATTTGTTCTTTATGATTTAAAGTATTAATTGGTTCTAATTGCATTATATTCAAGATCTAGCTTGGTAAAAAGGGAATTGAAGATGGTTTAGACCTAGCTTGATGTAGATCCATTTGTTCTTTGGGATTTAAAGTAGTAATTGGTTCTAGTAGCATTATACTCAAGATGTAGCTAGCTAGGTAAAGAGAGAATTAAAGATGCTAAGTTTAAATGTAGCTTACATGTATATCCATTTGTTATTTGTGATCTAAAAACATAGGTTGGTAAGTTTAAATATAGCTTATATGTAAATTGTAGATCCGTTTGTTCTTTAAATTTAGCATGGTTTATAATACTACTACAAAAGGGGTTATATTAGACACCTTAGCACTGACTGTTTTTTATAAAAATTGTCACTGATGAGTCTCGGGCACATCACAGAGGTTTTTGGCTAAAACCGTATGTGATGAGGGGCACATCACAGACGGTTTTAGCCAAAAACTGTCTGTTATGACCATTTCTAGTAAATAAGAATAGAGGGCCCCGACCTCCTCTGTAATTTTAGGATTTTCCTAGCTATTTTTGAGGTTGTTGCGATTGAGAGGCGATCTGGTGGAAAGAGACCCTAGATTTAGAGGTGTGATTGTAGATCATTCTGTTCTAGGCCATCTAAGGTTTGTAATTAGTTCAAATTTTCATTACATTTAAGATCTAGCTTGGTAAAGAGGGAAATGAAGATGGTTTCTAGATCTAGCTTGGTGTACATCAATTTGTTCTCTGTGATGTAAAGTAGTAATTGGTTCTAATTTCATTATACTCAATATGTAGATAGTTACTTAAAGGAAGGTGATCTAGGCTAATAATTGGTTGTAATAGCATTATATTCAAGGTATATACATCTAGCTTGGTAAAGTGGGAATTGAAGATGGTTTTGATATAACTTGGTGTAGATCCATTTGTTCTTTTTTATCTTAAGTAGTAATTGGTTCTAATTGCATTATACTCAAGATGTAGTAGCTAGCTATGTAAAGAGATGCTGAGTTTAAATGTAGCTTACATATGTATATATATCCATTTGTTCTTTATGATATAAGGAGCTATATAGGTTAATTGGCAAGTTTAAATGTAGCTTATATGTAGAATATGTGTGCATATGTACTCCTAGTGTACTTCATTCATTATGTTAACACCTATTGTTATTTACGTAGGGTAGATGAACCGAAGCTGGATGTACGCTGAGAACCGTGCGAGCGTCGAGTACATTAATGGCGTGGTTAAGAACTTGGATGTTGTGTTAGGAAAGGGACGTAAATTGAGGATCCATGAGAAGAGTATGTAGAAGAAGATATCAATATTTTGGGACCTACCATATTGGGAGCACCTAGAAGTTTGACACTGCATCAATGTGATGCACATAGAGAAGAATGTTTGTGATAGCTTAATTGGTCTCTTACTGAACATTAAGGGCAAAACAAAGGATGGTATCAATGTACGGCTTGACTTGATTGATTTGGATATCAGACCTGAGTTAGCACCGAAAGAGATCAATAAAGGTAGAACATGCTGCGAATCTGCTTGTTACACTCTGTCCAAGGCCGAGAGAACTAAACTGTGCCAACGCTTCCATTGTGTCAAAATTCCGTCCGGTTACTCCTCCAACATGAGGAGACTTGTTTCGATGAAAAATTTGAGTTTAACTGGCATGAAGTCTCATGATTGCCATGTGCTTATAACAAAGATACTCCCTATCGCAATTAGAAGTATTTTACAAAGCATGGTCTGGGAGACAATCACAAGGTTGTGTTATTTCTTTAACACAATTGCCCAAAATGTCATCGATCCTGAAGGACTTGATGCTCTGCAAGCTGAGTTGGGCATGACTCTATATAATCTTGAGATGTATTTCCCTCTATCGTTTTTCGATATCATTGTCCATCTCATTGTTCACCTTGTGAGTGAGATAAAGATGTGCGGGCCCGTGTTCCTACGTAGCATGTACCCATTCGAGAGGTACATGGGAATTCTCAAGTGCTACATACGGAATCAATCTCGACTGAAGGGTAGTATTATCGAAGGTTATGCAATCGAAGAGGTCATCGAATTATGCGTGGATTACATGGCTCTGGTTGAACCGATAGGTGTGCCTCGATCCCGCCATGAAGGGAGGCTCCAGGGTATAGGGACCATCGGAAGGAAAGCAATCACGCCTGATCGAGCTGCGTATGCTAAAGCCCATTTCACGGTTTTGCAACACATGGCTGTTGTAGCCCCATATATTGACGAGTACAAGAACTGGCTACGACAAGAGAATCCATCACGGTAAGAGTCATTGATCATCAGACATCATAACATTCATTTCAATAGATGGTTGAAGGAGCGACGACCCATCATTGGAAGCTCATTAGGTGATACGCTGACATGGTTGACAAAAGAGCCAGTATTTACAGTTGTGACATGGAAAGGATACGACTTAAATGGGTATACATTTTACACGAGAGATTAGGACATGAAGAGCACAAACCAGAACAGAGGTGTTCGCATAGATGCGTTGAATACCACTGGGTCGACAAGAAGCTCGTACTATGGGTTCATTGAGGAAATTTGGCTCGACTATATACTATTTAAGATCCCCTTATTTTGGTGCCGTTGGGTACACCTATAGCACGTGAAGGTTGATAAGTACGACGTCACTACTGTGGACCTGGAACGTGCCGGATACCAGGACGAACCATTTGTGCTCTTTTTATATAAAAGAATAAGCAAGTGGAGGTGTGATGAGGTTGTCATGTTTATTTCAAGTGTACCTATATTATAATTAATGAGATGTACCTATGTGTTATAATTAATGAGATGTATGTCCGTATTATAATTAATAAGATATATGTATTACAATTAATTATAATTAATGGGATATATGTAGTAGATGGAAATTATAAATTGTAAACGTATGTATTATAAAATACATTTGGTGGTACATGAGATATATGTATATATTATAAACTGTAAAGAGCGCTGCTTAAAAAAACAAGCTTAAAAAACTACTTAACAAAAATAGGTTGCCCTTAAAAAAACAGGCTTAAAAAACTAATTACAAAAAACACGCTTATTAAAAACTACTTAAAAAACAAACTTGAAAAAACTACTTAACAAAAACTAGTTAAAAATATGATTAAAAAACTACTTAAAAAATAGGCTTAGAAACAGGTTTAAAAAACTACATAAAAAAGGATTAAAAAGCGTCACGGACTGTTCTAATATTGAACCGTGTGTGATGTGTGGAATCACAGATGGTTCAATATTTAGAACCGTCTAGGATCCGGTCGTGAGCATATAAGTGCTTCGTCTTGTACCTTCCTCTTGTGCACCCTTGTCCCTTGCCCTTGTGCCGCGCCTTATCCCTTGTTCGATCGCCGTCCCTAACCCTTCGCCTGCCCGCGCCTCCCCTCGCCAGACCGTGCCTCCCTTGGGCCTCCTTCCTTGCGCCACCCTAGCCCCCATCAGCGTCCATCGGTGTCCGCCCACGAGCCCTAAACCCTAGCCCCCATCGGCGTCCGCCCGTGACCCCCCACCCCCAAACCCTAGCCCCCTCGGCGCCATGACCCCTCGATGGCGCCCTCCCCCCTTGGCGGAGACTTCACCCCTGGCCTATGCTCCGCACCGACACCGGCCTCTCCTCCGCGCTCTGCTCCCACTACTACAAAAAGGCTTATATTAGACGCCTCATCACAGATGGTTCCTCAAAACCGTTTTTGATGATTAACTTCACTGATGGTTTTATATCGAAACCGTCAGTGACATCATCACAGACGGTACTCTTCAAAAACCGTCAGTGATATACATCAATTTCACAGACGGTTTTATTATAAAACCGTCTGTGATAGTAGGTTTTATCCTAGACGGTTTTATAGTAAAACCATCTGTGATAGATTACTGACGGTTTTATAATAAAGCCGTCTGGGATACTATGTTTATCATTGACGGTTTTTTTATAAAACTGTCTGTGATATCTCTCAACGATATATAATACAGAGGCTCGAGCCACTTGGTGCATTTTAGTGTTTCGGGATCTATTTTTCATTTGGCTGCGGCTGTGAGGCGATTTGGTAAAAGAAGACTGTTGATTTTGAAGGGTGATTGAGGATCCATTTGATTTTGGTGAGCTAAGGTTAGTAATGGTGTCTAATTGCAGTATGTTTAAGATCTAGCTAGGTAAGGAGAGAATTTGATGATTTTTAAGACCTAGCTTGTAGATTCATGTGTTCTTTTCTATATAAGGGTAGTAATGGGTTTTAATTGCATTATATTCATGATCTAGCTTGGTAAGGAGAGAATTTGAAGAGAGATTGCATATAGATGTGTAGCTTGTAGATCCATATACTGTTCTTTTCTATATTTAAGCAGGTTAGTATATAATTTCTTGGATTCTAATTAATTGCTTTATATTCAAGATATTACTTAGAACAGAAATTTGAAGATTGTTTAGATCTAGCTAGCTTGTAGATCCATGTGTGATCTTGTTGATCTAAGGTTTAGTAATGGGTAATTACATTATATTCAAGATCTAGCTTGGTAAGGAGAGATTTTGAAGATTGTTTAGATCTAGCTTGTAGGTCCATGCATATGCAAGTTCTTTGTGATCAAAGGTTAGTAATTGGTTAAATCTAACTGTATTATTATATATAAGATTTAGGTAGCTAGTTTGGTGAAGAGAGAATTAATTTAAAGATTGTGTTTAGATATCTAGCTTGTAGATCCATTTGTTTGTTTTGTTCGAAGGTAGTAATAGGTTATAATTTAGCAATGTGTGCGTACGGACACCTAGTGTACTTTAATATTTAACACTAAATGCATGCTATATGCTTGGCGTAGATGGAACGAAGCTGGATGTACACTAAGAACCGTGTGAGTGCCGAGTACATTAATGGCGTCTCCAATTTTAGAAGAGCTGCATACGAGGATATGTTTAAAAGGGCGTGCAGTTAATGTCTTGTCCGTGCATTGACTGTGAGAATCTGAAGATCTTTCGAAACTTTACGCAGATCGAAGCACACTTGATTATGAGGGGTTTCAAAAGGGGGTATATATGTTGGACCAGTCACGGTGAAGAGCAGGAGATACAGGAAGGTAGTATTACATGGTCGACGAAATCAATGATATGTCGGATGATCATATCGATTGTGGTTCTGATGAGGATAGGTTGCAGGAAGATAATCTGAATCAGATGCTGCGCGATGCAGAAGGGAATCGTGATGATTGAGAATATGGTAACTTCCGGGGCTTGATGGAGGACTCGGAGAAACCTTTGTTCCTAGGTTGCAAGTCGAAATACACAAGGTTGTCATCCGTGCTTGAACTACTGAAATTGAAAGCAAGCAACGGTTGGTTTGACAAAAGTTCCACAGCGCTGTTACGTTTATTGGAGGACAAGCTTCCCTAGGGAAATGAATTGCCGACAACCACCTACAAAGCTAAGAAGGTTCTTTGTCCCTTGGGAATGGAAGTAGAAAGAATACATGCATGTCGGAACGACTGTATCCTGTACCGCCAAGAGCAAGCAAACTTGCACATATGTCCTGTGTGCAACGCATCCCGATACAAGCGTAAGAGTCTTCAGATGATGACAGCGAGGGCATCCAGGTGATGAAAGGACCTCCTGCTAAGGTGGCATGGTATCTGCCTGTAATTCCTCGTTTGAAGCATTTGTTTGCGAATCCAAATGAGGCAAAACTATTGCGTTGGCACTCGGAGGAGCGTAAGAATGATGGAATGCTAAGGCACCCTTCTGATTCCATCCAGTGGAGAAACATCGATAGGAGGTTTCAAGAATTTGGTGCAGATCCGAGGAATATAAGGTTTGGATTGAGTACAGATGGAATGAATTCTTTCGGTAATATGAGAAGCCGGCATAGCACTTGGCCAGTGAATCTCTGTACTACAACCTTCATCCTTGGTTGTCTATGAAGCGGAAGTACATTTTGTTGTCTGTACTTATCGAAGGACCAAAACAACCTGGGAACAATATTGATGTGTACCTAGCAACATTGGTGGAAGATCTGAAAACACTATGGGTTACCGGGGTACATGTCTGGGATGCGTACAAACGAGAGAACTTCACTTTGCACTGCCTTTTGTTCTGCACCATAAATGATTACCTTCCCTTGGTAACCTATCAGGCCAGAGTACAAAAGGAACCAAAGCCTGTACTCACTGCTTAGACAATACTGATACTATGTGGCTGAATCACTCGCTCAAAACCGTTTACATGCATCACCGTAGGTTCCTTCGGAGGAATCACTCATACCGCAAGATGAAAAAACAATTTGATGGAACGAACGAAGATGGTTTAGCTCCAAAGCCTTTAAGTGGGATAGATGTTCATGATATGGTTAAGAACTTGGATGTTGCTTTAGGAAAGGGGCGTAAATCGAGGTCCCGTGAGAAGAGCACATGTAAGAAGAGATTAATATTTTGAGACCTACCTTATTGGGAGCACCTAGAAGTTCGGCATTGCATCGACGTGATGCACGTAGAGAAGAATGTCTGTGATAGCTTGATTGGTTTCTTTTAAATATTAAAGGCAAAACAAAAGACAGTATCAATGCACGGCTTGACTTGGTCAATATGGGCATAAGACCTGAGTTAGCACCGAAAGAGACCGATACAGGCTGAACATACTGTGAACCTTCTTGTTACACTTTGTCTAAGGCCGAGAGAACTGAACTGTGCCAATGCTTGCATGGTGTGAATGTTCCGTCGGTTACTCCTTTAACATGAAGAGACTTCTCGATGCAAGATTTGAAATTAATTGGCATGATGTCTCATGATTGTCATTTGCTGATGACAAAAATGCTCCCTGTGGCAATTAGAAGTATTTTGCCAGTCAAGGTCCGGGAGACAATCACGAGACTGTGTTATTTCTTTAACATAATTGATCAGAAGGTCATCGATCCCGAAGCACTAGATGCACTACAAGCTGAGGTGGTGATGACTCTATGTAATCTTGAGATGTATTCCCCTCCGTCGTTTTTCGATATCATAGTACATCTCGTTGTTCACCTTGTGATAGAGATAAAGATATGCGGGCCCGTGTTCCTACGTAGCATGTGCCCATTCGAGAGGTATATGGGAATTCTCAAGTCCTACGTACGGAATCGATCTCGGTCGGAGGGTAGCATTGTCCAAGGTTATGCAATCGAAGAAGTCGTAGAGTTCTGCGTCGAATACATGGCTTAGGTCGAACCAATAGGTCTGCCACCATCTCGCCATGAGGGGAGACTCTAGGCATCGGGACCATCGAAAGGAAAGCAATCACGCTTGATCCGGCTGCCTATGCTCAAGCTCATTTTACGGTTTTGCAACACATGGCTGTAGTGTCCCCGTACATCGATGAGCCTAAGCACTGGCTACGGCAAGAGAATCTGACGCGGTAAGAGTCTTGGATTATGAGACAGCATAACCTTCAGTTTAGCAGATGGCTGAAGGAGCGACCCATCACTGGGACCTCGTCAGGTGATACGCTCACATGGTTGGCAAAAGGGCCAACATTTACAGTTGTAACATGGAAAGGATACGACTTAAATGAGTACATATTTTACACGAGAGATCAGGATATGAAGAGCACAAACAAGAAAAGTGGTGTCCGCATAGATGCGTTCAACACCGTTGGGTCAACGAGGAGCTCCTACTATGGGTTCATAGAGGAGATTTGGGAGCTCGACTATGTACTATTCAAGATCCCCTTATTTCGGTGTCGTTGGGTCCACCTCCAGCACGTGAAGGTTGACAAGTACGGTGTCACTACTGTCGACCTCGCACGCGTCGGATACCAAGATGAACCATTCATACTCGCTAACTTAGCTGTTCAAGTATTCTATGTAATCGACCCATCTAATAAGAAGAGATATGTAGTTCTTCAGAGAAAAAGGAGGATTGTTAGAGTAGAGAATGTAGTAGGTGAGGAAGAATACAATCAATTTGATGAGTTGTCTCCTATCGGAAAGAGCATCACAGTCCAGGAAGAACAACTCGAGAAAGCTAGCTACACACGCGTCGATCATCATGAATGGCTATTTTTATACAAAAGAATAAGCAAGTGTAGTTATGATTTTAAGTGTACTCTCGAAGATAATAGAGTTGTTTGTAATGAGATGCTCTAAATTGAAAACAACTTTGTGTATATATGCATCTGATTTATTTAATAAAGTTTCCTTTCCTTTACTGATATTGCTTCATCTACAATTCAATATACATTATACATTATCCACTATCGATTGTAGGTCAAGAAGGCCAAACTCTGGATTTACCTCGAGCAATGAAGGTCTATGTCAAGCTTCATCACAGACGGTTCTATAATAGGTTGGGACAAAAACTTTCACAGACGGTTCTAATATATAACCGTCAGCGATAAAATACTATCGCAAACGGTTCTAATATAGAACCGTCTGCAGTAAAATACTATCACAAACGGTTCTATTTAAGAACCGTCTGTGATCTTATTATAACAGACGATTCTAAACTAGAACCGTCTGTGATAGGGGAGCCCTATAAAAAGGCCACTCAGATCATTCATTCTCCACTCGAGTGCTCAAAACCCTAGCTATAGCTTCGTCTCCTGAGCCCCGATGCTTCGTCTCCCATTCCGGCGCCTCCCCCCAACCTCAACACTGCCCCCTCATCGACGTCGCCCCCTCGCCGAGTCCGCCCCCTCGTCAACGCTGCCTCGACGCCGCCCCCTCGCCGAAGCTGCCCCCTCATCGACGCTGCCCCCTCGTCGAGGCCGTACCCAGTGGTACAGCCCTAACATTTGAACCTGGAGGTCCTGAGTTCGAATCCGAGTTTTGTATTTTAAATTTTTCCTTTTTCCCCTGTGAATCAGACCTTCATATCTTTTGCTAGAAGTATCCAAATGCAGAAAACTTAGTTTCTAAATTTGAATTATGAAATAAGGATTTGGATTATGCAATAAAAGTTCACATGTTACATGCAGTAAAATCATTCAATCTGAGTTTGAGAAAAAGTCCCTCTTTAGGTGTTATTAAGAAACTCTGCAATCCCTAGTTCCAAAAATCATGGAATAAATCACATAGGTTCCTGAAACCTTATATGCTCTATTTATATAAAAACATTTAGATTTCAATGTATTTTGAATCAAAAATTGAGTATATAAAACTTTACTAACATGCAAGATTCAAATGGTTACAATATGAACCAAATGTATTCAAATTTGGGTAAAACCAGTTTAGATACACTCCTGAGGCCTCAAGGATCCTAAATATGCAAAAATATTTATTTCTGAACCTGAGTTTGTATTATTTAAATTCAAATTTGAAATAAACCTTGATATGGTCTTTATACAAAATTTGAAAGACCCTAGATGCTGAAAATCATGAATTATTTTCTTATGCTCCTGAGACCCTAATAAACCCATATATGCAAAAATATATAGATTAGAACCTAGTTTAATTTAAATTTGAAAAAGAATTGTATTCCAATGCATAGAGACCAAAATAGCTAAGACTTGGAACAAATGAATTGGAACCTTGGTAAAATCAATTCTTAAGCTTAGTAAGGACAATAGCAACCTTAGATATGCAAAAGAATTTCATGTTTAGTTTAAATCCAGATTTATAAATAAACTGTTCTCCATGTATAAAGGAAAAGGATATAAGCAAAATGTCACAAACAAAGGATGCTATATGTGAGGTCGGTTTTGAATCATCCTATAGGTCCAATAGATGCTAATATATGAAAAGTTAGTTCCTAAAAGACCTGCATGACCATGCCACTTAATATAGTAACACTCATTGTAACCAATCATGGTATGCACTTAGCCTTTTAATCAAAATATTATTTCATATACTAGAGATGTATACTTAAGGATTCAAGTTCAAGCAAACGAAATGACATACCTAAATATTAGGTCATGAAGGGCTTGTTTCACAATGTTCCTAAAGGGAATAGTCCAGAAACACCCTTTGATATAAGTACTACCAGAATTTGGAAAAATATCTTATTTAAAACTTGTGTTGCATCTGAATCCTGCCAAAATCTTTCTCTTATTGTGATTTTCAATATGTTAATAGATAAATCAATATGTATATCAAATAAAAGCAGTCATCAATTGATAGCCTTTCTTGCTTGATTCCTTTTCCTTCCTGTTGAGCCATGAAAACTAGCCCACATTGCAAGTATGCCTCTTCTATTGGAATATATCCCTCTAACTTATCTTTTGAGGTCTAAATAGAGTATATAATATATGGTCTAGTTAAAAAGAAGATGGTGTCCCCTCATTCGTCGTCTCAAGGATGTGATGAGTCATCGAAAAGAAAACCTCCTCGAGGTCCAAGAGGAGCAAATAAAAGGACCACGGAACAATATACCATCACGGCGGTTGATCGAAAGGATGGGGCCCCCACCGAACCAAGAAAGGCGGTGAATGCATTTAGGACATTGTGCGAGATAGTCGCACGGGAACAGGTCCCCATCACCTGTCCATCCTGGAAGTCGTTGACTGATGAGAGCCGCAACGACTTGGTGACAGAAATTATGTCTTCGTTTGAGATCCCAGAAGACTTTGTGAACTCAATGCGACGGTATGCACTGCTAGTGGCGGGAAAGGTGTAGAAGAACTTCAAGAGCACGCTTGTCAAGGAATATGTCAATAAGGACAGGACTCCCTTCTCTAAGTACGGGTTCATTGCTGAGGACGTATGGCAATGTTTTGTTGAGGTGAAGACGACGGACGAATTCGTGCGTCAAAGTGAAGCCCACAAGGCCCTGCAGGCAAGGAGCACCCACCCCCACAGACCTGGCACCGCTGGGTACACGGGGAAGAGGGACCAATGGGAGAGGGAGTCCGAGGAGGCCTGTGTGCCATTTGCATCTATCTTTGACCAGCGCGGTAGAGACTGGCTGAGGGCAAGGTCAAGTGCCACGTCTTCCGACACCGTCTCCTTTACAAACCCCGTAGACGAGGAAGTCTGCCAACGCCTGGTAAGGTATCTGACTTCCTATTTTGTACGTAATTAGTCCGTAATTTCATAAGTGAAATAACTTGTCGGGATCTCACAGGTAGCGTTGAGTACACAATCTTCTGAGGGTACTTTTTTGCCAGACAGGGAGAAAGATATACTCTCCACGACCTTGGGAAACAAGGAACACCCTGTTTGCACACGAGGCATGGGGGTTTTTGTTCCCTGGAAGTCGGGATTCCCAGACGACTTAGACAAATACCATAGTAGGAAGAGAACCAAAGCAGAGCGAGAGGAACAACTTGTACAAAAGATTGAGGAAAGACTAAGAGAAGAATTCAACAATAAGATAAGAAGAATCGAGGAAAGGCTCAATAATCAGGACTAACGACAGCCTGTGCAAGTCCCAGATGTATGTGCACAAATCAGCCTCACTACCAAAAAAGAGCAGTTGTGCGTCCGCCACTCTCACAGATGAACATGGCAAATTTTCTGTGTGTGACATCAAGGTACTTATAAATATGCCTTGAATGCTCTATACAAATAGCTGTTGGACGTAGTAGCTAATTGTGTACCGTTATGTAGGTGGCCACGCGGTGCACTCTCCAAGTGAGACTTGTCCATGGTGCCATTCTTATTCCGGCTGCTTCGGGGGTCGCGTATCCGTTTATTGAAGGGGCGCTGGTGCACGGTACCCTGGTGGCACCGGGATTCACGAAGGTTAATGTGGATGGTGTAAATGATAATTTCAAGACCGTCCCGCTACCGATGCCCCCAAACGACGAGATCGTGACACTGGGGGACGCCATTCGCACTTTCATCCAGTGGCCCAGCAGCGACATCTCCCTGGACGCCCGTCCTCCATCATCGGAGCTTCCCCAACTACTTGAGTCATCTGTTGCACCTCAGCAGGCCACCAAATCGGCTCCCATGCCCCCTGCATCGAAGGACTTTCAGTGGGATGGTGCCCACTCATCTCCCGTGAAGACTCCCTATAGCAGAAAGCAAGCTAAGGGTAAAGCGAAGTAGACCACGAAGAAATTGGACTATCCGATTGCCCCGTTGGCCCCGAGTATACCAGCTAAGAGAGCCTTTTGTAACAGGAGAGCGCATAAAGAACCTTTCTATAGCTTGCATTAGATTGCAGAATTGGGGCATGGAACAAGCTAAAATGCTAGTGCAAGACCGCATAACGAGTATCTCGGTCAGCTTCAAGCCTGAGCATCTATTCAACGAGTCATCGGGGGGATTCTTCACAGCTGACTTCAAGGACCTGTTTGACGTCTTCAACCTCGACGCCCTCGACGCCGCGCTCTTGAGATGCTGGACATTTTAAGTGTGTGCAATCACAGTCTACATTCGTGTAATACCGATAAATTTCATATATATGTGACTCAATGCTTTCGTATATTTAGATACATGATCCGTGAAGCGAGACAGAACAAACAACCGGTGGGTTTTCTGGACCCACACATAGTCTCCAAGCAAACAATGGACAAAGATTTAGTATTTGTCGATAAATACGTCGGAGAGGCCTTCGCGGCTCAAAAAGGTAAATAGTTCATACTTTTACCCCACAACCTAGGGTAAGTGCTACTTTGATTTGCACAATTCTCGCAACACCATTCTAATAATTGACCATGCCGACATACCTGTGTAGGTTTCACTGGGTTCTCATTATAATTTATCCATCGACAAATTGGGTTATTTACCTTGATTCCTTACAAAGTGGCAGCCACGACTTAAAACCTATCGCAAAACTAATCACCAGGTAATTAATCACGTTTCCTCCAAAGATAACATGGTCATATAGGTTGTTCAACGTGTATGTTTCTCCTGGAATAGCTGAGGCTAACCTTTTGCAATCACGTAGGGTGTTCAAAGTGTACAAAGCTTATGGAGGGCCTTCGGTAAGACACAGAAGGTGAATCACGATTTTAAGTTTTCGGTATCCGCTATACACAATAATCCCATATAAACTATGTAATAATGATTCTGGAACTAACCAAATATATATTTGCAGTGCCACCAGTAGGGAAAGGGAAATAATCGTTGTGGATTTTACGTTTGCCACAACATGGAACTCCTTGTCACTAAGAAAATACCCAATCAGGTAACAATTACGTTGGAAGAGGCCGATCTGGAGCGAATTCGAGGACATCTTTGTGCATTCTTGCTCAATCAAGTCTTAAATGAAAAAGGCGAGTTCCACGCTGCCTTATAACTTCAGGAGTTGTATTTTTCTGAATTACTGTTTGGTTTAATTGTCAAATTAACTTGTGTTGTGGATTTGTGAATTGTAGTTGTGCATTCAATTAATTGTTTAATGGTGTTGAGTTCAATTTGGTTAATATATCTGAGTTCATTTCTGAAAAAGATGTGCCGTGCAATATTAATCTATACGTAATCTGCTTCGCGATGTGATGTAATCTAAGTTGATTGATGAAATGGATGTAATGCCTGTAATCTGAAATAGTTGTAATATTGTGAGTTTAGTTATTCTGTAATCTGGTTTTTCCAGAGGGTATGGCTAGCATTTCCTGAGGCTAGCCAATAAATAGAAAATAGTTGTCTGTTGGAAGTCTTATCACAGACGTTTTTTAATTAAAAACGGTCTGTGGTGTAATGATGTAACAGACGGTTTCAATCTAAAACCGTCTGTGATATAATAAAATCACAGACGGTTTTTGATTAAAAACCGTCTGTGATATTATGATATCACAGATGGTTTTACTTTGAAACCGTCTGTGATATCTTCTATCACAAACGGTTTCTAAATTGTCTATGATATGCCGTAACATTACTGACACATGGTTACAGACAGTAAGGGAAACCGTCTTTGATGATGGTTCCGAACCGTCTATGATAAGCCTTTCTGTAGTAGTGTAAGCACAGACGACGATCTCCTCCTCCGCACCGGTAAGTCACCTCCTGCACAATACCCAAGTTTGTGTGTACTCCAATTTGATATGATAGCTTTTGGGCTTTCTCAAGGGCATACTGCTCATGTATTGATGTTGTTGAAGGTCCTAGTATTTGCAGCTACATGAGAATATTAGAACAGGTAACAAAAAAACACTAGTATCATTGAGCACGGAATCTTCCCAAGGCTCTTTCACTTTAGACAGAGAGAAAGATATACTCTCCACGGCCTTGGGAAATAAGGAGCACCTGGGTCACACCCGAGGCCTAGGTGTTTTCGTTCCCTAGAAAATGGGATTCCCACAAGACTCCGACATGTACCCGAGTAGGAAGAGAAGCAAAGCTGAGCCCGAGGAATGGCTAGTAGCCCTGATTGAGGAGAGGGTTAAGGAAAGGCTGAGAGCGTAGTTCGATAGTTAGCTAAGAAACTTTGAGGAAAGGATGGAGCAAATGGTGGCTGCGGAGAGGCAGGCACGGAACGTGCAAGTACAAGAAGCACAGGCGCAGTTCAGCTCAACTAATCATCGGAGCAGTTGCGCGTCCGCCCTTGAGACGAATGTGGACGGTGCCAGATTTCCTCCCGACGACACACAGGTAATATACATGTCTGCAGTTCTCCTTAGATAGACCTGTTTGACGTGTTAGCTAACTGTGTACCCTTATGTAGGTGGCCATGCCGTGCAATCTCCAAATGAGGCTAGCCAACAGCTCCATTCCCCTACAGGCTGCTTGGGGGCGTGCGTATCCATCTGGTCTAGGGTCAGTGGTGCACAGTCGCATGGTAGATCCGGGCTACGCGAAGGTCCAAGTCGACGGTGTACATGAAATTTGCAAGACCGTCATGCTAGAGATGCCCCCAAATGATGAGATCGTCACACTAGGGGATGCCATCGGCACATTCATCTAGTGGCCCAAGAAGGACATCTCCTTCGATGCCCGCCCTGCAGCACTGAAGCTACAAGCACTACCGGAGCCACGTGATGCACCGGAACTACCAGCAATACCGGAGCCATGTGCTGTAGTGAAGGATCCCACCAAATCGGCTACTATGTCCCATGAGGCACAAGCCGTTATTGCAGATCGGGCTCAGTCATCTCCCGTGAAGAAGACATTTGCAATACGGCGAGGCGGCGACAAGGGCAAATCGAAAGGGATCACTTCAGCCCATGACTTTTTGTTTGCTCCACTGGAGCTTCAATTCGAGCTGGGACAATCGTTCGTACCGAAAGAGCTCCAGGAGACGCTTACATTAGCCTACATTAGATTGCAAGATTGGTGCATGGAACAAGCCAACAAGTTAGTGGCACAATAGACATCGAGTATCTCGGTCAGCTTCAAGGAACATTTTCTACACCATTTTTTAGATGGCTTCTTAGTGGTTGGCTTCAACGACTTGTTCGATCTCTACAACCTGAATGCTCTCGACGCCTCACTCATTAGATGCTGGATATTGTAAGTGTGTGCAATCACTGTCTACATTTGTGTCATACCGATAGATGTCTTATATATATGATCCTTGATTTTGTATATGTAGATACATGGTCATGGAAGCAAAAGCAAGGAAACAACCAGTGGGTTTCCTCGAATCACACATGGTGTCCAAGCAAACCATGGATAAAAATTTACATGTCGTCCACGAGTACGTGGAAAAAGTTTTGCTAGCTCAATGGGACAAAAAAAATACTTTCACCTCAGAACCCAGGGTAAGTGCTTCGTCTAGTTGTTATACTTGTTGATTTGAACTATATAACGTAGCTTAATGTTAGGTTGAATGACCATGGTGACATACCTGCGTAGGTTTCACTTAGTTCTACTCGTAATTATACCAAGACATAACCAGGTAATTTACCTTAATTCCAAAAAGGGCAGCACCCACAACTTGGCACCTATAAAAAATTTACTCGACGCGTCGTTCACTATCTACAAAGCTTGTGGAGGGCCACACAGGAAGGACGCATCGAAGCTGAAGCATATTTTAAGTTTCCAGTATCCACTAGTACGCAATAATCCTTCACACTCCATAATAATACCTTTGGAACTAACCTATTATATTTTGGCAGGGTACCAGCAGCCAAAGGGCACTAACCTATGTGGATTCTATGTTTGCCACAACATGCAACTCCTCATTGGTTCATAAAAGACCAATGTCATAAAGGTTTGTCAATCTTGCAACAATTGTTTCCACTTATCAATTTATATACACCAAGACTTTACTCTTCCCATCAACAGGCTTGGAAATGCGCTGAATCTACATTGGAATAGGCTGACCTGCTAGGTATTTGAGGATAACTCTGTTCCTTCTTGATGCATGAGGTCATAAATCCAAAAGGTGAATGCCACTCAAGCCTCACCTGATGAGTTGTGAATTTGTTAGTTACCATTTGGATTAATTTGTGAACCTTGTGCTGTGAATTTGTGAGTTGTCGTTATGAATTCAATTGATTTTTACATATGTGGGTTGATTTCTGAAATGGATGCGCATACACGTTGTAATGAGTGATCTGAGTTGATTTCTAACATGGATGTGCTATATGTTGTATTATGTGATCCAAGTTTATTTCTGAAATGTATGTCATAATAATATGCAGGTGATGCTCTGTAATATCTTTTGTTTCAAAGGGCATGGCTAGCATTTCCTGAGACTAGCCAATAAATAAAAAATACTAAATAATAGAAATTCAACATCACATATGGTTCTAAAGGAGAACCGTCTATGATGTCTGGGTCATCACAAATGGTTCCAATTTGAAGTCGTCTGTGATGACCCCATACATCACAGACGATTCCAAATTAGAACCGTCTGGGATGACCCCTACATCACAGGCGGTTCCAATTTGGAACCGTCTGTGATGAGCCTTCATCATAGACGACTCTAAATTGAAACCATCTGTGATGACTTTTTCCCTGACGGTTGGCAATCTGTCTGTGATGAGGTATAGTCATCATTGACAGTTTGATGCAGACGGTTCACAAAACCGTCTGTGATGTGGTTTGTGAACCGTCTGTGATAGGCTTGTGCGCAGTAGTGTGATTTAGGGTAAGGTTTTAGCTAGTTAATTTGTGCTCCAATTTAAGATTGTGTGCATGTGCGCTCCTAGTGTACTTAATTCATTATTTAACACTTATTGTTATATACATAGTGTAGATGCACCGAAGCTAGATGTATGCTGAGAACCATGCGAGTGCCGAGTACATTAATGGCGTCTCTGCTTTTAGAAGAGCTGCAGAGGAGGATATGTTTAATAAGGGGGGCAATTTATATATTGTCCATGCATTGACTGTGAGAATCTGAGGATGTTTCGAAACTCAGCTCAGATCGAAGCACACTTGATTCTAAGGGGTTTCAAAAGGGAGTATACATGTCGGATCAGTCACGGTGAAGAGTAGATTATACAAGAAGCAAGTAGTATTAACATCATCGATGAAGTCAATGATATGTCGGATGATATCGATTATGCTTTCGATGATGATAGGTTTTACGAAGACAATCTGGATCAGATGCTGTCCACTTTTGTTGTTGGCAATGAATTTTATGGTGTAGGCGCTAGATCTCAAACTCGAAGGTCACACAAGACAAAGGTTTAGACAGGTTCAGGCCCTCGACGGAGGAGGTAATACCCTAGTCCTGCGTGCTTGGATTATGTGGATCTCTTGGATCTAAGGTTGCTCATCTCTCTGTTGTTGCCCACCCTCTCCCTTATATAATGGGGGTGGGGCGGTTTACAGAGTCCCGATCGGCTAAGGGATTTCGATCGGTTATTAGATTATAATCGGTTACAGGATAGAGTTTACATCTTTATCTACCCTGCTAACAACTCGGATTACAACTGTATTGTAATATCTAAAAAAAATTAACTCGAGTGGAGGTGGGCTGTTTTAGGGTTAGTGTGGGTCTTGAGGGCTATCTTTGGGCCTCCGAGAGAGATTTGGGTTGGTGTGGGCTGATTCTGGGCTGTAGGTGGAGCGTCTTGGCCCATAGGGGGTTTCCCTAACCCTAGCCCACTCTCCCTTTCCCCCACCCCCCAAGCCACCCTACCTCCCCTTCCAGCCACCCCCTCCCCTTCCAGCAGCCCCCTCCCCTCCCTGCGCCTCTCCTCTTCTTGCACCCCTCCCCTTCCGAGTGCTCCCTCCCGACGCCCCTCCTCCCTCCTGGCGTCCCCATTCAGGTTTGAGTATTTTGTGGATATGTTTTGGTGATTTAATTGATAGAATTTCAGGATTTTGTGGAGTGATTAGATTGGTTTGGGGAGAATTTGTATTGTGGGGCGAGATCTGGGTTCGAGCAGTGCTGATCTGTATCTTAGGGCAGAGATTAAAAATAGTTCCAGTCGTTTCCAGAGAGGTTGGCTGTTGGCAAAGTTGTAGATAATCGTCTTAAGTTTATTTAGAGACCAAGATCATGAAATTTGGTTGGGTAGTTCAAAAGTTATGGCTGTTTTAGTGACTACTGTCCAGAATCTGTCTCTTCTGGCAGCAGTCGCGGAAAACTGAAGAGTAGGGCTATCTAGATGTTGAATTAAATTTTTTAATGACCAGATTAAGTTAGGAAATTTCCTGTAGATTTCAGAAATGTTATCCTTTACTTCATTTGGAATTGTATAAAATTAGTTATGCTATTTTGAAGTCTGCTGTCCAGTGTGGTAGCAGATTGGGTTTCAGGGCTAAAGATGAAAGGCTAAATGTTTTATTTGAGAGAATTGGTTAACATGTTTTTAGTGGGTAATTTTTAGTAGTTTCATAAAGTTCTTGGTCCCTGAGGTTTGGTTTATAAGGGTGGAACTTATAACCTTTAGACCATCGGGACAGCAAAGGGGCGGTTTTGTTTGCTGAGCGAGAAAGGAATAAAATTGGAGTAGGGCGTAAGTTCGATGTCGCTAAACTTATTGCATGTGCTGTGACTGCATTGTGTTGAGATGTATGAAATTTATTTTCAGGTGGTGTGTCTTCAGGAGTGGCCTCAGCCTTGCGCCACTCCGCTCCTCATGGTTAAGGCAATTGTTTTGGAATGGGTAGTGTGTGGTAGGAAATTGTTAGAGATGCTGTGTGTGCCATGGGCTAGTTGATGAGTGGTTTGTTATGTTGATGCTTATGTGATGAACGAGTAACTGATAGATTAATTTGCTATGTCTAATGTTAACCAGGATATGAGGACTTGATTCATAGTAATGCTATGCCAAGATGAGATAAAATTGTTGTACATGTTGTTTTGAGTTACTAGTACATGTTGCATTCATGGCATGAAATCTGGCCAGGGCGGTGAGAAAGTCCTAACTAGTCCAGTAAAGCCGTGAGAAAGTTATGACTAATCCGAGAGCCATAGAGTAAGTCCTACATCGTGATTTCATTCACCGTGGCGAATGGAAGCGAGGAGTAGGCACCCTCCATCTACGGGATGGAAGGGAAGAGGGTGCACACCGACGGGTGTGCACTCACCTATACCCCAGATACGCCTTTGAGAGGACATGTGCATCGCATGGCATTGCATCTTATTCAAGGAGATGAGTACGAATTGTTAACGATATTATGAATATGAAAATGATGAATATGTTGTTGTTGGTGCTAAATGATTCTTTCACTCATTTCATTATGCTTGCTGAGTTTTAAACTCACTCTTGTGTTTAATGTTGTTTTTTTTAGGTACCAAAAAGTCGGCATGCGGGATAAGGGATTAGCTACACCTCCTCACGTAGCATTTCACTTTAGGCAATGTTATAAGTTACGATTTGAATTCTTAGAAATAAGTAAAGGCCATGAAACTTGTTAAATGGTCAATTGGAGTGCTTAAATCTCTCGTTGGGTTCGTTTTTTTTGTAGTGAGTTTGGAACTGTTAGTATGAGATTTTGTGGATGTTACATTTATGTTCATTGCTTCTCTAGATGCTTTATATATTGATATTATTGCCAGGATTTTTTTAACGTTGCTAAATTCATGATAAAAACAGATGTTATGCTGCCGAATTTTCGGTATTAGCAATTGGTAACCTTGCTGGAATTTAGCTTGTTTTGGGATATTTAATTGTTGGAGTTTCTATGTTTGGTAGCATTCGGGCATGATAGATGTCGGGGTGTTACAGTTGGTATCAGAGCGGGCTTTAGGTCCGTGGTGTGAAATTGGAAAATTACTCTAGAGTGAACTAAAATTTTGATTTGAGAAATTAGAAACTTGGCTTAGGTATATATCTTTTAAAATTTGGCCATAGGATATTAATCTTAAAATTTTGATATAGGTTGGTTAACTAATTTAAAACTTGACACACTCTGATGCACAGTAGAAAGGGTATGGGTAATCATTGCATTACGCTTTAATATCTTATTTTTGCTTTGATGATTTATATGTGTTGAACATGATGGTGTTATGATGATGTATATTGCTATGATTTTGATTGAGTGGCTTGAAGGAATGTGATTATGTGAATTAGATGTGCTGAAGGGTTTCAGTGGTTGTCTGCGTGGTCGTGGTAGAGGCCATGGTTGTCTGCGTGGTCGTGGTAGAGGCCTTAGTTGTGGGTGTGGTTGGGTAGAGCCACCAGCTAAGGTTTAGGAACCCCTCGTATGGGAGAGTTTTTGTCTATGTATGTCTTAGATCGGAGAGTTTGTTGAGAAGGTTGCTTTCATTATATCTTCAATGGTCGGAGACAAAGAGAAAGTGTTTAGTGAATGAGTCTTTATCGGTTGTTATTACTACCGTTCTAGCAATTGGCTTTATTGGTTTACGTTGGTTGTTTTTCGTTAAAAAAAAGAATTTTTGCCTTTTGTATGTGTATATCGGTTTCCGCGCTTAAAAGAAGTTGCTATTTTTTTAGCAGAACTTAAGTTCTAAGGGTTTATGCTTTCTGCCTTTACTAGAAAATGGAGTAGATGATCACTTGGTTTTTCTTTTGGTGAAAAAGAATACCCTTGCAACCATCTTCTTTCGTGGAAGTTTTTAATTTTGAGATTTGTCTTG
The DNA here is from genome assembly GCA_036346275.1 of Otatea glauca. Lineage (NCBI taxonomy): Eukaryota > Viridiplantae > Streptophyta > Magnoliopsida > Poales > Poaceae > Otatea > Otatea glauca. Next base: position 121,665 of record JAYEVK010000347.1, read on the forward strand.
AAGTGCTTTTGCATGTCAAAGTTTGGTCTTGTCATCTTGTGATTTAATAGTCGAGTTCCGTTGTGAAATATGGTAGGGTTTTCTGAAAAAAATGATGTAAATAAAGTAAGTAATCATGTGACTAAGCTAATTTGTCAGTAGTAAGAAGTATTGTTTAGCATGTTATATAGAATGTATTTGTGCAACTTATAGAATGAAGTTTTTCTTTATTAACTTGTGAGTTGAATCAATTAATTGTAATTGTTATCTTCCATTTAAAACTAAATAACCCTCTACTATCATGGATTATGCTATAGTGAGTAATGATTAAATGTGTTCTTGTCCATGCTTGAGAATCATTGCTTTGCTTAAAAAAAAAATTTGGAGTCACACCCTGTTATTTCTAGGGTAGGTGACCAATGAGAATGTTTAAAACTTTAAACTTTGATGTGTAGTTAGAACATTGAAATGATGTAATCTACTGTTATTGTTAAAGTAAATTTGGTAGTTGTTAAAAGACATTCTAATATAAGCTGTTGGTAGAGACATTTAATTGTGATTAGTAGATGGCCATAAAGTGAATATTGATTAGAGTCATTTTATGTGTCGCTGCGAATTATTAAAACAATTGGAAATATGAAATCATGTTCCCTTGATGCTAATACAAATCGCGATTGAAAATGTATAGAATTTTCTATTTGATGAAGTTTTAAGGACAATGTGATGGTGTAAAAATCTTTGGAGTTTGTTGGACTTTGTTGCTAAGTGATAATGTATTATAATGTATCAATGGAATGATTAATCCATGTTGTCATCAAAGAATGAGGAAACATAGAATGATTGTCATAGTGTTTGATTTTACCATTAGCGAATGACTATCTTAAATCCATTCTTATGATATATGTTGCGTAAAGGTAATATTTAATTGTTGGAGTCATTAATTGATCGAATACGTTTTTTTTATTGAGATGTCAACTTATGGGTTGTATGAAATTTTTATGTTGATTATGTTGAAACTTTTGTTGAAAAGATATGTCTTAAACTTGGTATAGGAAGTTGTGTGATTGATGACTTGTTGTGGTTTGTAGACCAAAAGAAAATGTTGATGCACTATCTTGTGCTGAATTAACTATCAGGTTGAATGTGCTAAAAATATTGACATCTTTCTCTTTGATGATCATGATGAGGTAGACATGGTTTGATGTGTTATGATATGCATCATAAATTTTAGTTATAATTACTAGAGAATGTAATTAAAGGAAGAATTGATTTTGTGAATCATGCTTAGTCTGATGGGGTTTCTTAATGTAAATTGTGAATGTTAAAACCTTTAAGGGTAAGCGTATTAGAATACTAGGGATGGTAGGATTGGAGGTGAATCCTCTTTTAAAGGTATGAATTAAATTGTTCATATAGTCTTTTGGATGAATGTCGTTTGCTAAGGCATACTATATTATGTGCATTAGATCTTCCTCAGATTAGAGTTAATGTTGCCAAACTGCAGAGTTAACTTTGAGGTTTCAAAATGAGAATGAAATAGAGAATAATTATGAAGTGATCTGTTGATGGTTTTTGAAATGATTTATTTCATTTATCAACGCCATTCATCTGTCTTTGCTAAGAGCTCCAGCTTAAGATATGATTGTGGCATTCATCTTTAAAGTTGCATGACTAGATTGCGCTCTTTAGCGTACAAATTGAGCCATTTTTGGTATTATCAGTTAAAGCAAATAACCGAACCAATGTAATATTTGAAAGTTCTGATTGAAAATATTTGTATCTCTAGTTCAACTAGAGTTATATTTATTTAAAATATGCGTGGTGAAGTGGTTTTCTATTGGGAAATGTGTTTCCCTTTCTCATGAGAGAAAATATGATGGTTGTGTGGAAGTGGTTTGATTCCATGATCGGTTTTCTTTCTCTTTTTGAAATGATTTGCTTTGGTAAAGAGATGATTTGTTCTGGTGAAAGTGATATGCATCCACAAAAGACTTATGCAGTGTTTCTCTTTTAAATTGACTTTTTTTTCCCTATGTGAATTTCCGTGCCTTGGTTTTAAGGTGATGAAGTGGTTTATATTGATAAAGAGAATCGAGATTTCATTTTCGTTCTGGCATGGGAAAAGAAGCGGAATGATCATGGAATTTTGTTGAAATCTGATGAGGATTGTATTCTTTGTCCTTGTTCATTGAGTGAAAGAATGTGGGGCGAGACCTTTATGGAAATAGAAGCCAAGTGTGGGTTGCTAACAACCCAAGATCCTAGCCTTTGTTATTTGTTGATCCTTGATGGTTTTTGAGTAGTGAGTAATGGGGGTTTTCGCGTGTCTCAGTTTGGAGCTTGTTTAAGCTTTAAAAGTTGACCACTAGGAAGTTGGGTGTAATTAATTTCCATTTCGGTAGTGTGTCAGAATATTTGGTGACGTTGGATGTAGCTATTGTTATAATATTTGAAAGTGAATGGTTCTGTTGTGATCATTTTTTATTTCTTAGGTAGTTGTCCTTCGGAGCATGGTAGACGTACAAAAAGATAGAGTAAATTTTTTATATTGCGAATTTGTGGTGGAAAAAAAATGTGCCATAGTGGGATTTTCTTTTCGATGGTAATGATCCTTTGGTTAAAAGCTTAAAAAAATTGAGAGAGACAGAAATCTTTGATTTGGTTCCTGAGGGTACCAGTTTGGAACCTGTAGGTTCATGTCGGCGTATGATTTTGAGAAAGGGACCCATCGTTTGGATCATTCTAAATTCTTGTGTGGGATGCAACGTGTTTCTTTGTTAAGAAAAATCTTGCAGAATCTCGATCGCGAGGTTTTCGTAGAGCTGTTGGTTGCTGACCCTAGGCACCTTGCCTTAGAGTCCTACCTAGGGTGGAAATTTGGGGGAGTCAAAGCGGTATTGAAGCATTAAGCGTCAAAGTATGTTATAGTGATTTGGTCGCTTCTGTATGATTGGGAAGCAACTTAGGAGTTGGAGTCTCTCATGCGTGAGAAGTATCCTGAGTTGTTCACTTCAGGTATGTGATGAGATTCATTCCCTTGTTTTAGTTGTCGCTTAGTGGCGTGCCCAGATTCGGGGTCGAATCCTGTTAAGGGGGGAAGAATGTAATATCTAAAAAAAATTAACTCGAGTGGAGGTTGGCTGTTTTAGGGTTAGTGTGGGTCTTGAGGGCTATCTTTGGGCCTCCGAGAGAGATTTGGGTTGGTGTGGGCTGATTCTGGGCTGTAGGTGGAGCGTCTTGGCCCATAGGGGGTTTCCCTAACCCTAGCCCACTCTCCCCTTTCCCCCCCCCCAAGCCACCCTACCTCCCCTTCCAGCCACCCCCTCCCCTTCCAGCAGCCCCCTCCCCTCCCTGCGCCTCTCCTCTTCTTGCACCCCTTCCCTTCCGAGTGCTCCCTCCCGACGCCCCTCCTCCCTCCTGGCGTCCCCATTCAGGTTTGAGTATTTTGTGGATATGTTTTGGTGATTTAATTGATAGAATTTCAGGATTTTGTGGAGTGATTAGATTGGTTTGGGGAGAATTTGTATTGTGGGGCGAGATCTGGGTTCGAGCAGTGCTGATCTGTATCTTAGGGCAGAGATTAAAAATAGTTCCAGTCGTTTCCAGAGAGGTTGGCTGTTGGCAAAGTTGTAGATAATCGTCTTAAGTTTATTTAGAGACCAAGATCATGAAATTTGGTTGGGTAGTTCAAAAGTTATGGCTGTTTTAGTGACTACTGTCCAGAATCTGTCTCTTCTGGCAGCAGTCGCGGAAAACTGAAGAGTAGGGCTATCTAGATGTTGAATTAAATTTGTTAATGACCAGATTAAGTTAGTAAATTTCCTGTAGATTTCAGAAATGTTATCCTTTACTTCATTTGGAATTGTATAAAATTAGTTATGCTATTTTGAAGTCTGCTGTCCAGTGTGGTAGCAGATTGGGTTTCAGGGCTAAAGATGAAAGGCTAAATGTTTTATTTGAGAGAATTGGTTAACATGTTTTTAGTGGGTAATTTTAGTAGTTTCATAAAGTTCTTGGTCCCTGAGGTTTGGTTTATAAGGGTGGAACTTATAACCTTTAGACCATCGGGACAGCAAAGGGGCGGTTTTGTTCTTTGGCGAGAAAGGAATAAAATTTGAGTAGGGCGTAAGTTCGATGTCGCTAAACTTATTGCATGTGCTGTGACTGCATTGTGTTGAGATGTATGAAATTTATTTTCAGGTGGTGTGTCTTCAGAGTGGCCTCAACCTTGCGCCACTCCGCTCCTCATGGTTAAGGCAATTGTTTTGGAATGGGTAGTGTGTGGTAGGAAATTGTTAGAGATCTTGTGTGTGCCATGGGCTAGTTGATGAGTGGTTTGTTATGTTGATGCTTATGTGATGAGCGAGTAAGCGATAGATTAATTTGCTATGTCTAATGTTAACCAGGATATGAGGACTTGATTCATAGTAATGCTATGCCAAGATGAGATAAAATTGTTGTACATGTTGTTTTGAGTTACTAGTACATGTTGCATTCATGGCATGAAATCGGCGAGGCGGTGAGAAAGTCCTAACTAGTCCGTAAAGCCGGTGAGAAAGTTATGACTAATCCGGAGAGCCATAGAGTAAGTCCTACATCGTGATTTCATTCACCGTGGCGAATGGAAGCGAGGAGTAGGCACCCTCCATCTACGGGATGGAAGGGGAAGAGGGTGCACACCGACGGTGTGCACTCACCTATATCCAGATATCGCCTTTGAGAGGACATGTGCATCGCATGGCATTGCATCTTATTCAAGGAGATGAGTACGAATTGTTAACGATATTATGAATATGAAAATGATGAATATGTTGTTGTTGGTGCTAAATGATTCTTTCACTCATTTCATTATGCTTCTTTGAGTTTTAAACTCACTCTTGTGTTTAATGTTGTTTTTAGGTACCAAAAAGTCGGCATGCGGGATAAGGGATTAGCTACACCTCCTCACGTAGCATTTCACTTTAGGCAATGTTATAAGTTACGATTTGAATTCTTAGAAATAAGTAAAGGCCATGAAACTTGTTAAATGGTCAATTGGAGTGCTTAAATCTCTCGTTGGGTTCGTTTTTTTTGTAGTGAGTTTGGAACTGTTAGTATGAGATTTTGTGGATGTTACATTTATGTTCATTGCTTCTCTAGATGCTTTATATATTGATATTATTGCCAGGATTTTTTTTAACGTTGCTAAATTCATGATAAAAACAGATGTTATCTTCTTAGAATTTTGGTATTAGCAATTGGTAACCTTGCTGGAATTTAGCTTGTTTTGGGATATTTAATTGTTGGAGTTTCTATGTTTGGTAGCATTCGGGCATGATAGATGCCGAGGTGTTACACGTATCTCTTATATCTAAATATATGTTCAACTGTCTCTAGGATGTATCCCCTTCCGCACGGCAGCAAGGCTTGGCGCGAAGCTTATCCTTTGGTCCTTCCTCTCGGCCCTGTCTCTCCCTTAGGCACTTCTGAGATGGTTATGAAGACACATGGGTTCTTATATTCCACAGTAGCCCCCGAGTGATTCATGATCCGATTGCTATATCTTTATCTGAGTCTCAACTCTGGATCAACGTTTTTAGCTTCCAGTATAAACCTCTGACTAGTTTCTTCTTTGATTTGAATGCTTTTCTTTGCAGCAAGGGGATTATGAAGGACTCGAATATATAACCTTTGATTTTTTGGTTTGAATGCTCAAAGCGAAACTTTAATATCCTTCTCTTCAAAGATCAGCCCCCAGGCAGTCTTCGAAGTTGTCTTGATTTTCTGTTCCAATTCATTTTCCGAGAACATCTTTGGTTTCTGAAACTATCTTAATTCCAAGCCTCCTCGGCTTTTGATGTCATTACATCTTTGCATTTACTTCGACCTCGCCGTATCAGCTATAAAAGGCGATCTAGTGCTTCTGGAATTTATTCCCTCACGCTTAGTTCTCCATCTTCTACTCTGAGCTCCACCTTCTTCCCGAGGGATCTTCATGGACGGCCGGGACCCCGAACTCGCCGAGGAGTGGACGCTCTTGACCTCGCCATGGCGGAATGGGCGGAAGAGAAAGTTGTCGTCCTCGACCACGTTGCCCTCGACACCTTCCTCGAGATTTTCCCCGCCCTTTATAGGGCTAGGGAAGCTCTCGTGGAGGCGCTTGGTCGCGTACGCTGCGGAGAAGTATAGGACCCCTGTAAATGTAAGAAAATATTTTCCCAGGCATAATGCATGGGGAACTTTATATATAATAAAGAAATACCTTTCCAAGTGTTTTCCATGATTGTCGTTTGACATAGCTTAGACCCAGCTTGGGGTATATCGAAACTTGCATGGCTCTTTGGTCGGGTGATATTCGTATCCAATCGTCGTAGGATATATTTTAGGTCCGACATGGGACATATTAGGATTTGCACGGCTCTTGGCCGAGTGATACCACTACTACACAAATATACATCACAATCGGTTCTTTTTTATCATCACAGTCGGTTCTGGTGGCGACACAAAGTTATGAGACAGAGATGAGGCGGCATTATTACAGTCGGTTCTCATCCGATAGAGATAATGCGGTCATCTCTATCGGTTCTTTGTAAGAAGCGATAGAGATGAGTGAATCATCTCTATCGCTTCTTACAAAGAACCGATAGAGATACTACAATCATCTCTATCGCTTCTTATAAAGAACCGATAGAGATGACTGCATCATCTCTATCGCTTCTTAAAAAGAACCGATAGAGATAATACCCTCATCTCTATCGCTTCTTATAAAGAACCGATAGAGATGAGTTCATCATCCCTATCGCTTCTTACAAAGAACCGATAGAGATGATCGTCACATCTCTATCATTTTCTTGTGAGAACCGACAGAGATGAAGTGGTGTGGTGTACTATTTTCTAATTCACCCTCCAATCAGCACATATTCCACACAATATGCACATATCACATTCACACAGAAATTACAGACAACATATCACATTCAAAGAACATGAACACTTTGTTACAACAAACACATATCACATTCGTTAACAAAATAGAACGTAAACATGCTTAACCATAAGTACACATGCAATTGCATCCAGATATGTAATATTGTTCACATCGATCTAGTAGGAGCCTTCGGGATCTCTAAACCGTCAGATCCTCAGACAAGCATTCTATCCATTACCAGCGGCATAAGTGGTCTCGTATCTTGTTGAGTGCAAGATCTTGTCTATACTCTTACGGGGATATTGGTATCTTTGCAAAATAGAAACGAGTGCTCTAATTTAAGTTTTATATTTCTATGTGAAAGACTAATTGTATAATAATGCATGTACTACCTTAGGGAAACAGATGCGAGCGGCAATCAAGATCAACATGTGTTGCATGACATACAAACCACAAGTGGTCGTCGCTGCCCGTTGATGACACTGTGAAGAAAGAAAAATAAATTAAGAGATGAAGAAAATATGTTAGAAAATCTAAATCTTATATATGATAGCAACTTGTACCATGAAGCGGACATACTCCAGCTTGGAGCCCTTTTTGTCGTCGTGTGTCCCTCCCGCTTGACGTATTGCTTGAAACCCCTATATACATTGGAGACGCGTTGAGTATAAAAAATGAGCGTAGTTAAATACGAAAATGTTAGATAAGAGTGGTGCACTTATCTTGCTCCAAAGGAGGCTTGATCGCGTGAGGCCATCATCGTCTCTTATCAACCGAATTAAAAGTGTACACTTTGTTGTCACTCGGACGAACACGAGTAGAACCCGATGGTTGCTTATTAAATGGTATGTAGTGAAGAAAATAAGTTCACATACGGTTTGATCGCGTCAAGTAATTCAACGGTGAAGTAGCACTTACTCCTCGTGGTACGGGAGTAGAATGAAGTCCTTCTTCGACTCAGCTTGCAATGCCCTCTTGATGTAGGAGGCAACCCATTCCGGTTGAAGCCTAGCCATCGTCGCGGACACAAGCTCAGGGTCGACGAACCCAACTAGTTGTCGATTCGTCATGACTCGCTGCCTCATCGCCCTGCAACTCGCATTGAATGTTAAAAAGCGTAATGCAAAATCCTATGGAAATCATAAGGTCGTGCAACGTGGTGCGATACTCACAGCGTCCAGGATCGGTTAAGTAGAAATATCGATGGCTATCAGTTAGTACAGATGCAGATCCTCAAAACTAGCTCGAATGTCCCATCCTCCTCGCGGTGGAAATGTCCCTTTCGTATCTAACATTGAAGTCGATCGCTCGCTCTCTTTCACTTTGTCAACGTACCATCCATGGGTATCGAGTCCATATGCCTAGAGCATTCAATTTGCTGGGAGGCGAAAGGGCTTTCCATGTCGTAGGCCTTAAATTCATAAGGCTTTCGTGGCTGTCTTGGGTCCTCCTTCTCGGGCGAAGGAGTCTCGAGGCCGGGCGATGGGCTTTTCATGTACGTGAGGGGTATGTGGCCTTTGTGAGCCTAGCCTTTTAGCAGAGGCCTCTAGTGGTTACGTGGTTGTCGTGCTAGTCCTTTTATGCACTAGCTCTGTACTTTCTGCAGGGCTCGTCACGATCGTGGGAGCGGCGCAGTGCGGTAGGAACCTACAAAGCACGCGCATAATTAAGTAACTTGTTGCAACACTCTTGGAATGGTGCGTAAGGCGTGAGGATGTTTACCTTGACCAATCGGCGCTGTCGTGGGCCACTTGATGAATGACATCCGCGCTAGCCCGAGAGTGGTGATGTCTTCGTTGGGGGGGAACTCGAGCACATGTGATAAGAAGGCTTCGTGGACGTAGTCCACCTGGACCCTCATGTAGCCCTTCCCCAAAGGCTGACCATGCACCGTGTCGGTCTCCTTGCATGGAAATGCAACCCGCGTCTGCGATCTCAACAGAAATCCGTCTTCGTCGGTGAGTGGCACTTGGTAGGCACTGCAAAAGTGCGCAACTTGAGAGAAAACATATGAAGAATTACCCTCGCACCATTAAGTAAGGCAAAATTAATTATTACCTTCAGCTGGGGACCGGACTTATCATTTTTGGAACCGCAGCTACTTGGTGGGAGCACAGGTTTCTCTACAGTAGGCGGGGGCATCTGGCTCTGACTTTGGGAGATCATCGCCATCATCTCGGCCCTTAGGCACTCCTCACGTGCCATCATCTCCACCCTCATCTCCTCCTCACGTGCCATCATCTGCACCCTCATCTCCTCCCTCATCTCCTCCGAGATCTCCTCCCTCAGCTGCTCCCTAAGCGTGTCCTTCAGGCGATCCTCACGTGCCTCCCATGTTCTTGATCTGGTACTCGCAGCAGCATCTTGGAAGTAGGACTTCTTCGTATGCCCCGACCCTGCGGCAAGCACCCGGCCCTTATGGTCAGGCTTCCCGATCGCAGAGGATAGGATGTCATTTGACCCTTTGCTAAGAAAGGTCCCCTGCTCTTTCCTCTGGCTTACCTCCTCCTGCAAGAAGCGAGTACGAATTAGATCTAAAATACAACAGGAATGGTCTACTGCAATGTAGTAAGTTTGATATGTTACGATGGTGGGAGCGACTTGCGCGGTAGTGGGGTTTGGTACTACCACTGCCGTCCGCGGTTTTCTTTGTCCTCGCTAATACCCGATACCACGTGCCGCTCCTCACATATGTGCGAGTAAGGCATCGCTGTCCGAGTTGGCGCACTCCTCGGCTAGTCGTGCCCATTCGCTTTCTTCCCTTCGTAGCCGCCTGAACCGAGGTGGTGCGCATGCGTGTTCAGCCTCTGGGTAGCAACGTTCTTATGTCTCAGCTCCTCCGCCTCGGGCGTACTCTTGATCCTCGTGAACTCCTCCCAAACATCGGGAGTCACGAACGGATACCTCTCGAATGGTGTACGGCCTTTCAACACGTACTCATTTGTGCATGTAGACCACGAAGTGCCTCGAGCCACACCCATCCTCTTCAAGGCGCATCAGTCGACATTGTTTTCATCCTCCTCTTCTATAATCCATTTTCCCTTAACCTCGTCCCACAGCCGGTTCTTCTTCTCGACGTTGACCTCCTTTCTCCAATCCTTAACCGTTATGGGAACTCTCTACCTCACCAGTTACCCGAGGAATGAGCGGTATCGCCCCTTACACTTGGGAGGACCCGTGCAAACGCCCGTCGCATTGAAGTGGAGAATTTGCGGTGTTCTCCCTGTGGCCCCTTTGCTCGGTCCTCGGGCCTTCCTCACCTTACTCGGCCCCTCGACACTTCGAAGTTGGCTTGGCCTCTCAGGAGCACCTTCTACTCTTTCGGGCGATGAGCCGATGCTCTCTAATTGCGACATTTTGAGTTTTCCTATCTAACATGGACATATATTTCACATGAGAGAAAGCAATTCGTAGATATTATGTGAACTTCACAATAATTCATCTAAAGCAACAGATCAATGGATAATTCATAGCATGTCATTGTTCTAGCATATTGCACTAGAGTAACAGATGAACGAATGATCTTCAAGACAAGTCTGTATGTAGACCAACTAAATACGTACGGACGATAACGCCTAATCTCTAAATAGGTTTGGTCCTAATCCCATTCGAGGATATGTGGTTGGGCAAGTTCTAAGCTGTTGTACAACTCGGAGAAAATTTGTGACATCTCCCATTGTTCTCCAGATACACGTCGTGACAACAGGTCCAGAGGGGTGTGTATCCGGAGAACACCAGGGAGACGCTACCGAAATCTACTCTTTGAGTTGTACAACAGCTCAGGAACTTGCCCGAACCACATATCCTCGAACTGTCCAAAAAACGTGAACAATCCGAGATTGCTTGCTTCTGAATATGCCGAAATGGCATATTCATAAACAAGCACCCTCGAACGGGAGACGTAGGTTACGCATGGTGAACTATAACGTTGATCATATTAATGCAAAAAAAAGACATGGAAATAAAAAGACATGTTTGTTTAAAGTAAAATGTATATTTTACTACTTTGCTGCAGAACCAAAAGGTTTCAATACAAAACAGATCAGAAAAAACAAACCAAGAATAGATTTTAGGACAGAATGGCATGCATAGCTTAAGAATTTGCTGTTAATTGACAAAAGTACGATGCCTAGAGTGGGTCACTCACTGCAACCTAAAACTAGAGAATATTTTCCTTTTAATTGATCAAGTTAGCTGTTTCATGCTTGGAGGAAGATAGGAGGAAAAGGCCAACAATTGAATCAGTAGTAGAGAGCCTCCTTTCGGTTAATGAAGCTCGAAGTTAAGGAAACAATGGTATGATGAATGAAGTTCTTATGTATGTTCATTTTCTTTCAATTATTATGGGTATGTATTGTCATACTGACAATGGTAAAAGAAATGCTGCAAGTTTGGAGGTTGCCACACATCATGCCTGTACTAACCTATGGTGTAATTTTAGAATTGTGCCTAAAATTTTTTTTGTTTACTTAATTTAGTTTTTTTCAGTGTGCCATTTTCCCCCTTGATATGCATGTTCCATGATATTTTCTATCTTCATCAGCAAGATTGCACAAGTATTCTTATCAAGCTGAGGATCTAAGTAAACAATATGCATAAAAAGCATAGGTCACCATTTGAACAATTCATTGCACATATACCTAACAATTCATTGCACATATACCTACCTATATACGGCGTGGAGGCGAGTCGGTGACAGGGGGGAGTGGACGGCGTGGGGAGGAGTCCACGGCGTGGGGGCGAGTCGGTGACGGGGGGAGGAGTCGACGGCGTGGGGGCGGCTCGGCAGCGTGGGGTCCTCGGCGTGGTGGCGGCTCGGCGGTGTGGGGAGGAGTCCACAATGTGGGGGCGAGTCGGCGACGAGGGGAGGAGTCGACGGCGTGGGGGCGGCTCGACGGCGTGGGGTCCTCGGCGTGGGGATGAGTGGACGGCGTGGGGCGAGTCGGGCGAGGGAGAGTGGACGGCGTGGGAGTGGCTCGGCGGTGTGGGGAGGAAGGGTCCACAGCGTGGGGGCGACCGGGCGAGTCGGCGACGGGGGCCGGAGTGGACGGCGTGGGGGTGGCTCGGCGGCGTGGGAGGACAGGGAGCGCGGAGGCTTGCGGCGACGTTGGCAGCGGAGGCGATGAAAGCGTGGTGCGGCCGTGCGAGGGCTGGACGGTGGGTGACTGGGAGCTAGGGCAAAATTAATGGAAGGGGCAAATTAATTGGCAGTATTAATTGTGTCGGTTCCGTATCACAACCCGACACAAATACACTCACACTGTTCACTTCACTCATTTCTATCGGTTTTCAATATAAACCGATACAAATAATTCAAATATTACAATCGGTTTTCAACAAAAACCGATACAAATAATAGATCATCTGTGTCGGTTTTTTACCAAAACCGATACAAATAATGCATCATCTGTGTCAGTTTTTTATAAAAACCGATACAAATAAGAAAACTACCTGTGTCGCTTTTTTATTTTAACCGACACAAATTATGTCACTATTACAATCGGTTTTCAAACAAACCGACACAAATACTTCATCATCTGGGCATACAAATAACTCCACTATTTGTGTCGCTTTTTTATTTAAACCAACACAAATTGTGTTCATATTACAATCGGTTTTGAATTAAAAACCGACACAAATCTTGTCACGAAATCATCAGGTGGGTTTTTATCAAAACCGATACAAATAACGTTATTGTCTGTGTCGCTTTTCTATTGGAACCGACACTAATACTTTTTCACGGAATTGCCAACCCATATGACCTGGAACTATCACTATCGGTTCTATGAGAAAACCGACACAGTTAATTGAAATGTCACTATCGGTTTTTGAGTGAAACCGACATAAATAATTATCACAATCAGTTTTTAAGAAAAACCGACACAAATGTGGTTCACTGCACTATTGGTTTTCCCGGGCAAACCATTGATCCTCAATTTTCAGAATTCCAAACAGTTCAAAATGACATAACTTATGCAAATATAGTTGGAATTATTTGAAATTTTGCAGAAATATACTTTGAGGTACTAAAACATTTTCCAAATACATTTTTTGAAAAAAGAGTTAGGACTGAAAAAATGTGCCAACATTTACTTTGTAGGCATGATTTTTGGTGCTAACAGTTAAAAAGTCAAAACTTCTATAAATGAAGTCCAAGTTTTTTGAAAATTTTCAGAAATGAACGTTGGATTATTTACAAGCTACCTTTCTCAGAATCTCTATCGGTTTTTACCAATAAATTCGACACAAATAATACACATGGAGACTACACCATGTAATTGCATGACAACAGCGCATGAAAAATATAAACATTTCAAGCACATAGCAAGTGATACAATGACGTACTCCCTTTATTTACAATACAACCCTTCTTGATGATCTACACGCATGTAATTTCTTCCATGTGTGTCGTCGTCCCCACTAAGACAGCCCCATCCGCAAAGCGGAGGTATTTCATCAAATTGGTCGTATTCTTCTTCATCTATGACATTTTCCACACCAACGATTAGCGCTTCGTAAGGGCGACATGCACCCTCGGATTGGCCGGATCACGTACGTAGAAGACTTGATTTTCCTGCTTCGCAAAGACGAATGGGTCATCTTTGTAGGTGAGTCTGTTGAGATCCACAAGAGTAAAACCTCTCTTGTCGACCTTCACTCCATGTGGAAGTCCCACCCACTTACATCGGAACAATGGAATTTGGTATATTCCGTAATCGAGCTCCCAAATTTCTTCGATCACCCTGTAGTAAGAGTTCATTGCCATTGAGGATCCTCCTTTGAGTGATGTTCATCGGACAAAGCATCTATGCTTACACCCTTTATTTTGAGCAATTACTCTTCCCATCGACTTTCGATTGTAAAAGGTGTACCCATTAATATCGTACCCTGCCATATGCGTACATTAAATCTAGGTCCGTCACCAACCATTTGATAGTCTCACTAATGAGACCTCGCCTTTTGTTTGAACCATGTGAGAAATCTATCATTGTGTTCTCGCATTATGGAAAGCTCATCCATATGTGGATTCTCTCCCCGTAATATCGACTTGTGCTGCTCGATGTACCCTGCAACTTCTGCGCTATTCTGCAAGACTGTCAGATGCGCTTTGCAATACATATCAAACCGTGGCCTCGTTAGTTTAGACCCCATGGTTCCTTTGCCAGCAAGTCTGCCCTCGTGGCGAGATAAAGGAACACCGATTGCTTGTCTTTTCCCGAGATAGTCCACACAAAACTCAATAACCTCTTCAGTCCCATAACCTTCCACAATACTACCCTCAGGCTTCGACCGATTCCTCACGTAGGACTTTAATATACCCATGTACCTCTCAAACGGATACATGTAACGTAAGAAAGCGGGTCCACATATCTTAATCTCTCTAACAAGGTGAACAACAAGGTGGACCATGACATCGAAGAACGACGGTGGGAAATGCATCTCAAGCTGACATAGAGTCTGCACCACCTCACTCTGCAAGTTGTCTAGCACGTCGGGGTCAATAACTGCGCAGAGATCGCATTGAAGAAGTAACACGACCGTGATTGCAAACCGACATCCTCTGGCGAATATTTCTTATTGCAGCCCAGGAGCATTTGGGTCATCAAGACATGGCGATCGTGGGACTTCATGCCTAGCAACTTCAAATCATCCAAGGACACAAGCTTCTTAATGTTCGCGGAGTAGCCAGATGGAACTTTAATACCTTGGAGACATTTGCAAAGGTCCTCTTTCTCCTTCTTGGATAGGGTGTAGCATGCAGCGGGGATGTACGGACCTTTTCCATCCTCCTCTATCACCGCAAGCCTGGGCCTGATTCCCATGTAGGCCATGTCGCGACGAGCATTCACACCATCCTTTGTCTTTTCAGGTATGTTCAGCAGGATGCCAACCAAATTGTCATAGACATTCTTCTCAACGTGCATGACATCAATACAATGCCGGACATCTAACTCCTTCCAGTACGGTAAGTCCCAAAATATTGATCTCTTCTTCCAAATGGTCCTATAACGAACAGATTTACGGCTCTTTCCGTACTGAACATCGATATCCTCTACACGTGAATATACTTGCCTACCACTCATAGGCTGCGGTGCCGAACGAACTTCCCTCTTCCCATCAAATTTGTCATCCATCTTACGGTATCGATGACTTCGAGGTAGAAACTGTTAGTGTTATGCGCTTGAGGTAATCATTTAGATGATTGTAACATGACTATGTTTATGAATAATAATATGATTATTGGTCCAATGAATGTATATCATCGTATTGATCAACAAGTATGTGACTTGCTTATGAAGCTCTTTACTTAATGATGTAATTCGATAAATATCTCTGATCGGATATCATCGTATAGGACAACGATGAATAGATCAGCACATGTAGTGATCGATGATCATGCTTCATAGATCATGGGATATGGAGATATCATCTATACATTGTGGACGCATGTTGAAGAACATGGGTTAGATAGACCCGCAATGGGACACTGCGAGAATGTTTCATTCTTATGTGTCATGAGTGTATCTCATACCTAGTAGATGTATGATCCTTAGACACGAGATTGTCATATTCCCTACATGTGTAATAGTTTTCCTTGGGGCTATCAAACACTACTTCCTAAGCTGGATAGTTATAAAGGTAGCTTTCATGTTTACTATGAAACGTGCAAGAGGGAAGTGAGCGATCAAGATGGAATTTGCCACTCCAATGAAACGGAGATATATGACAAGGCCACTCGTGTGATATGATTAAGGAAGTGCATGGCCATGCCGTGATTGAGGAGTCAATCACAACTTATTAATATATCACGGATACGAGAGATGGATTGAATCATCAAAGGATGACATGCTTCTGCCTTGAGATCAATCTTCATATACTTGGCAAAGGGATTATTACATGAGTACTTTTGATAGGTTACATCGATTTGATCATAGTATGTTTGGGAGTTGTCCAATCGATGTTTCTCCATTGAGCTGAATCGCCAGGTGTCTCTCTTGCCATCTTCCTTCGAGACTCATAATGCCAACACAACAATTTTGCCTCCGATTTTCAAACAACCTCCGGACGGGGAATGATGGGCAAGTACCACAATACTTTGGCCGTGCACCTTTAGTGACCTCTTCACCGTCGTTGCCCGGCTCTTACGCTTCTTGTCGTTACGCTTCTCCTTTGTTTGTACAGGGCACACCGCAAACTGGACAAACGTGTAGCTCCCGATGTGCGTTACGGTACAAGATGCAATCATTCGGACATTCATGTATCCTTTCTATTTCCATTCCCATGGGACATAGTAGCTTCTTCACTTCATAAATGCTTGTTGGCAACTCGTTTCCCTCGGGAAGCAGATCCGATAAAAGAACTAGAAGTGCATTGAAACTTGTATTTGTCCAACGGTGTTTTGCCTTCAGTTCGAACAATGCAAGGACCGAACCCAACTTGGTGTATTCTGCTTTGCAACCTGTGAACAGTGGTTTGGCATCGTCTTCCATCAAGCTTTTAAACTTTTCAAACTCTCTTTTCGTGTAATTACCTCCACATCCCGCAACATTTGCTCCAAATTCTCCTCCTCAAACATATCAAACCGCAACTCATCATCC
>JAYEVK010000331.1:0-202212 GCA_036346275.1 Otatea glauca
TTACTAGAAAATTTTGAAAATATTTACGGAGCTATAAAATTACCGTGACACCTCAGAGAATAATATACTTCTGGTAAAAATTTCAAGAATTTATCATGTTATTTAGACAAACTAGAAATTCAAAAAGCAGAGGCATTTAAAATCGAAAAATAATCAAGTCGAATTTTGTAAAATAATTCGCCATATGTTGACTTGAAATTTTTAGAGACATTCTTAACTCCAAACCAAACTTTTAAAAAAAGTTTTAAAAATAAAAATTAAAAGTTGAACCCTGAAATAAATCAAAATCCGAAATAAAAAATCTGAGCAGTGCACAGTGTCAGAAGTTTTATTAATTAAGCATAGGGTGTTTCTGTCCCAAAATTTTACTGGAACCTAACCACTCCCAGTAGACCATGGTCAAAAAGTTTCGCAATTTTTCAACTTGGTAGATAGCCATTTTAAAGTCGAGTCCTGAGCCATCCCATCTCCTGTGCTTGGGGACACCTCGCCAAGTCCAGAGCTTTCCACACCAACCAGCCATTTGAGTCATTCCCACACCAAAGCCAGCAAGCTCCAAGTCATATGAGCAAAAGCCTCAGGCATTCATCTCCTCCATCACATGAGCCTCATTCAAGCGATCCTCAGGCCAAATTTCTTCAGTGGAGCAAGTGAAGAACTTCGGTACTTTGCATAGCTCCTTGCGCGCCTTTCAGGAACCTCACAGCCTTATCATTTCTCCCAGATCGCTGCCGAATTCAACTCTGTCAGCTCCATTACCGCCGCAAGCAAGAAGAGGGGAGAAAGCCATTCAAGCAAAATCGGTGAGTAGTAATTCAATCCCATGAACCTTCAGCTTCTCTGTGTTCTACTGAGCTCATCCGTCACCCTTGGCTGCCGCTAGAATCGCGCAAAAGCCCGAAGCTCCTTTTCTTCCGCCATTGTCAACAGATTGTGAGCTTTGAGGTTGAAATGCAATTCGCCTCACTCGGTGAGCCATTCTCAAATTACTCACAGCCGTAGCATCCTTGAGCATCCCTGAACCCATCTCACTCATCGATTTGGCTCTTACCGCGATCAACCACGCCACAGCTGGCGCCTTCTTCCCAAAGCCGGTGCTCGGTGGCGAGCAACCCGGCCGACCTCCATCCAAGGCGGTGGCAAAATGGAAATCCTCTGCGCACCGGCTGCTTAACTGCATCCCCGAGCTCAAGCCCCTTTTCATTGTCTTCTCGTGGCGCCATTCCGCCACCGCCAGCCCCAGTGTGACTTCTTTGTCGGACTCCGGTCGAGAATCGGACCCTCTGTGTATTTTGTGCTAGTAAGGATCACGCTTAGCACGCATGATCTTCTGAGGTTGCACATCACAGATATTCACGCGATATAAGAATAAATAGTGGAACATTTATATAAATCTGAGTTATGCGACCTTATGGTCTCCTTACATAAATCGACCACCGCAGGCTTTCATTATCGAGTAAATGAAATAGCGGCGGAATAAAAATAAATGTCGCGAAGCCTTCATCTTGCCACGAGAAAACCGGTCGGGCTTGCCCTAATTTCGGATCCTCAATGTACTCCTCCTCCCACGTTGGTGTAGACTCCTCCACCGATGTTGGGGATGATAAGCAAGGAGGGTGAGTACACAAGGCACTCAACAAGTAATGCCGCAGAATGCGGCGCTATTACTATATGCAAAGCTTATTCCAAAGTTGGCTTAATTGGTTATTTTGCATCAAACAACATTTTAAAACTAGTATCTTATTTATATTAAAGCGATTGGAGCAAGTTATAAATAATACTAATTTCTTCAAATGGTTTTCTTGAAGAATCTCGGCACATAGCCTTATGAGTTCATTTTAACAACGGCTCCACGACCACCCATTACATTTTATTTTTGAAGATCGAACTCTTATTTGTAATCCCCGAGCAATGTCCAATACCGCGGACACGGCTATTCGAATAGATTTGACACTCTGCAGAGGTTGTACACTTTACCCACAAGATATAGCCATTCACCACACAGGTGATCGTCCGTAACAAAGCCTTTTAGGAACCTCTACCTTAACCAAAAACCTCTCTGGTATTGCCTTCACTATCACTTCCCTCACACAGAGCCGACGTATAGGACAGGTCAATCACCGTTGGATGGGCACCAAACCGTAGTATGTGTATCGCACTCCGTCTGAGATACACCCACAATGTCTTGTCACCACGAGGTATCAGAGGAAAGATATAAGAACCATAATCAACTAGGTCTATCCCATACCAGACATGTGGTTGTACGGGTGACTCAGATCAAAGGCTTCCAAGTTGAAGTCCTTAACTGTCCAAGGCAAGACTTCCATCACTCAATGATGGCACTGACCCCAATTATGCGAGATAGACTCATCACTCTTCAACCCATTGACACACTGGCCCACGGCACATGACCTCTTGCCACTTGCCCCAGTCTAAAACATTTCCCACCCCGTTGATTATTGTGCAACACATGCCAGCAATAACTCAACATCGGTACAGAACCACTCAGGTCTCTGTACCTCAATCTCATCATGTGGCATCATCACACCACTTTCAAAATACATTAAATATTTCTTTAATCAATATTGTAGCATTTTCCCGAAAGATCATTCATGATTCGTTGCATGGCTAAGCATCTACTCACGGTCTAGCCTCCCGTGTTGGCACAATATTAACATCCAACTAATACACTCAAACTGAGGGTGACAATTATTTAGGGCATTCAATCAATAATTTCAAGGTGGCGTAACAAAATGGGTTGATTAACTACTTTATCCCAAATTAATTTAAATCCATTTTTATTTAATTTAGCATGCATAGTTTCAAAGCAAAATACATTAAAAAAACTGGGATCGAAATGGTCAAAGCATCACTTGTCTTCAAAGAGTTGATGGTCGTGTTCCGAAGTTTGGTCTTGAGCGACGAACTCTTCCTCGAAACCTTCCGGCAAATTTGCGTCTACGCGTACAAACAATATATGCAATAAATAACTAATACAGTAGACTAAATGACCTCAAAAATTCAAATAAAATTCACCCTTAAAGAGATCACAATTTTATAAATTTTAACATTCTTGAATCACCCAAATCCGAGTTAAAATGCAAAAGTTATAGCCGTTTAAAGTTTGAATAAAATCTGCAATATCTGAAATTAGAAAATCCGATTTTTCCGAATTACTTTTATCTTGAAAAATCGCATTTATGGCGTCGACATTGCATCATGAAGGCGTCAACGACGAAATAATTTTGGCTAAAATATTTTTACGAAGAAATGGCAGCGACATGGCGTCATGTGACATGTACGCTTCTGGGCTACCAAGTCACCTCGGTCCATGGTGGGTCCACGGCCAGGGCTTTGGTTCACAGCATGGATGGCGACCTTTGTGCCCGTGCACCGGTAGCGCAAGCCGTGGTGTCAGCGACGATGAACAACCAATCCCGACGCGACACGCAGCAACATCCAGACCGTTCACTCAATCAACGGTCAGATCTCACTACCGCATGGCTCGGCGATGCCTCAGAGATCGCGCGCCACGCGTCAGCCATCCATCAGTTCTCACAGATCCAACGGTCGCATCCACGCGCACTGGTGACACTTCGATCTCCGCGCAGACACGCGGCGGGATCGCAACGGTCCATTTGGAATCAACGGCTCAGATCTAGTCATTGCCTCAGTCAATGTGCGCATGCGTCGGCACTTGATTCGACGAGGGCTCGGCGCAATCTCAGCCGCACGTTGAGGAATGAACGGTGCCGATTCAATCGTCAACGCAGCCAACGACCGACGCATGTTTGCATCACAGCCGCGCATCTACGATCGAACGGCTACGGCTAAACTACACGACAAAGCTTAGATCTCTACCGCACAGATCCGATCCGACGGTGCACGTTATCCGAGCAGTTTACTAAGCAATCGAGTGACACGGCGCTATCCTATGCGTCCAAAGATGATCCAAGGGTCCATATTAATTCTAACCACAAAACCCTAGATCTAATCCCTACCGCACATAACAAGATCTACGGTCACGAATCAATCTAGACGTAAACAGTGGTGGAGGCGACGTGGACTCACCACAGTGGTTGGATGAAGATCGGACAGCTGATGAAGCTTGCGAAGGTCGGCGACGGCGTAGCGGATAGAAGTGGCCGGAGCTGAGGAAGACGACGTGGTCAACGGCGCTCTGGTGGTTATTCGACATGAAGAAGTGGTTCACTCTATGCGGTTCGACTCGGTGAGTACTCCGGTGACTTCGGCGACGGCGGAGATGGACCGGTGAAGGCGAAACTAAGCAAAAATGGCGGCGGGACAAAGCGGCTACTACGGCGAGCAAAAGCGTGCGTTAGGGAGAGTCTCGGCGTGCGTGCGTGGAGGCAAAAGGCGGTCTTGAGTCCTCTGCGAGCGCGCTCACCAACGCGGCTTAAAGGGCCTCGGCGTGCGCTGGCTGCGGCGGTAATCCGGCCATCAAAGCCCGTCCCTCAAGCGATCTCGCGAGCGAAGGATGTGGCAAAATCTCGGCGTCCGCGCGGCGATCCAGCGGGCAGGCGGCGGCGACTTGGTGATTTCTCGACCGCCGATCGATCTTTGATCCAGCTAAAAAAAAGCAGCGGCTAGGGTTTTAGCGGGCGGTGCTGGGGCGGCGACACAAGCTGGGCGAAGCACGATCTTGGGCGGACGAAGGTTTCAGCCCAAACACTATTCCGCAGATTTTAATTACTTTTCGAATAAAAATAATTCGGGAAAATAGTTTTGGCCAAAGAAAATAGTAAAAATATTAGAAAAATTCCAGAAAATTTTTGGAAAATACTTTGAGACATTTGGAATTCAAATAAAATATTTTCAATAAAACTTTGCATCAAATTTTGCATGAACTTAATTGAGTTCATGAAAGGTCAGAAATGAATAAATCCAATTTAAATTCTAATAAATTCTCGGAAATTCTCAAAAATCAAAAATACTCCAAAATTTAAATTAGATCAAATTTTAGGGTGTTACAAACCTCCCCCCTTAACAGAATCTCGTCCCCGAGATTCAGGGCTGTCTATAGGAATAGGTTAGGAAACTCCTTTAGGTCTTCTTCGTGTTACCAAGTCGCTTCACTTTCCGAATGGTTACCCCACTGGACTCTGCAAAAGCGCGTTGACTTGTTCATTGTCTCTCTGTCCATTATGTCCAGAATCTTCACCGGATGCTCTTTATAAGTCAGATCTTCTTGCAGCTCGATTGCTTCCAAAGGTGTTTGCTCTTCCGGCTCAAGGCATCGGCCAAAACATTGGCTTTACCCGGGTGGTAATGAATTGCAACATTGTAATCCTTGATTTGTTCTAGCCATCTTCTTTGCCTCATATTTAGGTCAGCTTGTGTGAAGATATACTTAAGACTTTTATGATCAGTATACACTTCACATACATTTCCAAGGAGATAGTAGCGCCATATTTTTGGGCATGCACTCGACTAATTCCAAATCATGAGTCGGATAGTTCTCCTCATGCGGCCTCAACTGCCTTGATGCATATGCAATTACCTTCCTGTTTTGCATTAACACGCATCCCAATCCCTGACGGGATGCATCACAATAGATGTCGAAGCTTTGGTGAACGTCATGTAAAACTAATACAGGTGCTGATGTTAATCGTTTCTTCAACTCCGAAAACTCTTCTCACACTCAGGTGTCCATAAGAATTTCTTTTCCTTTTTCACCAATTGCGTAAGGGGTCTACTTAATCGTGGAGAATCCTTCGATGAAACAGCGGTAATATCCGCCATTCAAGGAAACTCTGATTTGGGTTACAGTCTTGGTGGATCCCAATGTATCTGCCTCCACTTTCTTTGGATCTCCGTAATTCCTTCCGTGTCTTTATATGTCAAGAAATTCCACCTTATTCTTCCGAAATCACACTTGCTAAATTTAGCATACAAATTTGTTCACTCAACTTCTCAAGGACTAAATGTAAATTTTAAGCATGCTCTTCCTTTGTCTTGGAGTAGACAAGGATGTCATCTATAAACACAATGACAAACTTATCCAAGTATTGCATGAAAACCTTATTCATTAAGTTCATGAAATATCTTGGTGCATTTGTCAAACCAAAAGACATCCTTTGTAAACTCGTAATGTCCATATCTTGGCGAAAATGCGGTTTTGGAATATCCTACGATCGGATCTTGATTGATGGTATCCCGATCGGAGATCAATCTTGGAGAAGACTCTGCTCCTCTCAAGCGATCGAATAGATCATCGATCACCGGTAGCGGATACTTATTCTTTATCGTCACATCATTGAGTGCACGATAGTCTATACACATCCTAAAACTCCGTCCTTCTTCTTGGCGAACAAGGCAGTGCTCCCCATGGTGATGAACTAGGTCTTATAAATCCTTTTTCAGTGACTCTTCAATTTGCTTCTTCATTTCTACTAATTCCTCCGTGGACATCCCTTAAGGTCTCTTAGCTATTTGAGTTGTCCTGGAACAAGCTCTATCACGAACTCGATATCTCTTTAGTGGCATTCGAGTAGATCCTTCGGAAAACATCAGGATATTCATTGACTATGGAAACTTCCTCCAAGCCGGCGACCTTCATCTTTGTTGACCATTAATTATCCATCTCGTCTTGCTTTTGCTTCAAACTCAACCCTTCTCCTACGGGCTCTCGATTGATATAACTCTTTTCCGATCCGGCCTTTGCCTTGTGTTTAGTTAACCAATCCATTCCCGGATAACATCCGAGGATTGGGTATTCAATATAATTATGTTAGCTAGGAACTCTATTCCATTAATTATTAGTCTCAACCAGAACATCCTACATTGGATCGGAGTTACGATCCAAGGATTGGACTACAAGTACACACTTAAGTTCCACAATATCCAAATTTTTGCGAGCAGCAAAATCTTGAGAAACAAATGAATGTGATGCTCCGGAGTCAAATAAAACAATAGCTGGTACTGAGTTTACTAGGAACTTACGATTACAGCGTACGTGGCGTTACGGACTTCATCTGCTTGTAATGTAGTTAACTTCGGCCTCATGTAGTTCCTTGAGATGGAGTTCTTGATGTCGATGCTCGCGATTCACAGTTGGTGCGAGTCCTTGTAGGCGTATTCCCGAGTTAAATCGGACCGGGGTGCCACCTCCCTTGTTCGGGCAATTGTTGGCGAAGTGCCCCAATTCGTTGCAGTGATAACAACGTCTTCCCGCTGCCTATGAGATTCCTCCAGTCTGTACCACAGTTCTGGCTGGAGTTTGGGCATTCAGCCTTTGGGCGATTCTTGGCGGTGGTGCCACATCCTTGCCTGCAGGTTGGAACCGGATGAGGCTGTTGGGGTGCCGTCCTCTGCCTCTCTTGGCGGACGTCCTCTTTGTTGCGCCATTCTGCATGCCGGTTGTCCTCCAACTCTCGGCGCTTGTCCTCCAGAATAAGAGCCTTGTTAACCAACTCTTGGAAGTCGGGAAATGTGTGGGTGATCAGTCCCACTTGTAACCCTGCATTCAATCCCTTCATGAAGCGGGATTGTTTGGCCTTGTCCGTGGCTACATCCTCTGGTGCATAGCGTGCTAGTTAGGTAAACTTATTCAAGTAGTCGGCCACCGGTAGCCACCACCTTGAGATTTGAATTCCTCTTTCTTGTGATCCATGATACCCTTGGTACATGGTATTGGCGGAAAAGCGAGGTGAATTCCTCCCGTAATCTCTGTGGGTCTTAATGAGTGTCTGAAGTTTTCCCACCACTCTGTGGCAGTTCCCTCTAGTGGTGAGAGGCATAGAGTACCCTCTCATGTCCCATACACTAGGTTATGTGTAGCTTCCTCTCGATTGTCCTCGTGATCGTCGCCTCCAACAGTTGGCGTTGCACGAGAAGGTGGGTGGGCGAGTTCACAAAAACTCGACAACCTTGAATAGGGTGTGGTCCATGGTTACCCCGGGTTGAACATTCATGGCGTGACTTGATTGGAGATCTGCTGCATGGTCTACACCATTGTGTTCATGAGTTGAGTTTGGGCAGTAAAAGCTTCCAAATTCTGCAGATCAACTTTGAGGTGGTTGAGGAATTGGCTCCTCATTACAGTTGTCGGCTGATTAGCTCCACTTCATTTGGCTCCAACGTTTCATGAGTCCTCACCATCTGTTGCAAACTTCCAAGGTTAAGAAAGAAGAAAGCATAGACAAGTAAAAGAACTTATGCGGAAGCAGCGTAACTTAAATTATTTAACAATTTTATTAATATGAAATAGTATGGTTGCTCACAAGTGCCTAAGGGCAATGCAACACATACGGACTCTCCCAAAGCGAAACAAGCGGACAACATTAAAAGCAACAATGACTCACACCTCTGGTGACTCACGAAAAAGACGCGACTCAACACTCGAGTCCCGACACCTCACTAACTAGACTCAAAAAGTGACTCGGCAATTGAGTCAACTCTAAAAAAAATTAACTCTCGGACCTTTGAACCATCAGTGCGGTCCTCCCAAAGTGCTATCGCGATTCTTGGCGGCATAGGGGCAAGCTGGTCCGATGCCCTCACGGCGATCGACGATCGACCCCACTCTCTTTGGTCAGGGCTTCTGCTCTGTCTTGCGGCTCCTACACTGGTGCCTCTGCTCGGCTCCTCCGGATATGGATCGTGCGGCTCGGGGTGGCTCGGGCTCGAGTCCATAAAGGGCCATCTCCAGCTCCTGGATCCTCTGCATGGAGTGAGCTAAGCCCTCTCGCCGTTGAGTCCTCGCCTTCGTGACCTCGTCACGGGTCCTCTGCAGCTCCCGAAATGTCTCATCCATGGCATCCTCCTGGGCGATGACATACCTCGCCAGATGAGTGATCGTGGCGTCCTCCTCCATGAGCTCCACCCTGTCATAGCGATTATCTCGGCGCGGGTGTTGACGAAAAATAGTGCCCTCCAACTCGGCGGAGTAAGTGCGGGCAATTTGCCGCATCGCAAGACGCGTCGTCTCCTGGATCCCGGCCTCAAAAGAAGTCCTCTTGGTAGTGATGTAGATAGGACGGCTCGCCCTTGTCCTCTCCCGGGCGTAGATAGTGATCTTGACATCATAGGCGATATCAAGTCCTGCTCGCACCACAGTGGTCCGCTGATAAAGCGGCCTGTCGAAACCTCCGTGTAGCTGCATCATACGCCATAACTCAGCGGCGAATCCTCCAGTGCGCTCTCCATAGGTGTGGATCACCCTCATCTGCCAAAACAAACCTCGTTTAAATTAAATATATAATAATAATAAGATTTCAGCATAGATATGAAGCAAGAGAGAAAAGATAAATCGAGCATTGATATTCTTGCTCAAGTTTTTAAATTTTTAGAAAATAGTTTTATCCACGGAACACAGCTAATCTAGTTAGGGTCAAGACCTACGATCGACTGCTCGATGCCATCTCTGTCGAGACTCGATTACGAGAATCCGGACCCTCTGTGTATTACATGCTAGTCGAGGATCACGCTTAGCACACAGTCTTACTGAGGTTGCACATCACGGATATTCACAGCGATATAAGAATAAATAGTGCGAACATTTATATAAAGCTGAGTTGTACAACCTTATGGTCTCCTTACATAAATCACCACGCAGGCTTACATTATCGAGTAAATGAAATAGCGGCGAGGATAAAAATAAATGTTGTGGAAGCCTTCATCTTGCCACAGGCAACCAACTTAGCTTGCCCCCTAATTGTCCGGATCCTCAATGTACTCCTCCTCCCACGCTGGTGTAGACTCCTCCACTGATTTTGGGGTTGATAAGCAAGGAGGGTGAGTACACAAGGCACTCAACAAGTAATGCCTGAGAATCGACCCTATTACTATATGCAAAGCTTATTCCAAAGGATTGGCTTAATTGGTTCTTTTGCATCAAACAGCATTTTTAAACCAATATCTTATTTATATTAAGCGATGGAGCGATTATAAGTAATACTAATTTCTTCAAATGGTTTTCTTTGAAGATTCTCGGCACCTGACCTTAACAGTTCATTTTAACTGCTTGGCTCACACCTCCCATTCCACATTTTTATTTTTGAAGATCTAACCCTTGTTGTAATCCCGAGCAATGTCAATACCGTGGACACGACTATTGAATAGATTTGATACTCTGCGGAGGTTATACACTTTACCTACAAGATCTGACCATTCACCACACGGTGATCGTCCGTAACAAAGCCTTTCAGGAACCTCTACCTTAACCAAAGAACCTCTCCGGTATTGCCTTCACTATCACTTCCCTCACACAGAGCCGAGGTATAGGATAGATCAATCACCGTTGGATGGGCACCAAGCTGTAGCACAGGTACGCTCCCCCGTACAGATACACCCCTATGTATTGTCACCCTGAGGTATCAGAGGAAAGATATAAGAACCCTAATCAACTAGGTCCGTCCCATACCAAACATGTGGTTGTATGGGTGACTCAGATCAAAGGCTTGCAAGGTGAAGTCCTTAACTGACCAAGGCAAGACTTCCATCACTCAACAATGGCACACAGCCCCAATGTGGCACACAGACTCACATCACTCTTCAACCCATTGCTACACAGGCCCACCTAGCACACAACCTCTTGCCACTTGCCCAAGTCTAAAACATTTCCCACCCCGTTGATTATTGTGCAACACATGCCAGCAATAACTCAACATCGGTACAGAACCACACAGGTCTATGTACCTCAATCTCATCATGTGGCATGATCACACCACTTTCAAAATACATTCAATATTTCTTTAATCAATATTGTAGCATTTTCCCGAAAGATCATTCATGATTCGTTGCAACGTCGCCTCGGTCCATGGACTGGGTCCACGACCGGGCTTTGGTTCACCGTGGGTGGCGACCTTGCGCGTGCACGGTAGCAAGCACAACCAATCCCGGCCGCGACGCGGCAACATCGAACCGTTCACTCAACCAGCGGTGCGATCTCACTCCCGCCTTTGCTCGGCGGCGCCTCGGAGATCGCGCGCTACACGTCGACCATCCGCCGGTTCTCACAGATCAGCGTTCGCATCCCCGTGCCTGGCGATGCCCGATCTTGCGCGAACACGCGGCGGCGCCATAGCGGTCCATTTGGAATCAGCGGTGAGATCGGTCAATGCCTCGATCAATGTGCTCACTCGTCGCGCGCGATTCGGCAAGGCTCGGCGCAATCTCAGCCGCACGTTCAGGAATGAACGGTGACATTTCAATCGGCAGCGCAGCCTAAGGCGGCGCGTGTATGCATCACGGCGCGCATCTACGATCGAGCGGCCACGGCTAAACTACGCGACAAAGCTTAGATCTCTACCGCGCGATCCTATCCGATGGTGCGCGTTATCCGGCGGTTTACTAAACAGAGAAACAGCGGCGCTATCTCTGGCGTCCAATGATGATCCAGGGTCCATATTAAATCGACCACAAAACCCTAGATCTAATCCCTATCGCACATAACAAGATCTACGGTCACGAATCAATCTAGATGTAGCGATGGTGGAAGCGGCGTGGACTCACCCAGCGGTTGGATGAAGATCGGATGCGATGAAGCTTGCGAAGGTCGGCTACAACGTAGCGGATAGAAGTGGCGGAGGTGAGGAAGGCGGCGCGGTCGGCGGCGCGGTAGTTTTCAGGCGTGAAGAAGTGGTTCATTCAATGCGGTTCGACTCGGTGAGTACTCCGGTGACTTGGCGACAGCGGAGATGGACGGTGTGGCGAAACTAAGCAAAAGCGGCGGCGGGACAAAGCGGCTACTCACGGCGAGCAAAGCGTGCGCTAAGCGAGTCTCGGCGTGCATGCGAGAGGCAAAAGATGCGGCGTTGAGTCCTGCGCATAGCGCGCTCCTGTAGCGGCTTAAAGGGCCACGGCGTGCGTGGCTGCGGCGGTAATCACGGCCATCAAAGCCCATGTCCTCCGAGCGATCTCGCGAAGCGCGGCGATGTGACAAAATCTCGATCGTCCGTGCGCAGCGATCCAACAAGCGAAGCGATGAAGCGATGTGGTGATTTCTCGACCGCACGATGCTGATCCAACGGCGAAAAACACCGGTGGCTATGGTTTTAGTGGGGCGGGCTACGCGGGCCGACGACACAGGGTGGGCTGGAGCACTGTGCTGGGCCGGACCGAAGGTTTCGGCCCAAACACTATTCCGCATATTTTAATTCCTTTTCGAATAAAAATAATTCGAGAAAATAGTTTTGGCCAAAGAAAATAGTAAAAATATCAGAAAAATTCCAGAAAAATTATAGAAAATACTTTGAGACATTTGGAACTCAAATAAAATATTTTCAATAAAACTTTGCATCAAATTGTGCATGAACTTAATTGAGTTCAAGAAAGATCAGAAATTAAAAAATCCAATTTAAATTCTAATAAATTCTCAGAAATTCTCAAAAATAAAAATACTCCTAAATTTAAATTAGAGCAAATTTTAGGTTGTTACAAGCCGGCCATCGTCGGAGGTTATTCACCCCACCATCGGTGTGGGATGATGCCCTGATGCTCATAGTACCACCGATTGGTCGGAGACCCACAGAATGCTTGGCAGCTAGCGAGCCCAAGTCCTCCTGTTTCGGCTCTAAAGAGAGTGTATAGGTAAACTTCAAATGTTTTGGCATGTCTTTACATCACTAGTAAGCATATAGGTTAGTGGTTGTGCGCCTCCTCTGGAAGCCTCAGGTCTTGACTTCAAATCCCAGGAACTGCATTTTAGTTTTCCTTTTTGACACATTTTGTTCATCTCTTTGTATGTGCTAGGAAGGTCCAAATAACGTGAAATAAGTTTCTAAATTTGAATTAAACCATAAGGATTTGGAATATGTAACAGAACTTAGATGATCACTGCAGTTCAAATTATTTCAAGAAAGTTTGTTTAAAGTCCCTTTTATGTAACATATAGTAGCTATGCAAATTATAGCTTCCAAAATCATGAAGTTTTTCTCACATGCCCCTGAGGTTGTAAATGTTCCATTTCTGCAAAAATATTCAAGATTGAACTCAGTTTGTATTAAAAAGTAAGCATGAGAAACTTCTCTTGCATTGAAAATTTAATAGTAAAAATATAGATCAAATGAATTCAAATAATCACCAAACCAGTTTTGTTATACTCCTGACATCACAAGGATCCTAGATGTGTAAAAGTATCTAAGGTTTGCCATAGAAAAATAGTAAATGTTTAGTGGTCGAATGGTCATAACTTTCATAAACGAACTTCAAATTTGATGAAACCAAATCTTAAAACCTTGAAAAATAATACCCTTGCCAATTGTACAAAAATATCTTATGTTTGTGCTAATATGAATTAAGTCCATATTAGGCCCTAATGATCACTTACATGGAAAACATATCGAATAGAAGCCAAATATTGCGGAATTAGTTTTAAAACAATTTTAGGATCCTACCTATTAATACCTGAAAAATGGGTAGATAATCTTATAAGGTGCAATCGCAAACTTATGTAAATAAGCTGAACCTTTGTCGTGTAGTTATAGAAGCGCTTAAGCCTATTCGGTGGCTTTTAAAACCGTCATCTAAGTGTAAAACTTTATGAAAACAACGTAGAAATACTCTATAAAGTGCATGCTACTATGTTCTAAAGAAAGAATATTATTTCGTTAAGGTTTGTATATAAAAGAGTCCAGTAACATAACCCTTAATGTTATGTTTTCTAAATAAATGAAACACTTAAGCATTTTCAATACTCCTCAGAATATCTTGTCTAAATGCTAATATTATGAAGATCAGTTTAGAAATGATATCTAGGATAAGGACTATCATATTCTGGAAAGATATTTTGTTTATAGCTTAATATTCATCGAATCCACTAGTCGATAACCCTAAGTGATAATTGTTCACTACACTTATAATTCAATTCCTTATAACATAAACCTTATTATCATATAAGCTTTTTCAACAATGAATATAATGTGGCGTCTAAACACTTAGATATATGAAATCAGCTTAGAAATGTTCTTCAAAGTATATACTATCCCGTTCTGAAGAAATAATCTTGTTTCGTCATGTTTTGCATATAAGTTCTATTAGCCAAATACCCTAAAGTGTTATGTTTTGTGAATTTCATAGTATGAATAAACAACTTGGCAACAGTGAAGAAATCCATAGTTAATATATTTGTATCACGAACCTTCTTAAAAACCATATATAAGTCCAGTAACCTAACTTAACAGGTGTACCTTATTCAAAATCATTCCTTGTATAAAATCACTTCAGATTGCGTGCTATTCGCATAACCCCCTGTAGTTAGTGTTTTAATTCTATTGATCCAAACAGTTTTAGCATCTATACTTGAAGCTATAAAAGTAGGAATTCATAATTTTAGCCTCTTGAATTCGTAAGTCAAGAATAGATAATCTATAAAAGAAGATGTGTTTTGTTTATAATTAAAGCCATTAAGTATATGAATGTGTATTTATCTATACCATGAGATCTTGAAATCTCATAATTCAAGCCCTAAAGCATTCTGTTTTCTGCGGTGAATCTTTATTTGGTTTTCTGTCTATTTTCTTTTGCCCTTATTAAAGTTGGTTATTTACTATATTTTGGTTGATCGGCGTGTAGAATTCGGCGTCCCTTCCTCCGTCAATGCCTCAAATCGATCGTGGCCTCGTCTTAAATCGTAAGCAATAAATAAGCAAGGCAAGAACCCTCCTTTGATCATCTTGATCCCATTATTTAATTTGCATTGTGTTTATTAAAATGTTTCATGCACGCGTTTACTTTATGTAAATTCGCTATTTTCTGGTGCCGATAGTTATACCTGTTGTCTCATGAAACCTCCTTGATAAGTATGGACATGTGAAACTTGATAACCATAGATTAAGCTTAGACATTATTTAATGTTATCATGGGTATATGCGATTTCATAATTATCCATGCTTAGCCATGCTTTAGAACCTTGTGGTAGATGATCGGATCAAAATTGTTTCTCAAGAAATTTAAAATGTTTGTTATGACACTATTGATTATGGGTATTTTGATTATGAAGGACCATGTGGAGGTCCATCCATGTTTGTGATGAGTATTTGACTTTATTTGAGCAAGGTGTGCTCAAGTTTGAGTTTGATTTGGATTGATTTTCAAAATGAAGCAATTTGAGTTGTCTCTGTCAGGAGTGGAAGTACTGGCCATATGGGCGTGGTAGTGATGAGTTGGATGGGTTTATTGCATATCATTGTGGGCATTGCTATGAAAGGTTTTTCCTTGTCTTTAATGGTTGCAGGATGACGGTACTAGGTCATGGTCAGGCGGAGGATGACCTGGACAAAGCGTGGAGCGTCGGAGGTCCAGACGGTTGCGACATCGCCGGACGATGATGGGAGACGGAGTTCGGGCAAGTCAAGAAGACAAGGAAAGGAGATGATGCTAGCTAGATGCCGCGTGGATCAATGAGGGCCGTCGGATTGAGGTCTAGTTGGTAGGTTAGTGGGTCTAAGTAGTATGCTTTGAAAACCGTGCAAGAAAACCCGGTATGTGTGTGGGGTTTGGGTTAGCCCTTGCATGCCTGTGTGTGTGGGTTAATCCTAGCCCTTAGATGAGTGCTCTAGGGTTGAGGGACTCATCCAACAGTGATAGGTGGCCCAAGAGTAGTATAAATAGGGGTGGAGGGGTAGCCTCCTCCCCTTGAAGGTTTTGAGGTTTGTGAATGCTCCTTTGAGCTTTGCCCACAAGAAAGTGAGGCTTTGTAACCTCTCCTTCCAGAAATGAATGTTTTATCCATCCTTCTTTGAATTTATTTTTGCATTTACATTATGTCTTTACTTTCCATAATTACATTCTCGCAATTTACATTCACGCAATTTGGATTTGCCTCCTCCTTCTAAATGCTGTTGATCTTGGATGTTTTGAGTGTGTTCATATGGTTTTACATCTTTTTGCACTCTTGGATTGAGTAGAGAACATCTTTTCTTTCAAGTTCCAACTTTGTTCGAGAACTTGTTCTTTGCGCGCATTTAGTATTTGATTTTTATAAACATATAGAAAAATCATTTTTAAGTGATTCTTCTTGGAGGAGGTGCGGGACTCTGATATCCACTTGCAGAAAAATGTTGGAGTTCACTGTTCCACCATTTGGGCGCTATGAGGTGAAAACCGAGCCCCAAACTTTCTGCTCGAAGTTCTTGACTGACTGAGTTCTTCGATTTTTCATGTTTTTTCTATAAGGCAATTTGAGGGGAAATTTGGTGGAGTTCTTCACGACTCTGGTGCTCATAGGGAGAAAAATTCTAAATATTTTTTGAGCTGCAGAAACCCACCAACCTCCTGTTCAAATTGAGGACAAGTTCTGGAAATTCTGCTTTTACTTTTCTGAAAGTGAATTTTGTGATTTGAATTGATGTTCTTTCTAAAAGCAAGAGTTGGATTGATTCCTCTTTATCTTGGACACTAGACAACCAGGATTGTGACTCAAAAATCTCCACATATTTTATTGTACTTATCCATGCAAGCTTGGGGTACACATAGTTGTCTAGTTTTTCGGGTTTTTTCACGATTTCCTTTGAGCGATCTTGTCGAGATTTTTGTTGGAGTATTTTGTGGGAAAATTTATTTGTGACCATTCACCCCCCCTCTGTTCACCATCTCAGTCCTTCAATTGGTATCAGAGCCGGTTTTGCTCTTCCATAGATCTTGACCGGTCTCAAGAGCCATGGCGATGGACAAGAATTCCAACAACCCTCCCATTTTTTCTGGAGTCGATTTTCCATTCTGGAAGTCGCGCATGGAGTCATACATCACTGCCCAGGGCTTCCTGATATGGCAGAAGGTGAAACTCCCATATGAGGTTCTTGCCGATGAAAACGTCACGGCCGGCAATATGGCTGACGTTGAGGCGAATGCTAAGGCAAGGAACATCCTCATATGTGGTCTTAGCGCGATGAGTATGATAGGATTTCTCACCTTCATTCGCTCATGAGATTTGGGTGTCCTCGATGCTTACCATGAGGCACTACCCAAATCAAGGCAGTTCGACAGGACCAATTTTAGCGTGAGTTCAACAAGTTTGAATAAACCGCCGGTGAAAGTCTTGATGAGTACTTGATCGTTTTACCAAGATCTTGGCGATATTGAGCGATTGGTTGCATATACGACTCGGATAATGCTCGACATTTCTTGACTGCACTCGATTTGCGTGTTTGGGAGATTAAGGTGACCACCATCAAGGACACCACTGACTTGTCGACTCTGACTCTTGACGGGCTTTATTCCCACCTCAAGACTCATGAGATCGATGTCGTCTCACGGAAGATGAAATCTCAGTCGATGGCCTTGGCCCCAACCTGGAGAAGGGCAAGAACGACGTTGGCGGTTCGGGCAAGAACAACTACACCGACAAGAACCGCAACAAGAAGCCTCCAGTTCGTGAGCCGACACGTGAGAAGAAGTATCACAACTTCTCCAAGAACAAGAAGCTCTTCCACCTCGTCCTCGCCGCGCTTGACGACATCAACCTCTCCGACACCGAGACATGGAGCGACGAGGGCGAGGATGAACTGCAAGAAAAGAAGGGCGGCCATGACTTCTCCGGCATGTGTTTCATGGCCGACACCAACGACATCAGCGACTCCGAGCTCTATAGCGACTCGGACGAGGTACCCTCCTATGACCAGCTCATCGAAGCTTTCTACAAATTAGAAAAATTTCATACTAGAGCTAGAGCTAGGTGTACGGAGCTTGAGAAGGAAGTAGGTACCTTGACTTGGGAGTTAGCTTCTCTTAGATCTTCTCTGTCCCGAGTCACTGATGATTGCTCTTTGTGTGATGCTATTCTTGTGGAGTTGGAGAACTTAAGGACTATGCATGATAGTGTGTTGACTGAATTAGAAAGTCTTAAGTTGAAGAATGGTAGCGATAATTCTGTTGATGCTATTCCACTAGATGCTAGTTTTCTTCATGCTCACTCTACTCCTTCTTGTGCTAATTGCTCTAAATTGCTTGCGAAATTGATGCCATGGTGATCACCTTAGGAAGCTTTCTTCTAGAAACGATGAACTTGAAATGCATGCTTCTAAGGACCCAGTCGGCTCATGTGAGTGTCAGAGGCAACTAAAACTTGACAATGAATCCTTAAATGTCAAGTGTGCTAAACTTGCTAAGGACTTACTAGATAAGTCACAAGAAAGTTGCTTGCGATGTTCTGTGATTGAGGGGGACTTGGATAAAATCCATGTCGAGCTTAGGAAGAAATTAGAAGACCAAGCTCATAGAATTAGAAATCGTCTTGCGTTTCTTGTGAGGCCCTCAAGATTGAGGCGGCCGTCTTTGAGGTGAAAAATGCACGTGCGTTGAGAGAGCTCATCTTTCTGGTTCTTCTTCTTCTTCTTCTTCCCCCTGCTCTTCTTGTGCCTCTTTCTTTCGAGATTGCCAGTATCTTATGAGCACTCTCGAGAAGTTTGTTGGAGGCAAGAAGAAGCTTAATCTTATTCTAGACCAATCCAAGATTAGTAGATTCAATCAAGGTCTAGGATTTGATCCCTTGGAGCACGCTCGGGCGCATCCTCCCACCATTGTGCGCGGCTCCAAGAGTGGTGAAATTGTGGTAGGTCCCAGAGTGAGTACCACCATGTTTAGGTCTGCTGGGGTTGTCCACAGGACTTCTGACCAGAAGGGTGTTACTCCTGTTGCTTCGGTCTCTAGCAAGGCGAAGTACACATGCACCTTCTTTAAGAAGGATGGTCACCTAGTAGATTTCTGATTCAGGCGTGCCAAGATCACTCGGCGTGGGCGTGTTCTGCTCTTAGGGGTATTGGGGTCATCCCGGACTTTGAGTGCTCTATGGTACACACCGCTTCTAGACGAGTTAGAGAGTCGCTGTTTTTGGGCGTCGAGGACTCGGTTTTCATCTTTGGTTCTTGAGTTTTAGTCTTGGAGCTGTTCGTAGTCGATCTTTCCGCCGTGCTTTTGATATTCCTCATATTTTCCATCGAGGTAGATATCGGTGGCGTGAGGTGTTTTCTGGTAGGAGATTTAGAAAGCCTCCTTTGGGATGGTCTAGCTTTTGCACCACGGCGGGCTAACTTGATTCCAGCTCTAGATCATTTACTAGAGTTGCTCACGATCATGTTAAGGTTAAGCGGCGAGAGAGACACTCGAGTCGTCTTCTTATGTGGTGGTACTACGAGGCGTCGTGTGGTTGATATTGGGTTCCCAAGTCTTCACTCTATCCCGATCTTGAGTCATCTTTCTCTCTTATGTCTTGATCGAGTTCATCGGATGGGAAGGAGATGTTTGGATTATCGACTCTGGTTGTTCTCGTCATATGATTGGAGATTCTCGATGGTTCTCTTCCTAGTCCGAGACCCGGTGATGAGTTGATC
This sequence comes from Otatea glauca, assembly GCA_036346275.1. Taxonomy (NCBI): domain Eukaryota; kingdom Viridiplantae; phylum Streptophyta; class Magnoliopsida; order Poales; family Poaceae; genus Otatea; species Otatea glauca. The sequence continues at coordinate 19,290 of JAYEVK010000331.1, forward strand.
ACTTTCGGGGATGCTTCTTCAGGTAGAGTTATTGCTAAAGGTACCATCTGCATTAACCAAAATTTCATTCTTAAAGATGTTGCCTTAGTAAGTAAGTTGCAATACAATCTACTCTCTGTTTCTCAGCTTATCGATCACTCTTTCGAGGTAAGCTTCAAGAGTAATGCCTGTAGAATCCTCGATTCATCAGGAGGGTTAGTTTGCAGGATTTTCTAGATTTGGGAGAGTCTTCCGTGCTGATTTTTCTGTTTCTCCTGGAGACTCTCTTCAGTGTTTGATTGCTTCTGAGTCCCGTGATCTCTCCTTCTGGCATAGGAGACTTGGTCACATTGGATTTGATCATTTGACCCGAGTTAGCAGCCACGATCTCATTCGTGGTTTGCCCAAACTCAAAATGGTCAAAGACTTAGTTTGCTCTCCCGCCGACATGGCAAGATGGTTCTCGCTTCTCATCCCGATCCTTTGTTGTGATGGTGATGCACCAGGACAGACTTTTTGTTGGTCGGCTAGAGTGCGATCGATGGGTGGGAAGTGGTATGTTCTTGTCATTGTTGATGACTTTTCGAGGTATTCTTAGGTGTTTTCATGTCCTCGAAGGATGAGACTTTTACCCATTTTAGGGGTTTGGTTCATAGGTTGTCTTTTGAGCTCCCTGGTGCCCTACGAGCTATATGCAGTGACAATGGCACGGAGTTCATGAACTCCTATTTTGAGAGTTTCTGTGTGGAGTGCGGTTTGAAGCATCAATTCTCCTCTCCTTCGTCCCTCAACAAAATGGCGTAGTGGAAAGGAAGAACAGGACCACAGTAGAAATGGCGGGCGATGCTAGGCAGTCAGTACTCCTAGGAAGTTTTGGGCTGAGGCTATAGCTCTGCTTGCCATGTTTCTAATCGTGTATTCTTGAGAGCACATTTGCACCGCACTTCTTACGAGTTGAGGTATGGGCGAAAGCCCAGTGTTTCTCATTTTCGTGTGTTTGGTTGCAAGTGTTTTATTTTGAAGTCAGTAACTGGATAAGTTTGAGTCTCGTTCTTCTAATGCTATCTTTACGGGTTATTCGATTTCTTCTCGTAGCTATAGGGTGCAGGTTGCGATGCGCATAGGATCATAGAGACCGTGAAGTGACCTTTGATGAGGCTAGCCCAGGAGCTAGACCCGATATTTCAGGCTCTTCTTCTTCCTCTAAGACCATCTTTGTAGAGGATGAGGATGATGGAGATGATGGTGTTCCACCTGATCCAGTCCCCTCTACACCTAAGATGCCTCCTGTTTCCATTTCTGCACCTCAGGAAGGCCAGCCCTTGCCTATTGACTCTCATTCAGCTAGTGGCTCTGCTCCTACCTCTTCTGTGCATGAGGTAGAGGCCACTTCTGCTTCTGGACCTCCCCGTCATATTCAGCGTTCTCATCCACCTGATCAGATCATCGGTGATCTATTTGATCGAGTCACTCGTTCAAAATCAGGTTTGTCTAGTTTTTACCTTCACTCTGCCTTTGTTGCCTCGTTTGAGCCGAAGGATGTGACTCGTGCATTATCTGACGAGTCTTGGACTAATGCTATGCATGAGGAACTTGAAAACTTCGAGAGGAATAAAGTCCGCGACTTGTAGAACGTCCATCTGGTCATAATGTCTTTGGGACCAAGTGGGTGTTAAAAAAGCAGTGAGGATAGGGTTGTCATTCGCAACAAGGCTAGGCTAGTTGCAGGGGTTTTCTCGAGTTGAGGTCTTGACTTTGAGGAGACCTTTGCCTCGTAGCTAGACTAGAGGCTATTAGGATCCCGCTTGCATTCTCTGCATCCCGGGCTTCAAGCTCTATCAAATGGATGTCAAGAGTGCATTCCTCAATGGCTATATTGAGGAAGAGGTTTATGTCAAACAACCTCGTGGATTTGAGAACCCCAAGTTTTGAGTCATGTATACAAGCTTTCCAAAGCTCTGTATGGACTTAAGCAGCCCCAGAGCTTGGTATGAGAGGCTCAAGTCTTATCTTCTTAGCCATGACTTCAAAATAGGCGTAGTAGACAAGACTCTGTTCATCGACACCATGAGTCGCATTTTCTTCTCGTCGCATTTATGTGGGCGATATCATTTGGTGGCTCGTCTCATTCGCTTGTGTCTCAGTTTTACGAGGTGATGAGCCTGAGTTTGAGATGAGTATGATGGGCGAGTTGAGCTACTTTCTTGGCTTCCAAATCAAGCGGACTCGGGAGGTACTTTCTTGCATCAAGGCAAGTATACGTGACCTACGAGGTGCTTTGATATGTCGATGGGAAGCCGGTGATGACTCCTATGGCCACCTGCTGTCCTCGAGCCCGATGAGGATGGTGAGCCTGCGATCAAAAGGAGTTTGAGCATGATCGGCTCCTCTTGTACCTCATCGCCGAGGCCGGACATACATTTCATTGTGTGTGCATGCACTTGATTTCAAGCTTCTCCTCGTGCCTCTCACCGCCAGGCGGTCAATCGCATCTTCAGGTACCTTCGTGCTACCACTGATTACGGTATTTGGTACTCTTCTTCTTCTTGTCTATCTCTTAGAGCCTTTTCCGATGCCGACTTTGCTGGATGTAGGATAGATAGAAAGAGCACTTCTGGCACTTGCCAATTCATTGGCACTTCTCTTATTTCTTGGTCATCTAGGAAGCGATGCAGGGTTGCCTGATCCCACCGAGGCGAGTATGTTGCTACTGACCGATTCTTTGTATCCAGTGCTCTGGATGAGATCGACCTTACGGGACTATGGGTTAGAGATAGAGAGTGTGCCACTCTTACGTGATAACACTTCAGCTATTTGGATTGCTAAAACCCGATTGCAACATTCCGGACCAAGCACATTGGTATTAGATATCACTTCCTTAGAGACCATGTGGAGAAGGGAGATATCGCGCTTGATTCAGAGAGAGTGATCTTGATTAGCGATATCTTCACCAAGCCTTTGGATAGCTCAGATTTGTTGCCTTGAGGAGTGAGCTTGGAGTCGTGAGCCCTAACGGCCTTTCGTGAGGGGAGCTGGTTTGTATATTATGTATTATATGTTTTCTTTCAGCTTTTCTTTTCTTTGTGCTTCTTACAGGTGACCTTGGGCTTGTTTTCTTGAGTTGAGTTCGCTCACTTAGACTTATGGCATGCCTTGCATGGACCTCTTATCTTGTGCTTTAGGTTGCTATCATGCGTGATTAGTTGTTCTCTCTTCTCTCTAGGTTGAGTTCCCTCACGTCTTATAATTCTAGTAGGTATTGGGCCTCTGGTAGACAGTGCATGTGCACTCCTTAGTTGGGATCTAGAGTCGACTTCCCTATGTCGAGTCTCTGGGAAGATAAGAGCGAGTCGAGCCATAGTGAGTCTCTTCTATCTTATCTATGCTCAATAGCCATCCAGTTTTGCGTTTCTCGACTTCTTGTCCTCATTACATTTTTTCGGTTATTATTGAGTTCATTGGGTAAACTCAACTTTAACAGATTTGAGCTTAAAATTGATTCATTTGTTGAGGGGGAGTTTGGGAATCTGTTTGTGCATTTCATATAGACTGCATTTCTTGTTTAATGAGCGTTGTCTATTATGCAATTGATTTCTTCTTCATGCTATATACCATGCTACATCATATGGAGGAAATCACTAGCTTAGATATGTCCAAGTTCATTTAACTTGCTAAGCTTAAAAATGAAATAAGCCTTAAATGAAAAACTTGATGAAACTTGTTGCTTTTACTTGCTAGGTTTCTTCTCTAGAGGTTTGTGCCATAATTTGAGAAATTTTGGAGTTCTCTAGAGTCCCTATAGCAACTTGGGTGAAACTAGTTTGATCCATGCTAGAGTCCTTCAATTGCTCATAAATCATTGTGCTAAAAATGAAAATTAAACAAAATTGACTCTTCTTGTGCACATACGACTCAACACCTTGTATTCACAAGACCGCTTCCCATTGCACTTGGGATGAACTTGGAATACATCGTGTTTGACCTAGACCATCCTCTTAAGAGTTCATCTTGAGATGGTCGCATACGGCTTGAGTCAATTGGTTGTCAAAAGAAAATGCAAATAAATTAAAAACAAAGACATATGTGGGTAAAGAATGCAAATAATGTCAAACATTTGCACCCGCTATGTCTTGTATGATGATAAATCAAAATTTGCATTAAGTGATAAATGAGCAGGAGGACCTTGTATGCTCTTCTAGATTCCCAAAGTGTTGAGTAGGTTGAACTCTAGGTTTTCCTTTTGATCCTTAGAGTGGCTATTCTTCTATTTTGAAACTAAAGCTAAGTATTGCACTTGTCAAATCTTGCTAAAATGATATATTCAAAACTAAGCTCGTATTTGCACTTGGACATGTCTTAGTTTAGTCATCTTGAAATTGACAAGCTTGGTGTAATATCCTTCCATTTTGATCAATTGGATAATCTTCAAAGCTCTTTCGATTGCATTTCTTGCATACATAAAAGAGGAAGAAAATTCCATTTTGATGCCTATATTGCCAAAGGGGAGAAAATGTAGAAAAGGCATCATTAAAAAAAGAGATAAAAATGTGAAAGCTTGTTGGTTCTTATGATCTTTGTAAATCTTTGCTATTTTTTATGGATCATAATCACATTTGGCACTTACGATTGGTTTTTAGAGCTTTTGTGGAAAACTTGCTCTTTTCATGGTCTTGCTCTAAACACTTTCTGCCAACTTGGTCATGATTTTATATCTTTCTCTCTGGATCAAGTTTGGCTTCGCAATCAAATTGCTTTCTTCTTCTCTCATTCAAACTCAAATTTATGCCTTTTGTGTTGTTTGTCAATATACTCATCAAGGGGGAGATTGAAGGACCATGTGGAGGTCCATCCATGTTTGTGATGAGTATTTGACATTATTTGAGCAAGGTGTGCTCAAGTTTGAGTTTGATTTGGATTGATTTTCAAAATGAAGCAATTTGAGTTGTCTCTGTCAGGAGTGGCAGTATCGGCCGTATGGGCGCGATAGTGATGAGTTGGATGGGTTTATTGCATATCATTGTGGGCATTGCTATGAAAGGTTTTTCCTTGTCTTTAATGGTTGCAGGACGACGGTGCTAGGTCATGGTGAGGCGAAGGATGACCGGGACTAGGCGAGGAGCATCGGAGGTCCAGACGGTTGCGAGATCGCCGGAAGATGATCGGAGACGGAGTCTGGGCAAGTCAAGAAGACAAGGAAAGGAGATGATGCTAGCTAGATGCCGCGTGGATCAATGAGGGCCGTCGGATTGAGGTCTAGTTGATAGGTTAGCGGGTCTAGGTAGTATGCTTTGAAAACCGTGCAAGAAACCGTTATGTGTGTGGGTTTTTGGTTAGTCCTTGCATGGCTGTGTGTGTGGGTTAATCCTAGCCCATAGATGAGTGCTCTAGGGTTGAGGGACTCATCCAAGGGTGGTAGGTGGCCCAAGAGTAGTATAAATAGGGGTGGAGGGGTAGCCTCCTCCCCTTGAAGGTTTTGAGGTTTGTGAATGCTCCTTTGAGCTTTGCCACATGAAGGTGAGGCTTTGTAACCTCTCCTTCCAGAAATGAAAGTTTTATCCATCCTTCTCTGAATTTATTTTGCGCATTTACATTATGTCTTTATTTTACGCAATTTAAATTCAGCATTTACTTTCCCGCAATTACATTCTCACAATTTACTTTCACGCAATTTGGATTTGCCTCCCCTCGTTCTAAATGATGTTGATCTTGGATGTTTTGAGTGTGTTCATATGGTTTTACATCTTTTTTGCACTCTTGGATTGAGTAGAGAACATCTTTTCTTTCAAGTTCCAACTTTGTCAGAACTTGTTCTTTGCGCAGCATTTAGTATTTGATTTTTATAAAAATATAGAAAAATCCTTGTTAAGTGATTCTCATTGGCGGAGGTGCGGGACTCTGATATCCACTTGCAGAAAAATTTTGGAGTTCACTTGTTGCACAGTTTGGGCGCTATGAGGTGAAAACCTAGCCCCAAACTTTCTGCTCGAAGTTCTTGACTACTGTGTTCTTCGATTTTTCCTGTTTTTTCTGTAAGGCTATTTGAAGATAAATTTGGTGGAGTTCTTCACGACACTGATGCTCATAGGGACAAAAATTCTCAAAATTGTTTGAGCTGCAGAATTGAGGACAAGTTCTGGAAATTCTACTTTTGCTTTTCTGAAAGTGACATTTGTGATTTGAATTGATGTTCTTTCTAAAAGCAAGAGTTGGATTGATTCCTCTTTATCTTGGACACTAGACAACCAGGATTGTGACTCAAAAATCCCCACATATTTTATGGTACTTATCCATGCAAGCTTGGGGTACACGTAGTTGTCTAGTTTTTCGGGTTTTTCACGATTTCCTTTGAGCGATCTTGTCGTGGTTTTTGTTGGAGTATTTTGGGGGAAAATTTATTTGCGACCATTCACCCCCCCCTCTGTTCGCCATCTTGGTCCTTCAGATTAAAAAACAAAATAAAACTATGGTTTTGATGCGGGCGACTATTGGCAATAGCCGATTGTGCAGAGGGATTTCCACGTAGTGTAGGGTGGAGTATCGCATGTATCACAGTAAGGACCGAGCAATGGAACGGTATTGATCCAAGAAACCCATGCAACCACAAGTGTTGGGATGGGGCAACCTTAAACCAATTAAGTTATGTAGCTTAACTTTGCACATTGGTAGGCTGAAGTAGTACGAGCATTCCTTTCATGTTTACTCGAAGGGGTGCCCTCACCGAGGTGTTGGGAACAACGCCTGCCGATATAACGGTGTACGCCATGTCTATGGGAAGTTCCAGTGTTTGTATGCTCTGAGTTCTTCCATCATAGCATGGGTTAACGTCCCGATGCTGGTGCAAAGTTAACCTAGATAATGTAAAGGTTTTCGTTATGAACATTCTGGTCACACGCCAAAGGTGCGTGAAACATGCGTCAAAAAGAAAAGGGCGTGACTTGTTGGTAAAGTTGTACACCTCTGCAGATTGTAAATCTAATCGATTAGCCGCGTCCACGGTCAAGGACACTTGGTGAAGTCATTCCAATGTTAATTTTGGTATTTTCTAAAAATGGGTTTTGGTTTGGAACCTGATTAGCAGTTGTTGCTTTTTGTCAAAGGACCGACATTGTTGGATTCATTATCTGGATTTCTCGATGCTCACGAAGGGTTGTGAGTTTTACTTATGCTTTACTTATTTCATATCAGTCAACTTGCTCTTACAAATTTCGTTTTCAAATAACTTGATTTTATACTATCAATTCTGCTTTAAGTAGCCTCCTTTGAAATGTCCTGCATATATTATTTGTGTTGCTAAAGTCTTGCGGAGTACGAAAGTACTCACCCTTGCTTATATGTTGTTTTTAGGTGGATAAGTTAGCGAAGCTTCGAAGTTACCTCTTTCATCACAGGTTGCGGGATTATCTTCGTCGTGTTCTTTCTAGAGTTTAAGCCTGGTCAGTTGCCTGCGGGTTGGATGGGCACACTGCAGGACTTTGCTTCTTTTGCTGCTGTAATATATGAGTTGTAAAGTTTTCTTTGTATAATAGTTTCCGCTGAATAATTTTTGTTGTATGGTTGTGATTCCAATTGTTGTGTATGTGTGTACTAGCTACTGATCATTAGACTAGTACGGAATGCACATTAGATTTCCATTTTTGTATTTATGTAAAAATGGGGTTGTCACAATTGGTATCAGAGCTATGCTGACCGTAGGATAAACCCTAGATAGAATGGTCGCTAGCTTTAGAATAATCAAATTCAATATCTTAATTCCAAAAGTTACCATATTTGGAAAATATAGATTTTTCTATTCTTCCCTCTCTCTCTTAAGATTCTCCTCTTACCACTACATTCATTTTGTTTTGTAAACAAACTCCTCTTTCCTTAAAACAATCCTCGACAAATGGAGACTCCAACTTCTACGTCAACAATCTTGAAGAGATGGATGTCGCCCCGTGAAGATTTGTGTGGATAGGTCGAGTAGGACTATATAGGCTAAGCTACTTAGAACCTCTACATATTAGTTCGTGCTTAATTTGTGTGCTGTACTTGAAAACTTTTTGGATTTGCTTTCCAGGATACACTCGTGAATACTTGACACTAGGTTAACTACTTCACGACGTGATAACCCTTAATCAGCAAAAAAATCTAATTAAAAAGATTTTAAAGAATGAAACGTTGCCTAGTAACCTAGCTGAATCTCAACTAAATATCTTTCTCCTCTTAACTACAGGATGCCTAAAACAAGGTCCTTAAGAAATTTATTGGAGTATGAGGCCGCTCAAAGATCCCGACCTAAAAGGGGCAGCATTCCAACTCTGGTCCAACCTAGTCCGCAATATCCAACTATCAGATCATATCGACGCAATGTTCGTCATGAGTCACCTCCACCTCCTCAAAATCCAAGTGAAGCTATTCCTGAAGAACAATCTCCTGAACCCCCAGCTATGGCTCAAGTCCTGGCAATGATTGAGCAAGATCATCTTCTAGCACTCACTGCCAGGAAGCCTATGCTCGTCCTAAGAAGAATTCTGAACAATTTTGTTCTCAATAGCAGCCCTCAAATAGAGATCGGGTGATTGGAAATTCAAAAGATTCTAAGCCATCCTCTACTTCAAAACAAGGTATTAATCATGGTGGTCTGCACCATGTAACAGTAGAAGAAGCTCATAATGCACCTGATGTAGTACTAGGGACATTCCTTGTTCACTCTGTACCTACATTGGTGTTATTTGATTCTGGTGCATCACATTCCTTCATATCCAACAAATTTATTAAGCAGCATGAACTTCAAGCTGATCTGCTTCCCACAAAAATGATAATCTATTCACCAGGAGCAACTATGAGAACCTCGAAACTCTGTTCTGAGGTATGCATTAAGATTAGTGGAGTATCCTTTTATGCTGATCTTATTGTTATTGAGACATCGGGACTAGATGTGATCCTCGGTATGGATTGGTTATCTAAGCGCAAGGGCTGTATTGATTGTGCTAACCGATCTATATCCCTTCTCAGTCCAAATGGGATCCAAGTGCAGTTTTCTTCAATTAGTAACACTCCAGCTCAGCAGCCTTTACTTTGTTCTGCTTTGGTCACAGAATTGAGTCAAGTATCAGTAGTATGTGAGTATTCTGATGTGTTTCCAGATGAACTACCAGGAATGCCTCCAAACTGGGACATGGAATTTGTTATTAATCTTGTCCCTGGAACCGCACCTATCTCTAAGCGACCTTATCGCTTGCCTCCAGATGAGTTGGCTGAATTGAAAAAACAACTCAATGATCAATTGGATAAAGGATTTATTCGTCCTAGATCATCTCCGTGGGGCAGTCCTGTGCTATTTGTTCCTAAGAAGGACGATGGTCTACGCATGTGCATAGATTATCGTGCTTTAAATGAGGTCACTATCAAGAACAAGTATCCACTTCCTCGTATTGATGATCTTTTTTATCAATTGAGTGGTGCTCAGGTATTTTCAAAGATTGATTTGAGACATGGGTATTATAAATTGAAAATGAAACCTGAGGATATTCCAAAGACTGCTTTCACCACTCATTACAGGTTGTATGAGTACACCGTAATGTCATTCGGAATTACAAATGCTTCTGCCAGTTTTATGTGCCTTATGAATAAGGTCTTTATGGAGTATTTGGACAAGTTCGTAGTGGTGTTCATTGATGACATTCTCATTTATTCCAAAACTGAAGAAGACCATGTGCAGCACTTGAGTATGGTGCTTGGAAAACTTCGTGAGCATAAACTCTATGCCAAATTCGAGAAGTGTGAATTCTGGTTAAAGGAAGTCGCATTTCTTGCGCATGTTCTTTCGGAGGGTGGAATTGCAGTTGATCCAAGAAAGATCCAGGCTATTACAGAATGGGAGCCGCCTTAGTCTGTTCCTAAAGTTCGAAGTTTTATCGGTTTAGCGGGATACTATCGCCGCTTTATCGAGAACTTCTCCAAAATTGCTCGTCTATGACTCAACTGCTGAAAAAGGAAAAGAAATTTGAGTGGACCCCAGAATGTGAAGCAAGTTTCCAAGAGCTTAAGAAAAGATTAACCACAGCTCCAATTCTTGTTGTTCCCGATATTCATAAGAGCTTTGAAGTATATTGCGACGCATCACGACACGGCATTGGATGTGTACTGATGCAAGAAAGAAAGGTTATCGCATATGCTTCACGTCAGCTTCGGCCACATGAGCAAAATTATCCTACTCATGATTTGGAGTTAGCAGCCGTTGTTCATGCTCTGAAGATTTGGAGACATTATCTTATTGGCAATCAGTGTGAAATCTATACAGATCACAAAAGTCTGAAATATTTCTTCACCCAACCAGATTTAAATCTCAGGCAAAGGAGATGGCAAGAGTTGATCAAAGACTATAACCTTGGCATTCATTACCATCCTGGTAAGGCTAATGTTGTAGCTGATGCTCTCAGTCGAAAGCTTCATTGTCTTTTCATCTCCGATCAATTTGAGTTGCAAAGTGAATTCCAAAAGCTCAATTTGGATTTGGTTGAAGAAGGCTATGTTGCTGCTCTTGAATTGCAACCAACTCTCAGAACTCATATAAAAGCCGCACAACTCAAGGAGGAAGTCATTGTCAGGATCAGGGAACAATTAAGAGAAGGTGTTGAGTCCGAATTCTCTGAAAGTGCAGATGAAGTAATTATGCGGGGAAATTGTGTATATGTCCCAGATGATCTAGAACTCAAGAGACTGATTTTGAAGGAATCTCATGAATCTCCTCTTTCTATTCACCCTGGGAGCACAAAAATGTATCGAGACCTAAAATAGGGATATTGGTGGCCCGGCATGAAAAAGGAAATTGCTGCCTATGTTGCTGAATGTGACGTATGTTAGCGAGTTAAAGCCGAACATCAACATCCTGCTGGTCTCCTTCAGCCCCTACAAATTCCTAAATGGAAATGGGAAGACATTATTATGGATTTCATTACCGGTCTTCCTAGAACTCAAAAAGGAAGTGATTCTATCTGGGTGATTGTTGAACGGTTAACAAAGGTAGCGCATTTTATTCCAATCAGGAATACATATTCAGGTGATAAGCTTGCTGAGCTGTATATGAGCAACATTGTGCGGTTCCAAAGAGTCCCAAAAACAATTGTGTCAGATCGTGGATCACAAGTCACATCTCAATTTTGGGAAAGTTTGCACAGTCTATTAGGAACTAAGCTAAACTTCAGTACAGCTTATCATCCCCAGACAGATGGGCAAATTGAAAGAGTAAATCAAATCCTAGAAGATATGCTCAGAGCCTGTGTGCTTTCATATAGTGCTAATTGGGAGAAGAGTCTTGCATTTGCTGAATTCTCCTATAACAACAGCTTTCAAGCCAGTCTTCAAATGTCGCCATTTGAAGCATTATATGGGAGAAAATGCAGAACTCCTCTTTTTTTGTCCGAGGTTGGCAAAAGAAAATTTTTCGACCCAGATCTTATCCAAGAAGCCCAAGAGCAAGTGGATGTAATCAGAAGCCGATTGAAAGAAGCCCAGTCTCGACAAAAGAGTTACGCCGATGATCGTCCGCGTGAACTCAGCTTCCAAGATGATGATCATGTCTACCTAAAAGTCTCACCACTCCGTGGAGTTCGTCGTTTCCAGATCCGTGGAAAGCTGGCTCCTCAATACATTGGACCATATCAAATTCTCGAGAAGATGGGTGAGATGGCATACAAACTGGAATTGCCACCTCAATTATCTGAAGTTCACAATGTCTTCCATGTATCGCAACTCAAGAAGTGTCTCTGCATGCCTGCTGAGTTCACCAGTTTGGAGAACATCAACCTCCAACCAGATTTGTCTTATCGAGAGCTTCCAATACGTATCCTCGAAGAAGCGGAACGCCACATGAGAAGCAAATCTCACAAAATGCTAAAAGTCCAATGGAGCAACCACACAGAACATGAAACAACATGGGAACGTGAAGACCATCTGCGAAAGGAATTCCCGAACTTCTTCTAACCTCGCCAAATCTCGGGGTCGAGATTTTTGTAAGGGGGTAGATTTGTAACATCCTGAAAAATGCAATAAAATAAAAATAAATATTTTAAATTTTAATATGTATATCTCTGAGTTTTATTGGCATTATTGGTTTTTAATTGGGTTTTCTTGGATTTTTGTATTGAATGAAAATCAAACAAAAGGGAATGGGAAAAGGAAAATGGTAAAAAGGTAAAATGTTAAACATAAAAAGTTAGAAAAAAAAATTACCATCAAACCCTAGCCATTCTGGTAAAACAGTAAAGTCATCTAGTAATAATTTTATGCATAGAAAAGTATATAAATGAAATGAATGACAACACTTTTGACTAGAAACAGTAGAAGTCAAGTTACTAGAAAATCATATAAATTATTTCAGGAGCTATAAAAATTACCTTGACACCCTCAAAGAATAATATACTTCTGGTAAAAATTTCAGGAATTTATCATTTAATTTAGACCTACTAGAAATTCAAAAATAGAGGCATTTAAAATCTGAAAAATTATCATGTCAGAATGTTTTTAACATAATTACGCCATATTTTGACTTGTAATTTTTATAGAGAGATTATTAAGCCAAACTAAACTATTAAAAAAGTTTTAAAAATAAATAATAATATTTGATCCCTGAAATAAATCAAAATCCGAAATAAAAATGAAAGCGATTACGGTGTCGAATTTTTATTAATTAACCATAAGTGTTTCGTCCCAAAATTTTCTTCGAAGCTAACCACTCCCAGTAGACTATGGTCAAAAAGTTTCGCAATTTTTCAACTTGGTTGATAGACATTTTAATGTCCAGTCCTGAGCCATCCCAACTCCTGTGCTTGGGGACACCTCGCCAAGTCCAGAGCTTTCCACACCAAGCCAGCCATTTGAGTCATTCCCACACCAAAGCCAGCAAGCTCCAAGTCGTATGAGCAAAAGCCTCAGGCATTCATCTCCTCCATCACATGAGCATCATTCCAGTGAAACGAGTGGCCAGAGAAGAGCTAGGAGATCAAGCGATCCTCAGGCCAAATTTCTTCAGTGGAGCAAGTGAAGAGCTCAGCCGCTGCATAGCTCCTTGCACGCCTTTCAGGAACCTCACAGCCTTATCATTTCTCCCAGATCGCTGCCGAATTCAACTCTGTCAGCTCCATTGCCACCGCAAGCAAGAAGAGGGGAGAAAGCCATTCCAGCAAAATCGGTGAGTAGTAGAAAGCCATTCAAGCAAAATCGGTGAGTAGTAATTCAATCCCATGAACCTTCAGCTTCTCTGTGTTCTACTGAGCTCATCCGTCACCCTTGGCTGCCGCTAGAATCGAGCCAAAGCCCGAAGCTCCTTTTCTTCCGCCATTGTCAACAGAGTGCGAGCTTTGAGGTTGAAATGCAATTCGCCTCACTCGGTGAGCCATTGTCAAATTACTCGCAGCCGTAGCATCCTTGAGCATCCCTGAACCCATCTCACTCATCGATTTCAGCTCTTACCTGCCGATAAACCGCCGTCGCGCGTGCGCCTTCTTCCCCAAAGCCGGTGCTCGGTGGCAGAGCAACCCGGCCGACCTCCATCCAAGATGACTGGCAAAATGGAACTCCTCTGCGCCGCTGAAGCTTAATCTGGCATCCCTCGAGCTCAAGCCCCTTTTCATTGTCTTCTCCTGCGAGGCGCCATTCCCGCCACCGCTTGGCCCACGGTGGCAGCCCACTCCGGCCATCGTCGGAGGTGATTGACCCCACCATCAGGTGCGGGATGATGCCCTGATGCTCACCGTGCCACCGATTCGGTCGGAGACCCACCGGAGTAGCGGCGCCGGCGAGCCCTAGTCCTCCCCTATTTCGGCTCTGTAGACAGTGTACAGGTAAACCTCAAATGTTTTGGTAGGTCTTTATGTCACAAGTAAGCATATAGCTCAGTGGTTGTGCGCCTCCTCCGGAAGCCTCAGGTCTTGATTTTAAATCCCAAGAACTGCATTTCAGTTTTCCTTTTTGACACATTTTGTTCATCTCTTTGTATTTTTTGCTAGGAAGGTCCAAATAACGTGAAATAAGTTTCTAAATTTGAATTAAACCATAAGGATTTGGAATATGTAACAGAACTTAGATGATCACTGTAGTTCAAATTATTTCAAGCAAGTTTGTTTAAAGTACCTTTTATGTAACATATAGTAGCTATGGAAATTATAACTCCCAAAATCATGAAGTTGTTCTCACATGCCCCTGAGGTTGTAAATGTTCCATTTCTGCAAAAATATTCAAGATTGAACTCAGTTTGTATTAAAAAGTAAGCATAAGAAACTTCTCTTGCATTGAAAATTTAATAGTTAAAATATAGATAAAATGAATTCAAATAATCACCAAACCAGTTTTTTTATACTCCTAACATCAGAAGGATCCTAGATGTGTAAAAATATCTAAGGTTTGCCATAAAAAAACAGTAAATGTTTAGTGGTCGAAGTATCGATACTTGTATTATCCGAATGGTCATAACTTTCATAAATGAACTTCAAATTTGATGAAACAAAATCTTAAAACCTTGAAAAATAATACCCTTGCTGATTGTACAAAAATATCATATGTTTGTGATAATCTGAATTAAGTCCATATTAGGCCCTAATGATCACTTATATGGAAAACATATCGAATAGAAGCCAAATATTGCGGAATTAGTTTTAAAGCAATTTTAGGATCCTACCCTATTAATGCCTGAAAAATGGGTAGATAATCTTATAAGGTGCAATCGCAAACTTATGTTGAAAACTGAACCTTTGTCGTGTTGTTATAGAAACGCTTAGGCCTTTTCGGTGACTTATAAAACACCTCGTCTAAGTGTAAAACTTTATGAAAATAGCATAGAAATACTCTATAAAGTGCATGCTACTATGTTCTGTGAAAGAATATTATTTTGTTAAGGTTTGTATGTAAAAGAGTCTATTAACATAACCCTAAATGTTATGTTTTCTAAAGAAATGAAACACTTAAGCATTTTAAACACCCCTCAGAATATCTCGTCTAAATGCTAATATTATGAAGATCAGTTTAGAAATGATATTTAGGATAAGGACTATCATATTCTTGAAAAATATTTTGTGTATAGCTTAATATTCATCTGAATCCAGCTAGTGCTATAACCCTAAGTGATAATTGTTCACTACACTTTTAATCCAATTCCTTATAACATAAACCTTATTATCATATAAACTTTTTCAACAATGAATATAATGTCGTGTCTAAACACTAAGATGTATGAAATCATCTTAGAAATGTTCTTCAAAGTAATCTTGTTTCGTCATGTTTTGCATATAAGTTCTATTAGCCAAATACCCTAAAGTGTTATGTTTTATGAACTTCATAATATGAATAAACAACTTGGCAACAGTGAAGAAATCCATAGTTAATATATTTGTTTCACCAAAACCTTCTTAAAAACCATAAATAAGTCCAGTAACCTAACTTAACAGGTGTACCTTATTCAAAATCATTCCTTGTATAATATCACTTCAGATTCCGTGCTATTCGCATAACCCCCTATAGTTAGTGTTTTAATTCTATTGATCCAAATAATTTTAGCATATATAATTCGAAGTTATAAAAGTAGGAATTCATAATTTTAGTCTCTTGAATTCGTAAGTCAAGAATAGATTATCTATAAAAGAAGCTGTGTTTTGTTTATAATAAAAGCCATTAAGTATATGAATGTGTATTTATCTAGATCATGAGATCTTGAAATCTCATAATTCAAACCCTAAAGCATTCCTGTTTTCTGCAGTGAATCTTTAATTGGTTTTCTGTCTGTTTTCTTTTTGCCCTTATTAAAGTTGGTTATTTGCCATATTTTTGGTTGATCGACGTGTAGAATTCGACGTCCCTTCCTTCGTCAATGCCTCCGTCATTCGTGGCCTCGTCTTCGTCGTAAGCAATAAATAAGCAAGGCAAGCACCCTCCTTTGATCATCTTTATCCCAGTATTTAATTTGCATTGTGATTATTAAAATGTTTCGTGCACACGTTTACTTTATGTAAATTCGCTTTTTTCTGGTGCCGATAGTTATACCTGTTGTCTCATGAAACCTCCTTGACAAGTATGGACATGTGAACCTTGATAACCATAGATTAAGCTTAGACATTATTTAATGTTATCATGGGTATAAGCGATTTCATAATTATCCATGCTTAGCCATGTTTTAGAACCTTGTGGTAGATGATCAGATCAAAATTATTTCTCAAGAAATTTAAAATGTTTGTTATGACACTATTGATTATGGGTATTTTGATTAAAAACCCAAAATAAAACTATGGTTTTGATGCGGGCGACTATTGGCAATAGCCGGTTGTGTAGAGGGATTTGCACGTAGTGTAGGGTGGAGTATCGCCCGTGATACAGTAAGGACCGAGCAATGGAACGCTATTTATCCAAGAAACCCGTGCAACCACAAGTGTTGGGATGGGGCAACCTTAAACCAATTAAGTTATCTAGCTTAACTTTGCACATTGGTAGGCTGAAGTAGTACGAGCATTCCATTCAAGTTTGCTCGAAGGGGTGGCCTCACCGAGGTGTTGGGAACAACGCCTACCGATATAACGGTGTACGCCATGTATATGGGAAGTTCCAACATTTCTATGCTCTGAGTTCTTCCATCATAGCATGGGTTAACGTCCCGGTGCTGGTGCAAAGTTAACCTAAATAATGTAAAGGTTTTCGTCATGATCATTCTGGCCACACGCCAAAGGTGCGTGAAACATGTGGCAAAAAGAAAAGGGCATGACTTGTGGGTAAAGTTGTACACCTCTGCAGAGTGTAAATCTAATTGATTAGCCGCGTCCATGGTCAAGGACACTTGGTGAAGTCATTCCAATGTTAATTTTGGTATTTTCTAAAAATGGGTTTTGGTTTGGAACCTATTTAGCAGCTGTTGCTTTTTATCAAAGGGCTGACATTGTTGGATTCATTATCTGGATTTCTCGATGCTCACGAAGGGTTGTGAGTATTACTTATGCTTTACTTATTTCATATCAGTCAACTTGCTCTTACAAATTTCGTTTTCAAATAACTTGATTTTACATTATCAATTCTGCTTTATGCAAATTAACTGTAGTAGCCTCCTTTGAAATGGCCTACATATATTATAGGTGTTGCTAAAGTCTTGCGGAGTACGAAAGTACTCACCTTTGCTTATATGTTGTTTTTAGGTAGATAAGTTAGCGAAGTTTCGAAGTTACCTCTTTCGTCGCAGGTTGCGAGATTATCTTCGTCGTGTTCTTTCTAGAGTTTATGCCTGGTCAGTTGCCTGCGGGTTGGATGGGCACACTGCAGGACTTTGCTTCTTTTGCTGCTGTAATCTCTGAGTTGTAAATTTTCTTTGTATAATAGTTTCCGCTTAATAATTTTTGTTGTATGGTTGTGATTTCAATTGTTGTGTATATGCGTGCTAGCTACTGATCATGGGACTAGTATAGAATGCACATTACATTTCCATTTTTGTATTTATGTTAAAATGGGGGTCGTCACAAGTGTTGAAAAAGCTTATATGATATTAAGGGTTACGATGACCATATCACTTAAGGGTATTGGGCAAGCAGGATTCAGATGCAAAACAATTTGAAAATAAAATATTTTTCAAGAATACGGTAGTCCATATACTAAAGAGCATTTCTAAACTAATTTTAATAAAATTTTCATTAAGACGATATATTCTACGGGCTATTGAAAATGCTTAAGTAGTTTTATAATCTACACGATAAAGGTTCAGTTTTCGATTTAAGTTTGCGACTGCACCATATAAGATTATTTATCCATTTTTCTGGCATTTACAGGGGATGCCTCTAAGAGTGTTTTAAAGTTGATTTCGCGACGTTTGGCTTTTATCCGAGATGTTTTCCACATAAGTAATCATTAGGGCCTAACATGATCTTATTTCAAATTTGCACAAACATAAGATATTTTTATATAAACAGCAAGGGTATTATTTTTTAGGTTACTAGGATCTGGTTTTGTCAAATTTGGAGTTTCTTTGTGAAAGATATAACTATTAGGATTACACAAGTATTGAAACTACAACTATTTGGTTAAGTTTTGATTATGACTTTATTGTAATGATTTTTTCTGGATAAAATAGTTTGATTACATTAGATATTTAGAATCTAGTTTCTTTTCATGATTTTGCTCTTCATTAAATATACATGTATACATTCTTCTACATATGCAAGGCTTATGTTCTTGATGCAATTTAAACTTGTGCATATATGATATTTCATTAAAAACATTTCAATAATGACACATTCATTTTGATACCTATTCATATCTTTGTACAGCTATTAGATACTTTTCATATGCATATATTTATTGCTACGGATTATTATATGCACTTATACATATATACACCTTTTCCATTTGAATCATTTACTATTCATAAAAAAATCTAAATCAAGTTCATACCTTAATTATTTCAGCATAATAAGGTAGCCTACTGTCATACAAGTATTTATGAATCAATTTTACTTATTTTAAATTTCTTTCATACATGTTAGGCATATTTTAATTTCTAGTGTATTGAATGCAATCTTTAATAAAAAGTAGTTCAAACATAAATGAAATTTAAATATTCTGATATATTCGAACTTCTGAAAGCATAGGGATTCTATCAAAATTAGTCTCATTAAATTCTAAATTTGTTTACAATATATTTATTTATAGCATATCTTTAGGCCTTTTATTCAAATTTGATTTCAAACTCACCCAACGATCTACTGGATTTTAGATGATTTTAGAAATTTGTTTCATTCAATTTGGAGTTATAATGAAAAAGATATAGCTATGTGAATTACTTCGGATATACAAAATTATGGAAAAGAGGAAAATACGCTTTCACAGAATAGGAAACGTCTTTTACCGATTGAACTGGCTTCAATCACGTCATTGATAGAAGGGGCCCGAGAGGCAGTGGGACAAAGTAGGGGAGGCAGCTAGGGCATGGCGGCGGCGGCGTTCCCGCGGAGCTCCGGCGAAGGCGAGGGCATGGTGAGCATCAGTGCGCCATTACGCATCTGATGGTGGGGCTCTTTGCTGCTAGATATGATCGAACATGGCTGCCACTTGAGACCTGCGGCGGAGGAAAGGGCGGCTCGCTGGGGAAGAAAATGGATGAGCCTCGATTTGAATCGTTAATGATGAGAGCATTAGGGAGGCCAGAGTGTTCCATTTTTGCGGTTGGATGAATCGGGGACTTACTGGAGAGTTCCACCACCATGCGCCAGCTTTGAGAATGATGAACAGTGGCAGTGGGATGATGCTACAAGCAAGACAGAGTAAAAATGAAGCTTGATTAGCATACTAGAACCCACTGCAAAGCTCTAGATCGAATCAATTCAAAAGATCAGTACCCAACGTACTCAATTGGCTGATTTCTCCCTTTTCGGGTTTTGATGGTAGTGGCGGAAAGAAGTAGCTTGGTCGAGTTGCTCAGCTTGGGAGAAGAACAAAGGAATGGAGGTGGTCTCAATGTGACGCCAAGGCGGTATTTATAAGCGGCGAATTCGTCTTCATAGGGTTTGAATACGAGGTGAGAGTTGCGGCTCAGTTTAGTGAGATAGCGCGGGGAATGTCACGCGAGATTTCTTGACTGAGGCAGCGTGAATACAGACGGAATGACAACCGTGACTGAGCTTCTGGCAAGGATAGCAAGTTGTGAATTGCGGCGGCAAAACGACAGCAGAAGAGGCGGTGATGGTTTCTGCGTGCATGCGAGAGAGAGGCAAACAGAGAGAAGAGAGGAAGAAACGAGAGAGGAATGCTGGCTAACGGGTGGGGACAAGGCACCAGGGAAGAAGTCGGCAAATGCCAGTTGTGTTGCCGGGCCCACATGGCAGCGATAGTAAAAGGACAACTTGGCAGCAGCTTCTAGACAAAATGGGATCAATTCATTGAATCAAGCTCTCAAAACGATTCAGGATTTTACGAAACTTTTTCCATAGGTTTCTAAGGTATAGATAAGAGTTCACTAAAATTTTTAGGTAAAAACCATGGGTAAAAATATTGCTAAAAAACTGACAATGCACAGTTATTAATTTTTGCTAATTCTGGTTTTTATTTAATTGGGGTTCAAGATCAGTCTATTATTTTATGAAACTTTTTATAAAGATCTGAAATAGAGTTATTTACATTATATAAAATTTTCAGATTTTTATATTTTAATTTTAATAATTCTGACATTACTATTTTTAGAATTATTTCCTTCTGTTTTTGAATTTTCAAATAATTCAAATATAACTTTTAATTCCTGATATTTTTATCAGAGGTAAGGATAGAGTTGATGTCGGCATGGTAAAAATAATGGCTTCAGATAAGCTCCAAAGATTTCTACAAATATTTGACATGCTCTTTGATTGATATCAATTTCATGATTATCATGTATTTTCTTTTATTTTAATGATTAAGAACATCTCATCTCACATCATTAGAGTTCTGGAGGATTATATTATTTTAATATTATATATGTTGATATTTTATTTTTACCTTTTTACTTTTACCGTTTTACCATTTCAATATATATTACTTTTCTTTTAGAGCAAAACTCAAGAAAAATCAATAATTAAGAAAACTCAGGAATTTAAAATCCAAATTTAAGATTACATCTTAAATTCATTTTTATAGTTTGTTTGTTTTGGAAGAAATAGTTTTAATAATGAAATATTTCTTTTCTTAAGATTAGAATGCAAAAAAAAGAGAGGAAAAGATATTATTTAAAATCAAAATGTTGATTTCAAGTGAAATTTTTATTCATTTCCATTTTTAAATTTCAAACTTTTCATTTTTCATATTTTTCAATTTTACGGGATGTTACAGGGTCTTTGTAACAGCCTCAAAATTAATAAAAAAAAGAAAAGTGAATTAAAATTCTTTTTTATATTATTTCTGAATTTTGTAAATTTTCTGGAATTATTTGAAATTCTTTTGGTTTTTCTTTAATAAAAGAAATTGGATTAAAGGACAAAGTAAATGGTAAAAGTAAAAGATAAAAACCCAAAAGAAATAAAAATTTATAAAAATCTTAAATAAATCCCAGACATATCTAGGATCCTGATTGTGCCACTTGTCATGATCTGGACCCATAAAACAAAAACAAAAGACAAAAATAACCTTGTCAAGGTATTCTGAACCAGCTAAGTTAGATTTCATCAGAAGCCATCTGAACTTAACCTGAGTTAGGAATTTTACCATGCAGGCATCTTAACCTTACCCATCCCTGGTAAAAATATCATAAATTTATCCCTAAATTTGTTAATTTTAGAAATTCAAAAACAGACAATCAGAAAAGGTAAAAATTGTAATGTCAGAATTAACAAAAATAAAATATCAAATATAAAAATCTGAACATTTTACTCAAGGTAAATAATACTTCTCCAAATGTTCTTAAAAATTATCATAAAATAATAAACTGATCTTGACCCTCAATTAAATAAAAACCAGAATCAGCCAAAATTGATAATTGTGCATTGTCTGATTTTTAGGAATATTTTTACACATCGTTTTTATCTAAATATTTTACCAGACCCTTGTCTTTTCCTTGCCGACCTCTGTAAAAATTTTCCTTTCCGACCTCTGTAGTGTAGGGGGAGATTATCGCCCGTGTTGGATTAAGGACCGAGCTATGGGTTGTTCTCAAGCCAAGAAAATCGTACAACCACGAGTGCTGGAATGGGACAGCCTTAACCTATTAAGTTGCTTAGGTCTGGCTTTGCATATTGGTAGGCGGGAGATAGTATAAGCAATCCTTTCTAGGTTTGGTTATAAGGGGCTTCCACACTTCGTTGTGGGTAAATGCATATCGGTATAACGTGTACGCCTTGGTATGGGAAGAAGCCCTTATCGCAGGGATTTACTGCTTCTATCGCAGGGATTTACTACTTGTATTACCACTTTGAAAGATAGGGATATACTGTCATGTTTCTTCTCCATAACAAGGATTTAACGTCATCGGGCTGGTGCAAAGCTAGGTCTAGGTAATGTAACAGTTATGTTATGATCTCTCTGCGGCACACCAAAGGAAGTGTGTCAATTGCACTGCCAAAAGAGATGATCATTTCTTGTGGGTAAAGCTGTACACCTCTGCAGAGTGAAAATCTAATTAATTAGCCGCGCCTACGGTCAAAGGCACTTGGTAACGTCATCACATGGTTAGAAGTTTTACTATTTTCAAAATGGGATGATTTTCACCTAATGTGCCTTGTTTTGGCAAAGATTATGGTTACACCACGTGTTGGCAAGGAATGGATATGTCAGAATTGGATTATTGGATCATTGAATTATTCAATGCTCGTGAAGGGCTGTGAGTATTACTTATGCTTTACTTATTTCTTATCAGTCAAACTTGCTTTATTAAATTATGTTTGCAAATGACAACTTGATTTACTAATTCAATTTCGCTTTATGCAAATTAACCGTAGAACCCTTTCCTTTGAAATGGCTTGCATATATTATAGGATTTGCTAAAGTCTTGCGGAGTACGTAAAGTACTCACCCTTGCTTATTATGTTGTTTTAGGTGGAAAAAGATTGCGCTGATTCGAAAGATCTCTTTCCATCGCAGGATGCAGGATTTTCAATAAAGCGACCTTTGTAGGGATTATGCCTTGTCAGTTGCCTGAGGGGTTGGATGAGCACACTACAAGACTTTGCTTCTTCTGTTGCTATATTTATATACTCAGAGTTCTAAGAATATATTGTACAAATAGCATCCGCTTGAATAAAATGATGTATGAATGTGATTCCAATTGTTGAAAATGTGCGTACTAGCCACTGATCATGGGACTAGTACTGTATACGCATTAGATTTCCATTTTTGCATTTATGTGAAAATGGGGGTTGTTACATCTGACTTGTTGGTGAGGGTTTGGGTGGAAGTCTATTGTTTTTTACCTCTAAAATGTGATGTTTTGTACCATTGCTAAGCCTATGACCATATATAAATCAATTACTGAGTTTTTGTAACAGAAACCTGCTTGTATTAATTGAAAAGGATAGCTTTAGTTTAGGTTACAAAATGCAGAAATGTGAACTGAATACAGAAAGCAAACTCTGCATTTTTGTGCACTACTACAAAAAGGCTTATATTAGACGCCTCATCATAGACGGTTCCTCAAAACCGTCTGTGATGATAAACATCACTGACGGTTTTATATTGAAACCGTCAATGACATTATCACAGACGGTACTCTACAAAAACTATCAGTGATACACATCGTTGTCACAAACGGTTTTAGTTAAAAACCGTCTGAAAAGATATCACAGACGGTTGTTTTATAAAACCGTCTGTAATATCACGTATTTTCCCAGACGGTTTTGTAGTAAAACCGTCTGTCATATATCACTGACGGTTTTATTAAAAAACCGTCTGGAATGCTATGTTTATCATTGACAGTTTTTTTATAAAACCGTCTGTGATTTCTCTCAGCAATATAAAATACAGAGGCCCGAGCCACATGGTGCATTTTAGGGTTTCGGGATCTATTTTCATTTGGTTGTGGCTGTGCGGCTGTGAGGCGATTTGGTAAAAGAAGACCGTTGATTTTGAAGGGTGATTGAGGATCCATTTGATTTTGGTGATCTAAGGTTAGTAATGGTGTCTAATTGCAGTATGTTCAAGATCTAGCTTGGTAAGGATAGAAATTGATGATATTTTAGATTTAGCTTGTAGATTCATGTGTTCTTTCTATGTAAGGGTAGTAATGGGTTTTAATTGCATTATATTCATCATCTAGCTTTGTAAGGAGATAATTAGAAGAGAGATTAATTGTATATAGATTTAGCTTGTAGATCCTTGTACTGTTCTTTTCTATATTTAAGCAGGTTAATTAGTATATAATTTCTTAGATTCTAATTAATTGCTTTATATTCAAGATATTACTTAGAAGAGAAATTTGAAGATTGTTTAGATCTAGCAAGCTTGTAGGTCCATGCATGTGCAAGTTCTTTGTGATCAAACGTTAGGAATTGGTTAAATCTAACTGCATTATTATATATATATAAGATTTAGGTAGCTAGTTTGGTAAAGAGAGAATTAATTTAAAGATTGTTTTTAATTAGATATGTAGCTTGTAGATGCATTTGTTTGTTTTGTTCGAAGGTAGTAATTGGTTATAATTTAGCAATGTGTACTTTAATATTTAACACTAAATGCTATATGCTTGGCGTAGATGGACCGAAGATGGATGTACACTAATAACCGTGTGAGTGCCGAGTACATTAATGGCGTCTCCGCTTTTAGAAGAGCTGCAGAAGAGGATATGTTTAATAAGGGGGTGCAGTTTATGTCTTGTTCGTGCATTGACTGTGAGAATCTGAAGATATTTCGAAACTTTTCGTAGATCGAAGCACACTTGATTATGAGGGGTTTCAAAAGGGGTATACATGTTGGACTAGTCACGGTGAAGAGCAAGAGATACAGGAAGCAGGTAGTATTAACATGGTCGACGAAGTCAATGATATGTCGGATGATCGTATCGATTGTGGTTCCGATGAGGATAGGTTGTAGGAAGATAATCTGAATCAGATGCTGCGCGATGTAGAAGGGAACCGTAATGATAGAGAATATGGTAAATTCCGGGGCTTGATGGAGGACTCAGAGAAACCTTTGTTCCCAGGCTGCAAGTCGAAATATACAAGGTTGACTTCCGTGCTTAAACTGCTGAAATTGAAAGCAAGCAACGGTTGGTCCGACAAGAGTTTCACAGCGCTGTTACGTTTATTCGCGGACATGCTTCCCAAGGAAAACGAGTTGCCGACAACCACGTACAAAGCTAAGAAGGTTCTTTGTCCGTTACGACTGGATGTAGAAAGAATACATGCATGTCCGAACGACTGTATCCTGTACCGCTAAGAGTACGCGAACTTGCACATATGTCCTGTGTGCAACGCATCCCGATACAAGCGTAAGAGTCAGTCGGATGATGACAGCAAGGGCATCCAGTTGATGAAAGGACCTCCTGCTAAGGTAGCATGGTATCTTCCCCGTTTGAAGTGTTTGTTTGCGAACCCAAATGAGGCAAAACTGTTGCGTTGGCACTCGGAGGAGCGAAAGAGCGATGGAATGCTAAGGCACCCTGCTGATTCCATCCAATGGAGAAACATCGATAGGAGGTTTCAAGAATTCGGTGAGGATCCGAGGAATATAAGGTTTGGATTTAGTACAGATAGAATGAATCCTTTCGTTAACATAAGCAGCCAGCATACCACTTGCCCCGTGAATCTCTGTATCTACAACCTTCCTCCTTGGTTGTGTATGAAGCGGAAGTACATTTTGTTCTCTGTACTTATCCAAGGACCGAAACAACTTGGGAACGATATTGATGTGTACCTAGCACCATTGGTGGAAGATCTAAAAATACTATGGGTTCCCGGGGTACAGGTATGGGATGCATACAAACAAGAGAACTTCACTTTGCACTGCCTTTTGTTCTGCACCAAAAATGATTACCATACCCTTGGTAACCTATCAGGCCAGAGTACAGAAGGAACCAAAGCCTGCACTCACTGCTTAGACAATACCGAGAGTGTGTGGCTGAATCACTCGCGAAAAACTGTTTACATGCATCACCGTAGGTTCCTTCGGACGAATCACCCGTACCGCAAAATGAAAAAACAATTTGATGGAATGAACGAAGACGGTTCAGCTCTAAAGCCTTTGAGTGGGATAGATGTCCATGATATGGTTAAGAACTTGGATGTTGCGTTTGGAAAGGGGCGTAAATCGAGGTCCCGTGAGAAGAGCACGTGGAAGAAGAGATCAATATTTTGGGACCTACCTTATTGGGAGCACCTAGAAGTTTGGCATTGCATCGATGTGATGCACGTGGAGAAGAATGTCTGTAATAGCTTGATTGGTCTCTTATTGAATATTAAAGGCAAATCAAAGGACAGTATCAATGCACGCCTTGAGTTGGTCGATATGGGCATAAGACCTGAGTTAGCACGAAGAGAACGATCAGCCGAACATCCGCTAACTTTGATTGTTACACTTTGTCTAAGGCCGAGAGAACTGAAGCGTGCGGTGCTTGCATGGTGTGAAAGTTCCGTCCAGTTACTCCTCTAACATGAAGAGACTTGTTTCGATGCAAGATTTGAAATTAGTTGGCATGAAGTCTCATGATTGTCATGTGCTGATGACACAAATGCTCCATGTGGCAATTAGAAGTATTTTGCCAGTCAAGGTCCGGGAGACAATCACGAGGATGTCTTATTTCTTTAACACAATTGCTCAGAAGGTCATCGATCAAGAAGCACTAGATGCACTGCAGGCTGAGGTGGTGATGACACTATGTAATCTTGAGATGTATTTCCCTCCGTCATTTTTCGATATCATGGTCCATCTCGTTGTTCACCTTGTGATAGAGATAAAGATATATGGGCCCGTGTTCCTACGTAGCATGTACCCATTCGAGAGGTATATGGGAATTCTCAAGTCCTACGTACAGAATCGATCTCGGCCGGAGGGTAGCAATGTCGAAGGTTATTCAACCGAAGAAGTTGTAGAGTTCTGTGTCGATTAGATGGCTCAGATTGAACCAATAGGTGTGTCTCGATCTCGCCATGAGGGGAGACTCCAGGGCATCGGAACCATCGAAAGGAAAGCAATGACGCCTGATCCAGCTTCCTATACTCAAGCTCATTTCACGGTTTTGCAACACATGGCTGTAGTGTCCCCGTACATCGACGAGCATAAGCACTGGCTACGGCAAGAGAATCTGACGCGGTAAGAGTCTTGGATCACGAGACAGCATAACCTTCAGTTTAACAGATGGCTGAAGGAGCGACCCATCACTGGGACCTCGTCAGGTGATATGCTCACAAGGATACGACTTAAATGGGTATACATTTTACACGAGAGATCAGGATATGAAGAGCACAAACCAGAACAGCGGTGTATGCATAAATGCGTTCAACACCGTTGGGTCAACGAGGAGCTCCTACTATGGGTTCATAGAAGAGATTTGGGATCTCGACTATGTACTATTCAAGACCCCTTATTTCGGTGTCGTTGGGTCCACCTCCAGCACGTAAAAGTTGACAAGTACGGTGTCACTACTGTCGACCTCGCACGTGTCGGATACCAAGATGAACCATTCATACTCGCTAACCAAGCTGTTCAAGTTTCTATGTAACCGACCCGTCCAACAAGAAGAGACATGTAGTTCTTCATGGAAAAAGGAGGATTGTCGGAGTAGAGAATGTAGTAGATGAGAAAGAATACAATCAATTCGAAGAGTTGCCTCCTATCGGAAAGAGCATCACAATCCAGGAAGAACAACCCGAAGAAGCTAGCTACACACGCGTCGATCATCATGAAGGGCTAATTTTTATACAAAAGAATAAGCAAGTAGAGTTATAAATTTAAGCGTACTCTAGAAGATAATAGAGTTGTTTGTAATGAGATGCTCGAAATTAAAAACAACTTTGTTTATATATGCATCTGATTTCTTTAATATAGTTTCCTTTCCTTTACTGATATTGCTTCATCTACAATTCCATATACATTATACATTATGTCAAGAAGGCCAAACTCTGGATTTACCTTAGCAATGAAGGTCTGTGTCAATCTTCATCACAGACGGTTCTATAATAGAACCGTCTGGTATATTTTGTATCACAAACGGTTCTAATACATAACCGTCTGAGATAAAAAATATCGGAGCCGGTTATAATATAGAACCGTGGGTGATAAAATAATATCACAGACGGTTCTATTTACAAAACGTCTGTGATGTTTTTATAACAGATGGTTCTAAAATAGAACTGTCTGTGATATGGGAACCTATAAAAAGCCCACTCTTGCAGATCATTCATTCTCCACTCACGCACTCAAACCCTAGCTTCGTCTCCGTCCCCTCGTCGACGCCTCCCCATCGCTGACGCCGACCCTCGTCGACTCCTCCCCATCGCCGACGCAGCCCCCTCGCTGACGCCTCCCCATCGCCGACGCCACCTCCTCTTGGGCCCGCCTCATCCGCGTCGCACCGCCGACCGCCTCATCCCCATTGCTGAACCGAGGTATGGCTCCCCTCTCTTCCCTCTCTCCCGAAACCCCGGCCCTCTCTTCATCTATATTGGACTGATTCGTTTGGTTAGATCTCTTGCTAAAAAAATACATTGAACCCATTCCCTCTCTCCCGAAACCTCGGCCCTCTCTTTAGAGTACTGTGTATCATGTATGAGCTGTCTGGATGTTGTGATTGGATTGTGTCAGCAAATGTGCTCACACCTTGATACGCTAGTTTGAGCGTTCTGTTTTATCAAAATTAGTGGCGATAGTAACATGGGTGGATGCACTTGCATGCTACAACTACAAGTTTGCAAAGCTTTTAAATCATGTGTAATTTGCCCAAGTTTGAAAGGCCTTACAATGGTATAAAACCATCTCTAATTTAGGTTGTCGCATATTACAAATTTCAATGCTATCATGAAAAATGATATTGAATTTTAGCTGAAGTATTCATTGGTGCTGTACTTGTATGGTGGATAACTCATGCCACTTAGTTTTGTATGTTGTCACTTGTAAGCAGTATTAATTCTCATGAATTGTTTTGTATGTTGTCACTTGTAAGCAGTATTAATTCTCTTCACTTACCTTCTCTTAAATTTGCTTATCTGAACTACCTTTGTACCCATTAAATAAAAGCAGCCATCAAGTGGTAGCCTTCCATGTTTGTTTACTTTTCTTTCCTGTTGAGGCACGACAACCAGCCTAGACTGCAAGATGGTGTCCCCTCATTCGCCGTCTGAAGGATGTGATGAGTCATCGAAAAGAAAACCTCCTCGAGGTCCAAGATGAGCAAATAAAAGGCCAACGGAACGATATACTATCACGGCGGTTGATCGAAAGGATGGGGCCTCCACCGAACCAAGAAAGGCGGTGAATGCATTTAGGACATTGTGCGGGATAGTCGCACGGGAACGGGTCCCCATCACCTATCCATCCTAGAAGTCGCTGACTGATGAGAGCTGCAACGACTTGGTGACAGAAATTATGTCTTCGTTTGATATCCCAGAAGACTTTGTGAGCTTCGTGCGACGGTGTGCACTGCTAGTGGTGGGAAAGGCGTGGAAGAATTTCAAGAGCACGCTTGTCAAAGAATATGTCAATAAGGACAGGACTCCCTTCTCTAAGTACGGGTTCATTACTGAGGATGTATGGCAAAATTTTATTCAGGCGAAGACAACGGATGAATCGTGCGTCAAAGTGAAGCCCACAAAGCCCTGCAGTAAGGAGCACCCACTCCCACAGACTTGGAACTGCTGAGTGCAGCGGGAAGAGGACCAATGGGAGAGGGAGGGCGAGGAGGCACTGTGTGCCATTTGCATGTATCGTTGACCACGCGCCGAGGCGGCCGAGAGCAAGGTCAAGTGCCACGTCTTAAACACCGTCTCCTTTACAAACCCCGCGGACGAGGAAGTATGCCAACGACCGGTAAGATATCAAACTTCCAATTTTGTACGTAATTAGTCCGTAATTTTTTTAAGTGAATTAACTTTTTGGGATCTTGCAGGTAGCGTTGAGTACACAATCTGCCGAGGGCACTTTTTTGCCAGACAGGGAGAAAGATGTACTCTCCACAACCTTGTGAAACAAGGAACACCCTGGTCGCACACGAGGAGTTGGGGTTTTTTTTCCCTGGAAGTCAGGATTTCCATGCGACTCAGACAAATACCGGAGTAGGAAGAGAACCAAAGCAAAGCGAGAGGAACGACTGGTACAAAGGATTGAGGAAAAACTAAGAGAAGAATTCAACAATAAGATAAAAAGCCTCGAGGAAAGGCTTAATAATCAGCCTGCGCAAGTCCCAAATGTATGTGGGCAAATCAGCCCCACTACCAAAAAGAGCAGCTGTGCGTTCGCCACTCCCACAGATGAACATGGGAAATCTCCTGTTTGTGAAATCAAGGTACTTATATATATGTCTTGAATGCTCCACACAAATAGCTGTTGGACGCAGTAGATAATTGTGTACCGTTATGTAGGTGGCCACGTGGTGCACTCTCCATGTGAGACTTGTCCATGGTGCCATTGTTATTTCGGCTGCTTTGGGGGTCGTGTATCCGTTTATTGAAGGGGCGCTGGTGCACGGTGACGAATACTCATAAAACAGGGGTGCACCCACGGCCCAATTGCAACAAGCAAAGCCCAGAGCAGCAAGCAGGCGGCCTCGAGTACGGCCCCAGCCTAAACAGGCCGTCCCCGGCCTGCTACCCAAATGCCTCTGAGACCATTCGGAGACCATTCCCGGCCGATCCCGACTCGACTCGGCGGGGTTCCCGACCCCGCGTGGGGCAGGATCCCCGACTCCGACTTCAGCGGGGTTCCCGACCCGCGGCGGGGCAGGATCCCCGGCTCCGACTTCGGCGAGGTTCCCGACCCCGCGGCGGGGCGGGATCCCGCGGCTCCAACTTCAGCGGGGTTCCCGACCCCGCGGCGGGGCGGGATCCGCGGCTCCGACTTCGAGCCACGTGCGCGCGCCGAGTCCGTGTCAACCTAAGGCCACGTGCCCCACGAGCGGTCATTCGAAGTGGCGGCGAGGCGGTGGTCCCTTCCCAAACGATTTGATAAGCTGCTGAAGCCCGTCTCTGTCCCATCAACGGCCACCCACGGTGCAAGGACACGCTCTCTCGAGGCAACTCCAGCGTCACACGCGACTCGTCGGCACCCACATGGATCACGAGAGCGGCTCGCCACTTCCGGAGGATTACCTAACGCTCGACCCGGCTAGACCACCGACCCGCGCATAGGCTCAGCGGCGGCGACCGGTCGGCGGAGCGATTGGCGACGGCGGGGCAAGGCCAAGCCCCTAGAAGTAGCTCGCTGGCGCCGCCAATTCTCGATGTAACCTGCCCTTGCCGTCTTGAATAAAAGGCGGGAACCTCCTAACGAGGCGGGGAGTAAGAGCTACAGGAGAGCTTTTTCCTCTTCTTCCTCTTCTTCTTTTCTTCTCCTTCGAGAGCTAAGTTTAGATCATTCTAGTGTTGAGGCTCCACCTCTCGCTTGTAAAAAACTTCGGTGCGATCATCGCACTTTTGATGAATACAATACCAGCGCCTGGCTAATGGGTAGGGACCTTGGCCCGAACGGTATACATCTTGGACTCGTGGTCTAACCATTGAGGCGAGGAAGCGCAGCCCTTAGACTTACAAATTTACTTGCGGCTCGAAACGCCGGCGGTTAGCAGCGCCGGTAGGGGCTTGCGTCTTCTTGACATCTCGGATTCCCATTCGTCTCCTTGATGGCATTCTTCTCCAGCGCGGCATGGCTGTGTTAGGGAGCGAGATCCGCCGGCTCCCTCGGCTTCACCGTCACCTCGGAGGAAGCTCACGCTCATCCCCGCTGCCGCGGCGGCGCTGCGAGGAGCACAGACACCATCTCGGCGGCCGTCCCACTCGGCTTGGGCGCCCCGCGGTCCCAAAGCCGGAACACGAGGAGCACTATACCTCCTTTGGCGAAAGCCCCTCGGGCCAGCGAGAGATCCGTCACCTCCCTTTGCTCACGACTTGTAGCTATGGTGGCTACATGCCAACCTCCGTCCACGAGTTCTTTGGAAGACTCTTCCGACCACGGCTCGGCTCCGGCAGGGTATCCCGCCCGTGGCGGCACTCATGAAGTGCAGCGTGGCGAACCTGACCGATTGGCGTAGCCACCGCGGCTCTGACGGTCCCCGTCCGCGCGACCGAGGCACGGGAGGAATACCAGGCGCGGCGGCCTTGGCAGCCTTCGAGCTCGCCGTGGCCCAGCGGCAACGGGAGGAGGAGAGGCGAAGGCGAAGCTCGGCCGGCTCGAGCCAACTGGAGCGGGGCGAGCCGAGCAGCGCAAGTCTTGGGCGGCAGCGCGCGCAGCGCGCGCCAAAGCACCACAAGTTGGGGCGAATCCGGCGCCCCGGTTTTCCCTCACGCAAGCCAAAGCGTGGGCTGCGGCGCAATCTTGCTCAGAGGCCTTCCGAGCCCGCAAACCGGAGGCGAGCTACCTACGGAACCGGGGGTGGTGGAGCCTGCGACCGTCGCGGACATCTGAGCCTCGGCTCCTACCACCGGCGCTGCCAAGCCCGCCGGGCCCGTCCGCATGGGAGGCCGGCTGAGTGCGGCCAAGACCGCACCCACCATGAACCACCCGGGCCTCACGCACCCGGTGCGCGGCGCCTCGGTAATGCCTCGACATCGCGCCACCCTCGGCGCGAAGAAAGATGGCGAGAGGGCGCCGCCCACTCACGTGTTGCGGATGGTGGCGCCACTACGCGGCCCGAGCCACGATGGTCGGACCACGGGCTTTTTGCCAAAGGATCGCCCGGCGGACGACCTTATCGCCGACCTAGAAGAGACTTTCGCGAACCTTCGGCGGTTTTTCGCATAAAGCTCAACCAGTGCGTCTTGGGGTCCCCAAAGGAAAGCTCTTAGGCTTCATCGTCTCGGCGAGGCATCGAGGCCAATCGGGAGAAGATCTCGGCGATCGCAAGGATGGGCCGGTCGGCAACCTCAAAGGGGTCGAGGTGGCCGGGTGCTGGCGGCTTTGAGCGTTCGTGTCTCGCCTCGTGACGCGAATGCCGCTCTGGTGCTCAAGAAATCCGACCGCTTGAGTTGGACACACGAGGCTCGGGAGGCCCTCACCGCTTGAAGGCCTTCTGTCCTCGCCTCGATCTGATCGCCCGGCACCGGTGAACGCTGCTCCTCTACATCATTGCCACTACCCAAGTCGTCGTAGCGGCCCTGCGTGGTGGAAGCGGCGGGAAGAAGGCTGTGAGCTCAAGGTACAGCGGCGGTCTACTTCATCGATGAGTACTTTCCGAGTCAAGACTCGGTACCAACAGTGCGAAGTTACTCTACGCGGTGCTCATCGCAAGAGGAAACTTCGTTCACTACTTGATCGAGACGCCATCACCGTGGTGACCACGTCCCCACTAGGCGAGATCATCCACAATCGCGATGCCTCGGGAAGGATAGCCAAATGGGCGCTCGAGCTTAGCGGCCATGGCATAATATCGCCCTCGGACGGGCGATCAAGTCGCGAGCTCGCCGATTCGTCGCCGAGTGGACGAAGCCCGAGCACCACCGGTGGTGAAGACCCGTCTTGGACAATGTACTTGACGGGTCTTACACCAAGAATGGCGCGGCGTGGGAGTCGTCATCATCTCCCGCTCGAGCGAGCTGTCGCCATTAGGTTGCTCTTGGCGCGACCAACAACATTGCCGAGTCTGAGGCTCGTCAGCGGTCTCGGATCATTGCCGACCTCGGTGCCCGCCGGCTCGTCCCGGGGACTCCAAGCTTGTCGTCGACCAAGTCATGAAGGCTGCGGGCCGAGGCGCCCGCATGGCAGCGTCTTGTCGAAATCGCCCGGCTCGAGGAGCGGTTCAAGGGTTTCGAGCTTCACCATAGCTACCGGCGCTACAATGGCGAGGCCGATCACCGCCAATCTTGCCTCCGGCCAGAGAGCTGCCCCGCCCGGGATCTTCGTCTCCGACCTCCTGCGGCCTTGTCGGTGGACTCGGCGGTGGCGACCACCGACCAATCGGCCACGGTCGCCCGGCCCGAAGCGCGATCGGCGTAGACTGGCGGATCTGCCGCGGTGTGCTAGCACTTGAGTCCGTGGAGGAGGCCCTACATCGACCGTTTGTGGACGGGTCACTTCCCCGACCGACCGAGGCGGCGGCGCCTCGCCCGTGAGCAAAATCGCCGTCTGATCGGCCCGGACCTCTACAAAGGAGTCCCTCCGGGGTCCTCCAAAAATGTATCTTGACCGAACAAGGAAAGCATTTCTTTGGGCGACATACGGTAGTCTGCGGTCACCACGCAGCACCCGATCTCTTGTGGGAAAGGCCTTTCGACAAGGTTTCTCTTGGCC
Source organism: Otatea glauca (assembly GCA_036346275.1). Lineage (NCBI taxonomy): Eukaryota > Viridiplantae > Streptophyta > Magnoliopsida > Poales > Poaceae > Otatea > Otatea glauca. Next base: position 53,097 of record JAYEVK010000331.1, read on the forward strand.
AACGCATTGTGTCGGGCCGAGCATATCGTGCGCACTGCGAAGGATGCGATTCTTTGCTCGTGACGCATCTGCGAGCCCAAGCTTCTGAGCGATCCCCATCCGTGGCCTTTTGCCGTGCGGGGACTCGATTTGGTCGGACCTTCGGGAAAGCGCCGGGGCTTCACCCACCGCTCGTCGCGGTAGATAAGTTCACCAAGTGGATAGAGGCCAAGCCGGTCGTGGCGCCACGTCGGTACAAGCGGCCATCTTCTTCCGCGACATCGTTTTTAGGTTTGGAGTCCCAAACTCCATCATCACCGACAACGAAACACAGTTCACGGGAAGGAATTTTCGAGTTACGTGGCGACTTCAACATCCGTGTCGATTGGGCGCGATAGCCCATCCGCGGACTAACGGCCGGTCGGCGCACTAACGGCATGATCCTTCAAGGACTCAAGCCGCGGATCTTGATCGGCTCAAGCATTTCGCGGTATTTGGGTAGCCGAGCTGCCCTCCGTCCTCTGAGTCTGCGGACCACGCCGACCGGCGACCGGGTTCACACCCTTCTTTATGGTGTTGGCGCCGAAGCCGTTTTGCCCATCGACACGGAATCGGCTCCCGAGATTGCAAGCCTTGATGAGGCTCGGGGCTCGCCTGCAACAAGGCGCCATCGACCCATTTCGGCGAGCGCGCGGCGTGGCGTCTGCGGTCGGCGGATATCAACAAGCCTGCGCGCTACCACGGCCGCCAAGTTCGAGGGCGATCCTTGGTGCTGGCGACTTGGTTCTGCGTCGAGTCGGACAACCAAAGATAAGCACTGGTGGCGCCCCACAGGAGGTCCTTTCACCGTCGTGGAAGTTCTCCGACTGGCACCTTCGACTCAAGGGCGCGATGGTCGCATCCTCCTAATGCTGGAACATTGAAAAGTTAAGGCGATTCTATCCCTAAGCTCTTTTCTTTTTCTGGTATAAGTCTTTGCCTTTCTCCCAACCGAGCACACAGTGCGCCACGTGGCGACTTCGGGGGCTGCCCGTGGCGCCCGTTCGAGCCGCTTCGGATGGTGTCATGCGGGTCGGTGACCCGGTAGACCATGAGGTCTATCGGCGGTAACCCTCTCGACCGAGTGCTCGGCCTCGCCCACCGGCTATGGTTGCCCGATAGCACTCCGCGGAAGAAGGAAGCACTGAGTGGGATGACCTCTTGGTCGATTGGGAACAATCTTCCCCCCACGAACTCGGCTAACTCACGTACTCATGTGGGTGGTGACCCGACTAGTCCTGAGTCTATCGGCGGTAACCCTCTCGACCCGGCGCTCGACCTCGCCCGGCTATGGTTGCTAAGTAGCACTTTGCGGAAGAAGGAAGTGCCGAGTGGAAAAACCCTTGGCCGATCGGGAACACTCCGAACCCCATGAGTGCAGCGTAACTACGCATAAACAAGACTCCTATCCTCTTGGCCCTCTCAAATTGACCCGACCCACGCATAAGCGACCCGTGGTCCTTGAGGCTATGGTCGGTCAAACCCAAGCGTAAAGGAGAGCAAAGAGGCAAACCGAGCTTACAATTACTTACGATCGTTTACACAGTCTTTGCAAAAAAAAAAAAAAAAAAAAGGGGCTAACTTCTTTCTTCCTCTTCTTCACGGTGGCCGGCCGCACGGAGGAGGAGGACACAGCATCTTGAAGGCGACCTCGGGCGGGGCGTGGTGGCGATCTCGAGCATGCGGCTCGACCGGGCTCGAACACAGCCGACCTCGTCGTCGGTCCGGTTCCGGCGATGCGCTACTCACCCTGCTGCGAGGTCGATACCGTCATAGTGCGAGGCGGTGTTGACGGTCGCGAACGAAGCTCAACAGCTGCGCGCAATCACGGCCGCCTCCACAAGCCCGGCAAGACTCGGGCGGTAGCAGAGGCAAGTGCGCTCGGGCCTGCCCATGCCCAAGACTTGGGCGCGAACCTCTGGCCGGCCCTCCGAAAGGCTTCGATTCGGCGCCCATCTCGGCCTACCATCCTCGAGACCCTCGGCGCCGCGAGCCTTGTCACGGCGCGATCGCCACGTCGCGGTCTCCGCCGCGCATTCCGAGCCTCCATGGCGGCCTCGGGTTTTTCGCACCTCTGCGAGTTTGGCGTCTCGGATGAGTCTCCTCTGGGTTACCCCAACCAAAGAAATCAATGGAGGAGTTGAGATACTTACGATCGCAGAGTCGATCAGGTGCCGACTTCCCCTCTGAGACTCTCGTGGGCGTCCTCAAGGAAGCGGCTCCTTCGAGCAGTCTCTGCTCGGACCGAGCTTGTTCGGCGTCCTCCGGGCACGATCCGCTCCGACCGCAGATGGGTCGCACGCGCATGCCACCCCTCGAAGCGATGTGGCGGCGTCCTTGGCCTCGGTGACCTCGCCAGGAGGATTCTAGCTCCACCACCCTTGCCCTCAAGGCCTCGGCCCCAGGCGCTCGTCGTAAGGGCCTTTGAGGCCTCCTCCACCCTAAGCGGAGTTTTTCGCCTCCGTCCGCCCAATGTTCAAAGCCTCTTGGGCAAGGCGAAACTCAAGCGCGGTGACCACTTTCTTCCACTGCGGCCGCCCGCTGAGCATCCGAGCGACGAAGGAGCCCGGCCTGGCGCTCGGAACGGGCCCGCAAATGCTGCACAACACAGACATTTCGTCAAATCTGGCAGAAGCATATCGAGAGTTACAAAGTCGACTCCTTCGCTCGGCTTACCAAACTTACGGGTTGAATCCCAGACCATCACCTCCGGCGCCTGTTTGAAGACTCTAAGGCTAGGGTCGGACCCTTATGGATCAGCCCTATCTCCTCCTCATAGCCGTGGCGCCTGCAGAAGGGCGACCCTCTCGCTCCTCGGCCGGGTCCATGGATCCCGGCCCTGGGGCCACATCCGGCAGCAGACCTTCGCCTGTCTGCTCGGAGGGAGCGGCGCCCGACCAGAGCGCCATGGCCAGGGGCGATGAAGTCGGCCCCTCGGGAGCCCCTTGGGGGGGGGGTGAGCGCCTCGGCATCAGCGCCACCCGGCCGGCGGCCGCGCGGCGCTCCGCCGACCCCTCGGCGGCACTATCTCGGCCGGCACGCCCGGTGGGTCAGCGGTCGCTCCACCTCTTCCGCGCCCCTTCCGGTGGCGCAATGGCTGGCGTCGCCGTCCCCTCCTGCTGGGAAGACCCTCGCGTCGGCGTGGCGTCGGGCGGGGCGGCGAGAGCTCTTCGCCGCCTCGATCTCTCCTCCTCAAAGGAGGCGCGTCCTGATCGCGTGCTCCATAAGCGCCGACTGATCGGTACCACCGGGCCGCCGTGACCGCCACTTGAGAAGTGGGTGCGGCACGCCCAATCACGCGCGTGTAAGCGCGTGCGTCCACGATATTTAAAAGTCACCGGCGGCTTTTCTACAAAAATGTTCAGCAGAAGGAAGAAATACTTCGAAGCGGGGCGAGTCGCGGCTGCAGCGCTCTCTTCGTCGGACCCCACCAAAGGCGGTCGGTGGCCGCTTCCCCGAAGCTACCACCAGTCGGGGCGCGTCGACAACTGCGGCCTTGATGTCGCCCTCGCTGAGGACGCGGCGCGGGCTGCTTGTCGGGCCAACTCTCGAGCCACCACTCACCGGAGGGTCGGGAAGGAATCTGTTGTAGTCGGGAAGCTCCCCACTATCGATGAAGTCGTCCCCACCGCGGTGGACTCCGATTCGTCCTCGCCGCGCGCGTGCCTTGCCGCGCGCTCCTTTCGCTTCTTCTTCCTCCTCTCCTCCTTCTGCCTTTTGCGGGAATCGGCCTCGGCGGTCTTCGCCCGAGAGGCCGCCCTCGCTTCTTTCTCCCCCGGGAGCGGTGCCCGGGAGGACATGCCTGCGAGCCCCTAGAGGATACAAAAACGACCGATCAGGTCAGACGCTAAGAGCGAAGAAGAAAGAAGCAGGAAGAAAAATCCCACAAACTCACGATTTGGGGATGGCCGACGAAAGGCCCGGGTGGCGCGCGCGCCACCGTGGCGCTTCCTCCGATAAGCGCCGCCACCGGGCCTCCACCTCGGACGCGGCCAACTCGGCCACCTCCATCCTTGCGGTCGGATGGCCCTCATCATGGAACATGGGGTGCGGCCTAAGCGAGGCTGCACGCGCGCATCCTCATGAAGGCGTGCGACAACATCCCGGTCGGCCCGTTTCCTCGAGCCACGATCTCCTCCACGATCGGGGCCACCTTGTTCTTTCCCTCTTCTCGGCGCCCGGTCCATTGCTCCGCTGCGACGGGAGCTCGCGAAAAAGCACAGGCGCTATTTTCAACATTCCGGACATAGATCCATTCGGGCGCCATCCCTTGTTAGAGGACGGCGACTTGATGTCAGTACTCGAGCTCCGGCCGTTCAAGGTGGAGGCCAGGGCCGCCCATGGGCGCCGTCGCGTCGAGCGGCTGTCTTTCCAAAGCCTCGCTGGAAGAAGTGCCGCCACAGCGCCCAATGCGGCTCAATCCCTAAGAAGGCCTCGCGCGCAGGTAATGGAAATGGCGATGTGAAGGACCCGTTAGGGTTGAGGTGGTGCACCTCCACCTTGTAATGAAAAAGAAGCCACGGACGAAAGGGTGGAGGCGGCGGGCGGCGCGCTCAAAAAGCGAGGCGGGGACCACAACCTCGTCGCTCTGCGGCGGCGGGATAACGGCCCGGTCGGCACCCTCCGGCCAGAGGTGCCCTGCGCGGAGGAAGCCCTTCTTCACTAGGCCGAAGCGCGACTCTCTGTCGGAGCACTCCGTCCACGACATCTTGGCGGGAAGCGGCGGAAGGTGAGAAGAAGAGGGTGAGGTTTCCATCTACGGCTCTCTGGCGTTTTCTTGCTTTAGGGACGGAGACGAAGAAGGCGAAAGCGTGGCTACCCGAGGCACCCCAACAACGTACTTATAGGAGGCGGGCGACGCCGACCGAACGGACGCCTCCTCGAGCGAATCGTCGCGTCGCCCTCGTCATCACGCCGCCTGGTAACTCCGATTTCCAATTCCACTCGCATTTAATCTGTCGCGTCGGGTTGCGAGCCATAAAGACGCCGCCCGACAGCGTGTCCGTTACCTCTTGGTCTCCGCCTTTTGGCGGGACGGTTGTTCGGCGCGCGAGAGGCCCACTGGGCAGCTGCGGTCCCAAGATGGCAAAAGCTTTGTGGCTTGCGCGAGGCCCGGTAGAAAGCGTGGGTTCAAAGGCCTAACCACCGGATGGGCGAGGGGCGCCCAATGAAACTTGAGCGAGGGGCAAGTGCGAGTGAGCCCCACGGTGGGTCCCGGTTGGGTCGGTGGCGACCAGTCACCTCTACTCGCCCGAGACCATACTTCACACTCTCCGGAGCTCATCGATGGCGACGACCGGTGTGCTCTGGGTGGTACCGACCCGAGGTCCATCTGGATTGAGTAAAGAAAGGTTTCTTATGGGTCGCCCCACGGCGGGGCCAGGACACCCTACTCTGGGACCGTCCGCTCGGAAGGGTCCCCCTTGGGCGGGACCTCCCAGGACCCACTCGGACTACCCGTTACTAGCTTCAAGAGCACGGCGTTCAAACCAACGAAGGTAAACGCGCGTCGCTCACCCCCTCCAGTCCCACACTGCGGATGGGGTAAACTTGTGGGATAGGCGGCAGCTACTCCTCTCGCAGCTTCCCTCGCCGGACGGGGACTCGGGATGGATACCCCGCGTCCGGCCACGACGTTAAGCGAGCACTCGGACACGGAACCTCGCGGAGGCATCCGGTCGTCCTGCCGACTAAGGCGGCGTCCACCACGACGTTAAGCGAGCACTCGGACACGGAACCTCGCGGAGGCATCGGTCGTCCTTGCCGACCAAGGCACTCGGACGCCGGAACCTCGCGGAGGCATCCGGTCGTCCTTGCCGACTAAGCGGCGTCCGGCTCGACGTTAAGCGAGCACTCGGACACGGAACCTCGCGAGGCATCCGGTGCGTCCTTGCCGACCAAGGCACTCGGACGCCGGAACCTCGCGGAGGCATCCGGTCGTCCTTGCCGACTAAGGCGGCGTCCGGCTACGACGTTAAGCGAGCACTCGGACACCGGAACCTCGCGGAGGCATCCGTGCGTCCTTGTCGACCAAGGCACTCGGACACCGGAACCTCGCGGAGGCATCCGGCCGTCCTTGCCGACTAAGGCGGCGTCCGCTACGACGTTAAGCGAGCACTCGGACACCGGAACCTCGCAGAGGCATCCGGTCGTCCTTGCCGACCAAGGCACTCGGACGCCGGAACCTCGCGGAGGCATCCGGTCGTCCTTGCCGACTAAAGCGGCGTCCACTCACGACGTTAAATGAGCACTCGGACACGGAACCTCGCGGAGGCATCCGGTGCGTCGCTGCCGACCAAGGCACTCGGACACCGGAACCTCGCGGAGGCATCCGGTCGTCCCTGCCGACCAAGGCACTCGGACACCGGAACCTCGCGGAGGCATCCGGCGTCCTTGCCGACCAAGGCACTCGGACACCGGAACCTCGCGGAGGCATCCGGCCGCGTCGCCTTACCAAACACTCGGACGCCGGAACCTCGCGGTGGCATCCGGTCGTCCTTGCCGACCAAGGCACTCGGACGCCGGAACCTCGCGGAGGCATCCGGTCGTCCTTGCCGACTAAGGCGGCGTCCGGCTCGACGTTAAGCGAGCACTTTCGGACGCCGGAACCTCGCGGAGGCATCGGTCATCCTTGCCGACCAAGGCACTCGGACATCGGAACCTCGCGGAGGCATCCGGTCGTCCTTGCCGACCAAGGCACTCGGGCATCGGAACCTCGCGGAGGCATCCGGTCGCCCTTGCCGACCAAGGCACTCGGACACCGGAACCTCGCGGAGGCATCCGGTCGTCCTGCCGACCAAGGCACTCGGACATCGGAACCTCGCGGAGGCATCCGGTCGTCCTTGCCGACTAAAGCGGCGTCCGGCTCTGACGTTAAGCGAGCACTCGGACACTGGAACCTCGCGGAGGCATCCGGCCGTCCTTGCCGACCAAGGCACTCGGGCACTAAAACTTCGAAGGCACCGGCTCATCCTTGCCGACCAAGGCACCGACTAGCTACTGGCACCAAACGAGCGCAAGGAAGATTTCTTGAGGAACAAACCGCGAGTTCGCACGTCAGACCACTCGGAAACCGATCGCGAACTTTCTAGCGCCGGTGATCAAAGCGAGAACAAGCGAAGCTAACTCCTTCATGAAGTCATTCATAGAGAGAAAAAAAGGATTTCATTAAAAGCGCGAGCTCAAAACTTTACACCACTTTACATGAGGCACACGCAAGACTCTCTATCTACACCTGGACTCCTAAAACTCCCTACGACAACGCCGACGGTAGGCCCTTGCTCGCCGACGGGATGGACTTGGGGTCGGTGAACTGAGGTCGTTGGAGATGACTCTTTAGTAGGCCCTTGCCCGGTCGTCAAAGTGAAGCCACACCGCGGAATGGCATGCAGCTCGCTGCCGTTCAATGACATCAGCGCAGCCCGCTTATCGCAATCGGCGCCCTCGCGCCATTGCCTCTAGGAGGGCCCCCCTTGCCACTCCAAGCCTCGGGACTGCCTGAAGTAGCGCGTCAATGGCAGCAACGTCGCGAGCTACTTCTTCTCTCTTTGGGAGTTCGGCTATCGCCTGATCATATTCAACCCAAAGCTCGTTCAAAGGGTCTTCCTCTTCCACCACGATGTCATCATCGAAACTGAAGACTAAAGGGTGTCTTGAACACATTTCAAGAAGGAAAGGAGTCTCGTCTAAGAGTCCGCCGCTCGAGCAACCCGTGGCGCCCTTATATACCCATTCGAAGGAAGATCAAACGACTCAGGAATAAATGCCGACGCAGAAAGCGGCGCCCACCCGGAACCCGGCGGTCAAGAAGGCGAGCGAGCAAAAACACACCTAGCCGTGCGCGCGCGCTAACAAAGCAATTAAGAGGCTCGGCGGTTCGCATACCTCGAGAGCGTAATCCGGGCGGGCGTCGGATGCGTTGGGGCACGCCCGGCAAAAACCGGTAGGCCCCGTTGGCCCACCTAGTTGAGCGGATCGGTCAAGCTCAACCCCAACCGAGTGCCCGAACTCGATTGGAGGTTCGGGGCTCTTGGCGAATACTCATAAAGCAGGTGCACCCACGGCCCAATTGCAACAAGCAAAGCCCGAGCGCAAGCGGCGGCCTCGATGCGGCCCGGCCTAAGCAGCCGCCCCCGGCACTGCTACCCAAATGCCTCTGAGACCATTCAGTGGAGACCATTCCCGACCGATCCGACTCCGACTCGGCGGGGTTCCCGACCCGCGGCGGGGCGGATCCCGGCTCCGACTTCAGCGAGGTTCCCGACCCGCGGCGGGGCGGGATCCCGCGGCTTCGACTTCAGCAGGTTCCCGACCCCGCGCGGGGCGGGATCCCGCGGCTCCGACTTCGAGCCGCGTGCGCGCGCGGAGTCCCGTGTCAACCTAAGGCCGCGTGCCCCACGAGCGGTCATTAGTGGCGGCGAGCGAGGCGGTGGTCCTTCCCAAAACGATTTGATAAGCTGCTGAAGCCACGTCTCTGCCCCATCAACCACCACCCACGGTGCAAGGACACGCTCTCTCCGAGGCAACTCCAACGTCACACGCGACTACGTCGGCACCCACATGGATCACGAGAAGCGGCTACGCCACTTCCGGAGGATTACCTAACCGCTCGACCGGCTAGACCACCGACCCAAAGATAGGCTCAAGGCGGCGACCATCGGCGAGCGATTGGCGAGACGGCGGGCAAGATCAAGCCCCTAGAAGTAGCTCGCCCGGCACTTCGCCAATTCTCGATGTAACCTGCCCTTCGTACTGAATAAAAGGAGGCAGGAACCTCCTAACAGGGCGGGGAGTAAGAGCTACAGGAGAGCTTTTTTCCTCTTCTTCCTCTTCTTCTTTTCTTCTCCTTACGAGAGCTAAGTTTAGATCATTCTAGTGTTGAGGCTCCACCTCTCGCTTGTAAAAAACTTCGGTGCGATCATCCGCACCCGATGAATACAATACCAGCGCACGAATCGGGTAGGGACCTTGGCCCGAACGGTATACATCTTGGACTCCAGGGTCTAACCATTCAGGGAGCGGGAACGCGCAGCCCCTTAGACTTACAAATTTACTTGCCGGCGCTCGAAACGCCGACACACTGCATCCTTGTGGCACTGGGATTCACCAAGGTTAGTGTGGACGGTGTAAATGATAATTTCAACACTGTCCCACTTCCGATGCCCCCAAACGATGAGATTGTGACACTTGGGGACGCCATTCACACTTTTATCCAGTGGCCTAGCATCGACATCTCCCTGAACGCCCGTCCTCCATCATCGGAGCTTCCCCAACTACCTGAGTCATATGCTGCACCTCAGCAGGGCACCAAATCGGCTCCTGTGCCCCTGCATCAAAGGACATTCAGTGGGATGGTGCCCACTCGTCTCCCGTGTAGACTCCTTATGGCAGAAAAAAAGTGAAGGGCAAAGCGAAGTAGATCACGAAGAAATTGGACTATGCAATTGCCCCGCTAGCCCGAGTATACCAGCTAGGAGAGCCTTTTGTAATAGGATAGCGCATGAAGAACATTTCTATTGCTTGCGTAAGATTGCAGAATTGGTGCATGGAATAGGCTAAAAAGCCAGTGCAAGACCGCATAACGAGTATCTCGGTCAGTTTCAAGTATGAGCATCTTTTCAACGAGTCATCGGGGGGATTCTTCACAGTCGACTTCAAGGACCTTTTTGACGTCTTCAACCTCGACGCCCTCGATGCCGCGCTCTTGAGATGCTAGACATTGTAAGTGTGTGCATTCACAGTCTACAGTCGTGTAATATCGATAAAAGTCATATATATATATATATATATATATATGACTCAATGCTTTCGTATATTTAGATACATGATCCAGGAAGCGAGACAGAACGAACAACCGGTGGGTTTCCTGGACCCACACATAGTCTCCAAGCAAACAATGGACAGAGATTATGGATTTATCGATAAATACGTCGGAGAGGCCTTGGCGGCTCAAAAAGATAAAGCATTAATACTTTTACCCCACAACCCAGGGTAAGTGTTAGTTTGATTTGCACTATGCTTGCAACTCTGTTCTGTTAATTGACCATGCCGACATACCTGTGTAGGTTTCACTGGGTTCTCTTTGTAATTCATCCATCGATGAATCGGGTTATTTACCTTGATTCCATACAGAGTGGTAGCCACGACTTACAACCTATCTCAAAATTAATCACCAGGTAATTAATCACGTTTCCTCCAAAGATAACATGGTCATGTAGGTTGTTCAAACGTGTATGTTTCTCCTGGAATAGCTGAGGCTAACCTCTTGCAATCACGTAGCGCGTTCAAAGTGTACAAAGCTTATGGAGGGCCTTCTGGCAAGGACAGGGCAAAGCTGAATCACAATTTTAAGTTTTCGGTATCCGCTGTACAAAATAATCCTATGTAAACTATGTAATAATGATTCTGGAACTAACCAAATCTATGTTTGCAGTGCCACCAGCAGGGAAAGGGAAATAACCGTTGTGGATTTTACGTTTGCCACAACATGGAACTCCTTGTCACTAAGAAAACGCCAAATCGGGTAACAAGCTGCGTTGGAAGAGGCGATCCGAGCGAATTCGAGGACAGCTTTGTGCCTTCTTGCTCAGTCAAGTTTTAAACAAAAAAGGCGAGTTCCACGCTGCCGTATAACTTGAAGAGTCGTATTTTTTCTGAATTACCATTTGGGTTAATTTTCAAACTTGTGTTGTGAATTTGTAAATTGTAGTTGTCTATTCTATTAATTGGTTAATGCTATTGTAGTTGTGTATTCTATTAATTGGTTAATGTTATTCTGATCAGTTGATTGATGAATTGGATGTAATGCCAGTAATCTTAAATGGTTGTAATGTTTTTGTAACATTAGTTTAGTTATTCTTTAATCTGCTTTTTTCCAGAAGGCGTGGCTAGCATTTCCTAAGGCTAGCCAATAAATAGAAAAATGGTTGTCCGTTGGAAGTCTTATCACAGACGGTTTTTAAAAAAAATCGGTCTGTGATATAAAGATGTAACAGACGGTTTAAAACTAAAACCGTCTATGATGTAATGATTTAACTGACGGTTTCAAACTAAAACCGTCTGTGATATCATCACATCACAGACGGTTTTTACATAAAACCGTCTGTGATATTAGACGGTTTTAAATAAAACCGTCTGTGATATATTCTAGTGATATGCCGTAACATCACTGACACATGGTTACAGACGGTTCGGGAAACCGTCTGTGATGATGGTTCCAAACCGTCTGTGATAAGCTTTTGTATAGTAGTGGTGCTTCTTATACATGTTTTTCTCCAAGGCCAATTTTGCCATTAGATAAAAATAGTACTACTAGAGCTATAGGAAGCAAAGCATGGAGTTTCAAGAATTTTTACCTTGTGATATTCTGCTTTTTCTTAAATAGAACAAAGAGATAAACAACTCCACATGCATATTTATAGTATCTCCAATGTACCTCGAGATATGCAAACGACAAAAAGAAATATTGGTTGGTGCTTTGAACATTCAAAGTTTTTATCAAAATCAATGTACACACTCCTACAGAGGGGTATAACCGCGACGCCCCATCAGTGCCGGTTGAGGCCCACCCGGCAGTGATTGTATTATCACTGCCGGTTCCAAGTAAAACCGGCACAATAGTTTTTTCCCACGCGAAGTGAAGGAATATCACTGCCGGTTCATTTTCTCCAACCGGCAGTAATATATCACTGCCGGTTTGTAAACAAAAGCCGGCAGTGATAAGATTACCCTAAAGTCTCCCGTGCGATCAGGAGAGCAGTATCATTGCCGGTTCGTATTATAAAACCGGTAGTGATATATTACTGCCGGTTTGTAAATAATAACCGGCAGTGATAAGGCTTACCCTAAATTTTCACGCGGGAAGGGCAGAGAGTATCACCGCCAATTATATTATTCAAGCGCGCGATATCTTCTGCTGGGTTTTGAAAAAGAACCGCGGTGATAATGGAACACTATAAATACCCTTCAGATTTACTTCCCACCTCCGAGCAGAGGAGCTCTGTTCTTGCTCGTTGGGGAAGAGAGGGGCAATTTTGCTCTCAAATTTGGTGGAATTCACTTCTAATTCATGATCTACGGTTCGTATCTTGATGTACATTTTATTTGTAGTTGGTTTTTGTTGGATATTACGTTCTATATGGTTGTTGGCTGTGAGAATTATCGATTGCATAATGAGCACAATTAGAGCTCTAGTTTAGAGACTAGATTTGAATTCACCACCATTTTATGTGTGCAGTGATTAGTGAGATTAAGATGTAGCTTGAATTTAAGTTTTTACGAGGACCAAATTAGTGATTGCGTTTAATATGTTAATTAAATACGATGACACTACATAATTAATTGTCGTTGTATGTAACTATTTAGATGCCATGTGTGTAGAAAAAGTATTTATATTCTTTGTTGAATTATGTTTTAAATAATAAATTATGTATTTATGAGTTTTTATGTTTTTTAGCTAATTATTTAAAATATTTTCCTATTAAGAGGAAGTTTTGAATTTTTGAGAAAATTTAAAATGTGATAAAACCTTGAAAATAAATTTTTAAATGTTATATTATTTGTGGAACTTTCTCAAAAAAATTTCTCAAAAAAATTTCATAATTTTTGAAGTTGGTCTGCTAATTTTAATAATTGAAACTTGCTTTATGGATTAATTAAATTAAAAAATAATTATAAAATTAAGAAACCTTTTTGGGCCAAAATTGTAGTTTTGGCCCAGCCCACACGTATATCCGGATATCCGACCCATCAATATCCAGATTATCCGAATCCGTATCCGTATCCGACGGATAGTGAGGTAACGAATCCGAATCCGTATTATTATAAAAAATCCGTATCCCTATCCAATCCGATACTATCCGACAAATATCCGATCCGACATAAAGAGGCATCCGATATAGCTTGAATTTAAGTTTTTATGAGGACCAAATTAGTGATTGCGTTTAATATGTTAAGTATGACAGCACTACATAATTATTTGTTGTTGTATCTAATTACTTATTATTGTTTCTTTACTTGGTGTATATTAATTTAATACCTTTTGTAAGTAATGCAAATTTGCCGGAAACCATTATAAGTAATAGCAATTATTTAATTGATTTTAATAGTGAGATTTGGAAATGGATTTCTTGATTAATTAGCAGTACGTAACAAATTAAATGAATAAAATAATTTGTGACCACTTATTGTTTTACTGAGATTTTATTTGTTATAAATATTTGCAGATGGATCGAAGATGGATGTATGAAGCGGACCATCGCGATAGAGAGTATTTTAATGGTGTGACTAGTTTATGAGCGTGGGTGCGGTGTACAAGTCAACTAAGCTGACGGACTACATTTGTTGCCCGTGCGTCGATTGCAAGAATGAGAAGCAGTTTTCTAATCTTGAGGCGATCCGTGCACACTTGCTTCGAAGGGGTTTCAAGCCTGCCTATACCTATTGGACTGAGCACGGTGAAAATGAGATTTTACGTGAAGATCATCCGATTGATGATGATGACGAAGACAACGACTCCACGGCGGTCGAGGATACGTTCGTGGACACCCAAGATGATACGTTAAATCGATAACCATGAAGATGATCTAGAGCGGATGTTGCATGATGGGGAGGAGGACCACACGAGTGAAAGGGATTTTCAGAAGTTCCAGCGTATGGTAGAGGACTCTACAACACCTTTGTACCCGGGCTGCAAGGAGGACCTCAAAAAGCTGCATGTTGTGCTAACGCTGCTGCAGTTGAAGGCAAGCAATGGTTGGTCCGATAAGAGCTTCACAAAGTTGTTAGTTTTCCTGCGAGACGTTCTCCCGGAGGGAAACGTGTTGCCAGCAACCACGTACTAGGCCAAGCAGATTGTCTGCCCATTGGGACTGGAAGTACAGAAAATACACGCATGTCCGAACGATTGCGTATTGTATCGCAATGAGCTTGTAAAATTGGATGCGTGTCCTGTTTGCAAGGCATCTCGTTATAAGCGCGGTGATGTCGACATTGAAGTGCATCGTAAGAAAAAAAGACCCCCAACCAAGGTGTTGTGGTATTTCCCTATAATCCCACGTCCCAAGCGCCTCATTTGCGAACAAAAGGCATGCTCAATTGCTACGATGGCGCTACCGAGGAGCGTAAGAAGGATGGAATGCTCGGACACCTCACGACTCTGCGAGTGGAGGAACATTGATACAAAATACAAGAAACACTTTGCATGTGACGTGAGGAATATAAGGTTGGGCTCGAGACGGATGGGATGAATCCTTTCGGCAACATGAGCAGTCGTCATAGCACTTGGCCGGTGACTTTATGTATCTACAACCTTCCTCCTTGGCTTTGTATGAAGCGAAAGTACATTATGATGCCGCTGCTGATCCAAGGGCCAAGGCAACCTGGCAACGATATCGACGCATACCTGAAACCACTGGTTGAAGATCTTTTGTTATTGTGGAATGACGGTGTGTGGCTATGGGATGAGTATAAAAGAGAGTACTTCATGCTACACGCGTTGTTGTTCGTAACTATCAATGATTACCCTGCTCTCGGTAATCTTTCAGGTCAGACTATTAAAGGATTCAACGGATGCATCCATTGCTTGGGTGATAAGGTAGCCGGTGGCTGAAATACTGCAGAAAAATGTGTTACATGCGACATCGTAGGTTCCTTCGTAAGGACCATCCGTATCGCAACAACAAGAGAGGTTTCGATGGAACAAAGGAGACAGCTTCAGCTCCAAAACATCGCAACGGCAAAGAGATATTTGCGGCCGTAAAGGATATTAAAATTATCCATGGAAAGGGAGCTGGTAGTACATCAGTCCCGTGTTCCTGTGATACAGCTCCTTTGTGGAAAAAGAGATCAATATTTATGGTCCTACCTTATTGGTCGCACCTGGATGTTCGACATGCAATCGACGTTATGCACATAGAGAAGAACGTGTGTGACAGCTTGCTCGGTATTTTACTAGACATACCTGGCAAAACAAAAGATACACTCAAAGCACGGATCGACATGCAAGGGAAGAAGAGCTAATTCTTAGTGGAGTTGTTCCTGCGACGTCCGAGATGGCCCCAAGATCAAAGTACTGGATGCTTGCGAGGGGAGCTAGTCTGTCGGATGATGGCAGCTTAAGCTTCAGAAGCGAGAAAGAAGAGGAAATTTCAAAGAAGATCGCAGATGACCATGCCCAAGCTACCCAGGGCTGCTTCCAACCAAGAAGAGAGAACGACGAGCTAACACGTGCCCTGGGTAACAAAGAGCACCCTGGTCGTACTAGAGGGTTAGGCTTGGTGCCCTCGAAAGCAGCGTTCCCAGAGGACGCTTCTATCTATAAGCGTCCAAGCTAACTAGACAAGAACAGATTGGATGCACGTGTACGAGTAATAGAAGAAAGGATGCAGGTAAAGGAAATTCAATTTCAAGAACAAATACAAAAGATGCAAGAAATGCTAGCGAGCGTCCTCAGCGAACGTCAGGCACATGACCTCCAGAGTCCCGCCATTGCTCGTAAAAGCGATAGCGTCCGCGGATCCTCCCGAAGAGGACTCGGCCTGTAGTTTTCCCGTGGACAAAATCGTAGAGCTGACACGTTGCAGTCTGCACCTACCCCAAGCGAACATAACCATTAAGGTGGGTGTAGGGATGGCTTGGCCATGCAAATGAGGCGCGATGTTGCATAACCGCCCAATTCGAGGGATACGCGAGTATCGATGAGAGCGGTGTGGTTGACAATTCTTGTGAAGTTGAGGTATAGATCCCCACGAGGAAGGCAGAAATACTCTTGGACAAAGCCTAGGCACATTCATCGCGTGGTGCAAGCGCTACATAATGTTTTTATCCGATGACGACAATGGCGATGATGATACTAATGATGACGACGCGGCCTATCCAGGTTGTAAAAGTCCTCCTCAGTCACCAGAAAAAAGTCCGCCCCTGCTCCAGCCGCCACGGAAAAATAATGAAAGAGCACCGCAATCTCAAAATTCATCACGGTCGGTGGGAAAAGTGCCACATCCGTGAAGCCAGCTGACAACTGTAAGAAAGCGAGCATATGACATGACCGAAGAAGAAACTAGAAAGGAAGTAGACGCCTTGCGTGATACTCACTTCAAAAAGACGCCAAGACTGAGCAAAGTGAAATCGAAGTCGCCAAAAGAGATTTCTTCCTAGACATAGCGACGGTTAAGCAGATCGACGGCAACCGAATCTCTTCAACCTAGCCAACGATCAGACTACGAGCGCATCTCTAGGTAGAAATCTAAAGGATAGGTTGGTAAAAGAGCTACTGCTGCAGACCAGAAGGGTGCTAAAGGGCAGGGGCCCCCTCTAAGGTGGAAGTTCGTTAACGGGGAAGCATTGGTGGATCCAAACGAGGAGCAGAGATTGACGACACAGTTACGGCGTCTACATCAATGGTATCGGCAGTTTGTCCAAGAGATTTAAAACGCACGCTGCGTTCCCGTCAAATACAAAGAAATGGATTTTCACAATATGGACGGAGTTTTCTGGGTAGAAACCTCCGAGTTATACCAGTTGTACCAATGAGATGCTCTGGATGTGTCTATATTAAGAATTTGGACTCTGTAAGTCTCTTGTTTAATTCGTACTGTACATTCACGTACCCTTAAACTTAGTGTCTAACTTCTTTCTTAT
This sequence comes from Otatea glauca, assembly GCA_036346275.1. Taxonomy (NCBI): domain Eukaryota; kingdom Viridiplantae; phylum Streptophyta; class Magnoliopsida; order Poales; family Poaceae; genus Otatea; species Otatea glauca. Next base: position 69,753 of record JAYEVK010000331.1, read on the forward strand.
GTAGAATGGAGACAATGACACTCAGAGCGAACTTAAATGAAAGGGTAGGATTCCTCGATACCGCCTTGTCAATCGCAAACTTATTAAAGATCCATTGATGGAGAGAGAGATCGAGGAGTACGTACTAAAGCGTTTGCTAAAGTTACAAGACAAGACCTACGTACTTTTACCCTACAACTTTCAGTACGTGTTTCCCTACCTACTAGTCAGTTTTATCATGTGCAACACCATGTCATGACTAATGGGCTCTGCAGCTTTCATTGGATCCTTCTCGTCATTACGTTAGACGATAGCACGATCACTGTATTGGACTCAATGAGGAAACCGACAAACGATTACAAAGAAGTAATAGAATTGCTAGACAGGTGAACTCGATCGTTGCGTTATTGTTCCCGTAATCTTTCATTCCATTGCACTTAATTGCACCTAATTAAGTTTAATGAGTATTCATAACCATACACAGGGTGTACACAAAATACCGCAAGAAGAGCACGCGGTACCGTCCATTCACAAAGAAGTTCAGAATAAAAACCGATTTTTCGTGCCTAAGATAGCCGCAAGGGAACAATTTATGTGCATACTACGTAATGACACACATACACACGTTCGTCACTGACAGTACCGACTACAACGGTGTGAGACCCCGTTCTGATGAACAGGAACCTTCATGTGATTACTGTGCTATTCCCTGGATCAGTAGCTAGCACTCACATGTTTACAACAATTGGAATCACAACCACACCACATAAATAATTACAGCGGAAACTAATATACAAAGAGAAGCTTACAAAGCAGAGGATAGCAGCAAAAGAAGCAATATCTTGTAGTTTGCCCATCCGACCCGCAGGCAACTGACAAGGCATAAACTTCAGATAGAACACGACGAAGGAGATCCATGCAACTGCGATTTAAAAGAGACTCAAGCCTCGCTAACTTCCACCTAAAATAATAATTAAGCAAGGGTGAGTACTACGTACTCAAGAAGACTTGAGCAAAACCTATAATATATGCAAAGCCGTTTCAAAGGAAAGGCTAATACAGTTAATTTGCATAAAGCAGAATTGAATTGTAAAAACAAGTTATCATTTGCAAACGGAATTTATAAGAGCAAGTTGATTGATAAGAATATATACAACAGTAAGTAATACTCACAGTCCTCCATGACGTGAGTTCGAAATAATCCAAACCATAAGGTCCATCAATGTCAGCCCTTCGACATAAAGCAACAGTTGCTAAAACAAGTTCAGACCAAACCCATTCTAGAAAATTACCAAAGACTCTAACATTGGGAGGATCTTCCCCAAGTGCCCATAACCGCGGGCGCGGCTAATCGATTAGATTTACACTCTGCAGAGGTGTACACTTTACCCATAAGGAATGATCAACCTTTTCGCCAGAACAATTAACACAGTTCCTTTGGTGTGTCGGCAAGGAGATCATACAGAGCCGTTACATTATCTAGACGTGGCTTTACACCAGCCCGGGGCGTTAACCTCGCCTCAAGCAGAGACACTCACCCAAGCCGTGGATCCACATTTATCACACACAACACCACGTCTCTGTCCAGGGCAAGGCGTACATCGTTGCATTGGTATGTAGAAACCCCTACAGACAGACCTGACCGGAATGTCTGTGCAATCTCCCGCCTTCCATAGATGCAAAGCCACATCTAAGCAACTTAATAGGCTAAGACCCGCCCATACAAGCCCTTGTGGTTGCACGAAAACATGGATCTACAACATCCCATTTGCTCGGTCCTTAATCCGACACGGGCGATACTCCACCCTACACTACGTGCAAACCCGTCGCACATCCGGTTATTGCCAATAATCGCGCATCAAACCATAGTTTTATTTTGGGTTTTAATCAAACTACAAAGAACTATTTTCCCACAAAGGACCATTTAGGTTTCATACAAAACATTTCAGGAAACAATTTTAATCATGACCATCTGCCCCACAAAAAGCTAAAGCATGGCTAAGCAGGATTAATATGATCGCATATACCCAAGATGACATTAAGTATTGTCAAGCCTTATTCTATGGTTATCAAGGTTCACATGTGCATAATTATCAAGCAGTTTCATGAGACAATGTATATCTACCAAGACCACAAAATAGCGAATTTACTGAAAGTAAACGCATGCATGAAACAGTTTAGTAAATACAGTGCAAATCAAATACTGGGATCAAGATGGTCAAAGGGCGCTTGCCTTGCTTAATCATTGCTTACAGTGAAGACGAGGTCGCAATAAATGAAGTCGACGAAGGAAACGGCGACATCGGGTTCTACACGTCGTTCAACGGAAATAAAGCAAATAACAAGCTTTAATAAGGGCAAAAAGGAAATAGACAGCAAATCAAATAAAGATTCACTACAGAAAACAGGAATATATTAGGGTTTGAATTGGATGATTTCACATCTCATGATTTAGATAATTATACACTCATGCAGCTATTGGCTTTCATGATGAACAAAGCAAGGTTCCTTTAAAAGATTAACTATACTTGCTTTACGAATTCAAGAGGTTAAAATTATGATTTCTTACATTTCTAAAACTTCGAACTATAGATGCTAAAATTATTTGGATTAGTAAAATTAAGATATTAGATCATTATGCTAGATGATATGAACAAATAGCACTTAACCCTTAGCTGATTAAGCATAATAAGAGGTTTCGAATATGTTAGGTTTGCTAGGATAGGTTACTGGTTCCATATTCATGGTCTTTAAGAAAGTTCTGAAGTTACAAATATCTTTATTAAAGACTTCTTCATTACTACCGATTCATATTATAAAGCTTAGAAAACATAATACTTAGCGTTATTTAACTAACACGATTTATATGGAAAGCGTGATGAAATATGGTTATTTCATCATAATAATATGGTATATACTTTGGATAATGTTTCTAAACAAATTTTATGAATTATAATGTTTAGCTAAAGAGCTAAATGCATTGCTGAAAAAGCTATCATGACACTAAAGTTTACGTTGATCGCAATCGGCCAAAAATGGCTACAACTATTCTTATCATATTAGGGTTTTGCATAAGCAAAAACTATATGAACCATAAGTTATAAATAAAATATTTTCTTAAAACATAGTAGTGCATATCCTAAACATCGTTTCTGAACTGATCTTCATAACATTACCATTTAGATGAGACATTCTACGGGCTGTCGAAAAAGCTTAAGTGATTCTATTACTTTAGTAAACATAACACGTAGGGTTATGTTGCTAGTTCATTTTACATGTAAAACATAGTATAACAAAACACTTTCTTTAAAATACAGTAGTATGCACTTTACAGAGTATTTCTACACTATTTTCATAATTCTTTTCATTTGGACGAGATACTTTATAAGCTACTGAAAATGCTTAAGCGTTTCTAACTTTACACAATAAAGGCTCGATTTCCGATTACACCTTATAAGATAATCTATCCATTTTTCAGGTATAAACCTAGAATGACTATAAGAGCGTTTTAAAGTTAGTTTTGTGATATTTGGCTTTTATCCGAAATGTTTTCCATATAAATGATCACTAGGGCCTAATATGGACTTAGTTCAAACTTGTACAAACATGAAGTACTTTTGCATAACTAGTAAGGATATTACTTCTCAAGGTTCTAGGATTTAATTTTGTCAAATTCGAAGTTCATTTGTGGAAGTTATGACTATTTGGATTATACAAGTATTAAAACTTCGATTATTAGGTTAAATGTTAATTTACGACCTTATGATAATGATTCTTGCTATACTACATAATCTGATCATGCAAGGCATTTAGGAACTAATTATTCATGCATTAGGATTTACTTAAGACATTCTCTTCACACCTGGTTGATTATACTCAACTCTTTAAATATATATATATATATATAATATGGAGATATATATTACTTAAGAATTTAATTACGGACTACAATTCACTATGGTTATTTTTGTTATAACAGATAACATAGTACTAAAGAGCTTTTCTCTTACCTTTTTACTTATTTATGAACTTCATTTATATATTAGTTACTTATATATACATTTTCCATTTAAACCATCTATTATTCATATCACATATCTAAATCAAGTTCATACCTTAATTATTTTAGCATAATAAGGTATCTTACTGTCATTCAAGTGTTTATAATTCAATTTTATTTATTTCAATTTTCTTTCATACAAGTTATCCATTTTTGATTATTTATTCTATTGAGAATAACCTTTAATGGGAAATGATTTAAACAAAGGTAAAATATAAATATTTTTATATATTTGAGTTCCTGGATGTATAAAGATTCTAATAAAATTGTTTTCATGACATTCTAAGTTTATCTACAACATTTTAATATGTAGAATACATTGAGCCCTTTCATTCCAATTTGAATTTCAAATTAACCCGGTACTATTTTTTCAAAATGTTTTTGCATATTATGTAACTACAAGATTTTAGATGATTTTAGAACTTTGTTTCATTCCATTTGGAATTATAATGCAAAAGATATAGCTAATTAAATTGCCTCGGGTATGAAATTCCAAAGAAAATCAAAAATACGTTTTCACAGTACAGTAAACATCTTTCACTGATTTGAACTAGAAGAGCTCACTCACTGACAAGCCGGACCCGCCGCGCAGTGAGAGAGAGCAGAGCTCCGGCTAGGGCAGCTCGCCGGCGAGGCTACGACGACGGAGGGGCTCGGCCAAGGGCACCTCGAGCACCAGCTCGCCACGGCTCACCCGATGGTGGGGTCGGTTGTTGCCAGAGATGGCCAGAGTGAGCTGCCACCGAGAGGGGGGCGGCGGCAATGGTGGAGCTCGCCGGAGAAGAAGAAGGGGTAAGTCTCCGGCCGAATCGGTAGCGATGTGAGCATCAGTGAGGCTAGGGCGTACCATTTTGGGGGTTGGTTCGTTCGGAGAAATGACGAGCTGGGCCGCCACCGTGAGCCTGAGCCGAGGAAGAAGAAATGGGGCGCGGCAGCGCTACAGGCAAGAAGAGGTGAAATCGATGAGCGGAATGAGTTTAGTGATGCTCAGAGACGCCACGGTTGCGAGGAATTTGAGAGTGACTCACCGATTTTGCTTGATCGGCTTTCTCCCCTTTCATCTTGCTTGCGGCGGCAACTGTAAGGCCCCCATTTTCGATAAATGAATATCGAAAATGGATACCATGTGCATACAGTACTAGTCCCATGATCAGTGGCTAGTACGCACAAATACAAATTGATATCACAGTCATACACAACTTTATTATTACAGCGGAAGCAAATACATAACATTCTTACAATACCAAAAGTAAAAGCATAACAGTGGAGACATTCATCTTGTAGTATGCCATTTATCCCAAAATCCCCACAGGCAACTGACAAGGAGAATCCTAATAAAATTCATCGTTCACATCCCCGAATCCTGCATCGTAAAAGGTATCGTCGGGGAAATCTGGTTCTTCACCTAAAAATTATCAACATGGCAAGTTGAGTACTTTTGTACTCGCAAGACTTTTGCAAAACCTATTATAAATGCAGGCCATTTCAAGGAAAGGCTCATGGTGGTTTTGCATAAAGCTAAAATTGAATATAAATACTGATTAATAGATTGAAAAGTGAACTTTAAGTAAAGGCGACTTAATTTAAAAAATAACAGAATGTAAGCACAAATAAGTCTCATGTACCTGGTATCATGCCCATTTCCAAGAATCATTTCTACTGTCGCAGCAGAAATTTTTGAGTAACCATTCCTACCAGTCCCAGGTAGAAATTCAGGGTTTTATGAAAAATAAAACAGCTAACTAGTCTTTGGCGCACCAAGATTTCCCATAACCGCGGAAGCGGCTTTTGAAAAGTTTTACACTCTGCAGAGTTGTATGCGGCTTTACCCACAAGTAATGATCAACCTCTTTTGCGTGCCAATAACACACTTCCTTTGGTGTGTCGGCAAGGAGATCATAACAAAACCGTTACATTGTTTAACCCTAACTTTGCACCAGGCCGGTGACGTCAAACCCGTACTATGGTATTTATGTTTGCACAAGTCAAAGCACAATAATGATTAAGTATGTCCATAGTATGGCATTCACCGTTATATTAGCAAACGTGACTCCCAACACCTCGGTGTGGGCGCCCCTACGAGCAACCAGTCACTGAAGAAGCTCGTACTACTCCAGCCTACCAATGTGCAAAGCTAGTTTTAAGCAACTTAATAGGTTAAGACTGTCCCATACCAGCACTTGTGGTTGTACGATAAATTCTTGGGTTTAACGAACACGTAGTTCGGTCCTTAATCCGATACGGGCAATAATCTCCACCCTACACTACGTACAAGTCTCTTGTACACCCGGCTATTGCCAATAATTGCCCGCATCAAAATCATAGTTTTATTTTCATTTTTGATCAAAATACCAACCAAGAAAGGTCATACCCATTAAGTTGTCATATCCAACATTTTTAAACATATCAAGTTTTATGTTCATTTAAGCATGGCTAAGCATAACACTATGTGTGAGTAACCCAGATTGACATCATGTACTGTCTATGCTATTCTAGGGTTATCAAGGTTCACAATTCCATACTTATCAAGGAAGTTCTATGTGACAATAGGTACGACTACCAATACCCAAAATATAGCAGACTTTAATAAAAGTAAAGTATGCAGTAAAACATTTAATGAAAACATTTATAAAGCGGGATCAATATGATCAAAGGGGTGCTTGCCTTGTTGATGGTCTTGACGTCAAACTCGATCGTCGAACTCACGAGTTTAAATCGGGTGCTACACGTCGAATATTAATAACATGGCAATTCCAACAAAACGAAAGGATCAGACATAAGAACCAAATAAAATCAACTGTTTGGAATCAACATATTTGTTGTTCATCGATTTACAAGTTCCATGTTTATTTTCTGATTAGGTTCTAATATTAACCAATCTTATTATCTTGAATTATTCATTTTATTTATCATTTCAGAGACCATTTTTACAGGTTTTACTATTCGGATTTTCAATTTCTAAATTCTAAAATTATTTAAATTGCTATTATGAAGCTACTTTCTTACCCTATATTATACTTTAATGATTTTCCATGGTACACCCTAAGTATTTTTGCATATTCAGGTTCCTAACAGAGCATGGATTCTAATAAAATTTGTTTCATTTAATTTGAAGTTGAATTGCAGAAATTCTATTAACAACATATTTCAAATTCTTTCTTTAAATTTAAATCTGAAATTCAAACAGAGTTCATTTTGAAATATTTTTGCATATTCTGAATCTACTTGATTTTATATGAATTTAGAAATTTATTTCACTTCATTTGGTTGGATAGTTCAAAAGATATTCAAGTTTGAATGCATTCGGTTTTGAAAATAGAAAATCGAATTTATACCAAAAAGGAAAATACGCCTTCAACGCAAAACGCTTTCCGTTTTTGCGCTGCGTCGGACGAGGCATCGACATGCGGGCCCGGATGGCAGCGAGACGCGTGATGCGGCGGCCGTCGGCGGGACCACGTTGTCGAGCGTGAGGTCGACCTCTGGGGCCAGCGGCGGCGCATTAACGCAGCAGAGACCGACAAACATGGACCCGACCATCGGTGACCCGATCTGAGACATGGTTTGCGCGGCTCGCGGCGGCGGCGGCACGGCGGAATCACGGAATGGATTCAGATTCTTGCTCAAGACACTTGCGCGATCCTAGGGAGGTGGCGCTTGGCCGAGATGGCCGGAGGCGACCGCCACCGAGAGAGGCGGCGGAGCACACCGCTCACCGTTGTTCCGCTAAACGGCGCATCCCGAGACAAATGGACACCACCACGAGCATCGAGCACCACGGTGATCTCATTTTTGGGTTGGGCAAGAAAATGAGTAACGGAGGGGTGATCTCACCGTGCTCTGGCGGAAGGAGGAGCTCGGAGGAGAGCTCACCGGAGAAGAAGAGGCTAAATTGAGGTGGCGAAAGCTTGAGGTGTCAAGGGGTGGTTGGGTTGATTGCTTGGGTGAAATGGGTGAGGTGGTGAAACGACGGTTTTCCCCTTTCGGTATTCGCCGAGCTGGGAAGAAGAGGGTGGTGATGGCGATGAAGCGGTTTGGCTCGGTTTTCTTGGTTCCTAGAGGAAGCACAAGTGCGTGCGACGCTTTAGCGGGGCTTAAATAAGCGAATGAGGCGGTTGCACGTGGTTTGACGGAGAGGTGAAGGCGGCGGCTCGAGAGGTCTCGCCGCTCCTCGGTAGCGAGAGAGAGCGCAACAGCCGAGGCAGATGCGGCGTGTCAAGCGGCGTCTTTGGCGTCCTCGAGTAGCGAGTTGCGGCGCGGATGGCGACAAACGGAGAGGGCGGCGCTGCTCTGGCGAGAGAACGGAAGAAGTCGCGAGAGAAAACGGGGAAGAAACGGAGAGGGTGAAGCTGACAGGTGGGGCCGGGCTGTCAGCGAGAGAGGGCGAAGTCGGCAAAAGAGCACAGCTGTCCAAGCGGGCCCACTTGTCAGTGAGACGAAGGGTTTAAAAACCAGGAATTCTCTGGACAGCTCAGGGTAAAGTCGGTAGCTTAGGCCAGAAGATAAAATCAAAATTTTACAAAACTTTTTACTGAGGTCGGCAAGGTAAAGATCAAGGTCTAGTAAAATTTTCAAATAATTTTGACGAATATAAATATTATTAAAAATCTGACAATGCACTGTTAATGATTTTATTTGATTCTGTTTTCCATTTAATCGAGGGATAAAATCAATTTATTATTTTATGAAACTTTTTGACAGGATTGGAATTAATATTTTATACCTCATGAAAAATTTTCATAATTTTATATTTTATATTTTATTTTTAATAATTCTGACACTGCATTTTCCAGCTTTTCTTATTGACTGTTTTTGAATTTCTAAAATTAATAAATGAAGAGATAAATTCATGATATTTTTACCAGGGTTGGGTTAAGTTAATATGTCGGCATGGTTAAATTTTCAACTAGGGTTAAGGTAAGAAATATTCTGAACAAATCTTTTGGTTCAGATTTCCTCTTTGTCTTTTCATGATTATCTTTGTATTTTATTTTATTTTATTAATGCCAGGATAGAGCAAGAGGCACAATCATGATTCTGAGATCTTTAAGGATTTTACTGACTTTGTATTTTTACCTTTTACCTTTTACCATTTTACCATATAGCATTTTGGATTTCTTTTAATGGTAAAAGCCAAAAGAATTTCTTTTAATACAAGAAAAATCAGAAAACATAACAATAAATCATATGGGTATTTTTAATATTATATTTTTGATTTTATTGAATTTCGGGTTGTTACAAATCCACCCCCCTTACAAAAATCTCGTCCTCGAGATTTGAAGAGGATTAGAAGAAATCAGGAAATTCTTTTCGGAGATGATCTTCACGTTCCCAAGTTGCTTCATCTTCTGTATGATGACTCCATTGAACCTTCAACATCTTGATTGTCTTGTTCCCGGTCCGACGTCCGCTTCTTCCGAACACGAATTGGATGTTCTCGATATGAAAGATCTGGTTGAAGATCGATACTCTCCAGGTTGGTCAATTCGGAGGGAACACGAAGACATTTCTTGAGTTGCGACACATGAAAGACATTATGAACCTCTGACAGTTGAGGTGGCAGTTCCAACTTATATGCCATCTCGCCCATCTTCTCGAGGATTTGGAAAGGTCCAATATATCGCGGAGCTAACTTGCCACGAATTTGGAAACGACGAACTCCACGAAGAGGAGAAACCTTCAAATAGACATGGTCGCCAATCTCGAAGCTAAGTTCTCGTCGACGGTTGTCGGCGTAACTCTTTTGACGAGATTGCGCTTCTTTGAGACGGCTTCTGATCACGTCTACTTGCTCTTGCGCTTCTTGAATAAGATCTGGACCAAAGAATTTTCTTTCACCAACTTCGGACCAAAAGAGGGGAGTTCGCATTTTCTTCCATACAAGGCTTCAAAAGGAGACATTTGAAGACTGGATTGAAAATTGTTGTAAGAAAATTCAGCAAATGCCAAACTTTTCTCCCAATTAGAGCCATATGATAACACACAGGCTCTCAACAAGTCTTCTAGAATTTGATTTATTCTTTCAGTTTGCCCATCCGTCTGGGGGTGATAAGCTGTACTGAAATTCAGCTTAGTCCCTAGAAGATTGTGCAAACTTTCCCAGAATCGAGAAGTAAATTGAGATCCTCGATCTGAAACAATGGTCTTCGGAACACCGTGCAAGCGCACAATGTTATTCAGATAGAGTTCTGCAAGCTCATCTCCTCGATTGGTGACTTTCACTGGAATGAAATGCGCCACCTTGGTTAACCGATCAACGATAACCCAAATTGAATCATGACCTTTTCGAGTCTTTGGCAGACCAGTTATGAAATCCATACTGATATCATCCCATTTCCATTCTGGAATCTTCAAAGGTTGCAAAAGTCCAGCGGGACGTTGATGCTCGGCTTTGACACGCTGACACACATCGCAGATAGCAACGTATGTAGCAATATCTTTCTTCATACCGGGCCACCAATATTCCCGTCGGAGATCTTGGTACATTTTCGTACTTCCAGGATGGATCGAAAGAGGGGACTCATGAGCTTCTTTAAGAATTAAGTCCTTAAGTTCAGGGTCATTGGGAACATAGATTCGATTCTTGAACATGAGCACTTCATCTGAATCTTCATGGAATTCGGATTCGGCTCCATTCTTCTTCAATTCCTCATGGATTTTGATGATAGATTCATCTTTGAGTTGAGCAGCTTTAATTTGGGACTTTAAGGTTGGTTGCACTTCAAGTGCGGCCAAAAATCCTTTTTCAACAATTCCCAAATTAAGCTTTTGAAATTCATTGATGAGATCTGATTGGTTGGTATGATAGGAGACAGAAAGACAATGAAGTTTTCTGCTAAGAGCATCACCACGACATTTGCTTTACCGGGGTGGTATTGAATATTAAGGTCGTAGTCTTTTATCAACTCCAGCCACCTTCGCTGTCTTAAATTTAAATCGGGCTGGGTGAAGAAATATTTCAAACTCTTGTGATCTGTAAAAATATTGCATCGATTACCAATGAGGTAATGACGCCAAATTTTAAGAGCATGCACCACGGCAGCTAACTCCAGATCATGAGTTGGATAATTAAGCTCATGGGGTCGTAACTGACGAGAGGCATAAGCAACAACCTTGCCTTCTTGCATCAGAACACACCCTAATCCACTTCGAGATGCATCACAATAAACATCGAAGCTCTTATGGACATCGGGTAACACTAGCACTGGGGCTGTAGTTAACCGATTCTTGAGCTCTTGAAAGCTTTCTTCACATTCTGAGGTCCATTCAAACTTCTTTTCTTTCTTTAGCAACTGGGTCAAAGGTCGGGCTATTTTGGAAAAGTTCTCGATGAAACGACGATAATATCCCGCTAAACCGAGAAAACTTCGAATTTTGGGTACAGACTGAGGGGATTCCCAATCCATGATTGCTTTGATTTTACTGGGATCGACGGATATGCCTCCATTGGATAGAATATGCCCGAGAAAAGCAACTTCTTTTAGCCAGAATTCGCATTTCTCGAATTTGGCATAAAGCTTATGCTCGCGAAGTTTCTCGAGCACCATACGCAAATGTTTCGCATGATCTTCTTTAGATTTGGAATAGATAAGGATATCGTCGATGAAAACCACGACGAACTTGTCTAAATACTCCATGAATACTTTATTCATGAGGGTCATAAAGCTGGCAGGAGCATTAGTAAGTCCGAAAGACATTACGGTGTACTCATACAATCCGTAACGCGTGGTAAAAGCAGTTTTTGGAATATCTTCGGATCTAATTTTCAATTGATAGTACCCATGTCTTAAATCAATTTTTGAAAAGACTTGAGCACCAGTCAACTGATCAAATAGATCGTCGATACGAGGAAGAGGATATTTATTTTTGATTGTCACATCATTTAAGGCTCGATAGTCCACACACATGCGTGTACCACCGTCCTTTTTGGGGACAAAAAGAACTGGACTACCCCACGGAGAAGAACTAGGTCGAATAAACCCTTTCTTTAATTGCTCATTAATTTGCTTCTTTAATTCGACTAAGTCATGAGGGGGCATACGATAGGGACGCTTAGAAATAGGAGCGGTTCGGAACAAGATTGATAACAAATTCCATATCTCATGCGGAGGAAGTCCGGCAACTCATCTGAAATACATCAGGATATTCAGAGACTATAGGAATTTGGTGAGTTCTTTGGTTATGGCGAATGGAAGAAGGATTGGGATTTTTACGAACTTTGGATGGAGGAAAAATTTTTGGAACACCTTGAGTTAATAAGAGAGATTGATCGATTAGCACAGTCTATGCATCCTTTATATTTAGATAACCAGTCCATGCCAAGGATCACATCTAAACCGGGAGTTTCTATGAGGATGAGATCAGCGTGAAATAATATTCCATTTATTTCAATACTGATACCAAGACAAATTTTTGTTGACTTCATGGTTGATCCAGGGGAAAAGATTAACATTTTGGTAGAGAGAAGGTCGAATTTGATTTTATTTTGATCGACAAACTTCTTTGAAATAAATGAATGCGATGCTCCAGAATCAAACAATACCAAGGTAGATACTGAATGAACAGGAAACATACCCAACACGACATCAGGGGCGTCGCTGGCTTCCTCGGCGGTCACATGGTGCAAGCGACCGCTACTTGAATTCCGATTTGCAGCAGATACTGGTTTAACTGCTTGAGTTACTCCAGCACCTTGCGGTCTTCCAGGGGGACGCTGAACACCTTGAACCGACTGATGATTCGGAGCTTGAGTCTTCTTTGGACATGCATTAGCGTAATGACCACGCTCATTACACCGATAGCATGTGACATCCGCTGCTTGATTTTGATTCCCAGCAGCTTCTTTTGGATGTGCTACCGCCTAGCGAAAGGTCGCCGAGGTCGAAGAGGTTGACCTTGACGCCTTTGCTGCTGATAAGGAGCAGAAGGTCGTACATTGGGGAATTGACCAATGCGCGGCCTTGCAGGGCTAGCACTTACAGACTTGCGAGCTATCCACTTCCTTTTTCGATTCTCCATAATATTCTTGGTACTGTGTTCGGCTATAATAGCTTTATCCACCAGTACTTGAAAATCATGGAAATCATGAATAGCTAGGATATGCTTCACTTCATCATTTAGATTATCTCTGAAGCGTTCAATTCTTCTCGCTTCAGGCGTCACTTCCGAGGTTGCATACCGAGCAAGATAATTGAAGCGGTGGAGATATTCCATTACAGACATATTCCCTTGACGAAGATCCAAGAATTCCCGCTTCTTGAGATTTACCAGACTAGAAGGAATATGAGTCCTTCTAAAAGCTTCCTTGAAAGATGTCCAAGAAATTTGCTGGCCTTCAGGCTGAATAGACTGGAAATTTTCCCACCAAGAAGCTGCTGCGCCTTGCAACTGATACGAAGCATAAAGCACTTTCTCATGGTCACTGCATTGAGCAATGGCCAACTTGCTTTCAACTGATCTTAGCCAGTCATCTGCCTCTAAAGGGTCAATAGCAAAGGAGAAAGTCGGGGGTCGGGTTTTTAAGAACTCGCCCAACTTAGATTGGCGATTAGCTTCAACACTTCTGGCTCCTGCATCCACGGCACCGATATTAGCTGTATTCTGCACCAGCTGCTGAAGAAGAAGGGTATTTGTCTGCCGTCCTTGCTCTATCATCGCCAAGACTTGTGCCATCGTAGGCGGTCCTGGCAACTGCTCTTCAGGGACAGCTCCTTGGGCTTGAGCTGCTGCTTGAGGCGGCGGAGATTCCTGACGAGCGGGTCGACGCGACGAAGAAGCTCTGACAGAAGGATGAACTGGGTTTGGCAAAGCCGGAGTGGCTAAAGCCACCCTTGGAGGCTGATTTTCAGGAGTTGCCTCCGTCTCCATTATCTCACTTAGAGACCTGGTGACTGGCATCTGGAAGGGCATAAAAGAGGAGAGTGATAGGTAAGATTTTAATTCATTTAATTTCTGATAGTTATTTCATTATTATCATTCATAAGTTATTATTATCAAGGATCACAACATCGTAAAAATATTAACAAGAATGTTAAATATTTACGAGTAGGAACCATAAGCACACAATAAAATTCACAACCAAAAACTTTTTATTCCCACTTTTAATATGTACAAGCAAAAGGCATTACTACTAACATTTACTACTGACATCTAACTTACGTAGCTAAAAGGGAAAGTAACCAAAAGTTACTTCTTATCTTCTAACTAGACTCACTCGACTGACTCCATATCCACACTACCTACTGAAGACCTACAGGTAGAACTCTCCGTGTCCGAGGAAGGAAAAGTCCCTCGACGACGGTATACCTGTGGTCGCTGAGAACGACGCAAAACAACACTGCCTGGATCTACATGGATTCTAGGCAAACGAGGTCGACTACCTACAACTGACATCCGTGCCTGGCCATACCTTGGCGGTGCTCGGGTTTCATCCACGGGCACTTGAGGTGCTTGCCTCAACAACGATCGCGGTACCAAACCTCTAGCGGACAAGGAGCAATAGCTTCTTCCAAGCACGCTATCCTACGCCTAGCTTCCCGATACTCTGAAACCACTTGCCGACAATACTGATCTGAGGTGTTAATGAATTCCACTAAGTTTCTTAAGGTGGTATTTGTTAACTTGATGGAATCCATATAACAATTTTCCCCACCGGTGGCGAGAAGGAATTCTCCTATATGCAACTGCCAATTCAGGTAATGCATGACGCAGCCTGACAATTGCATTATAGGCCGCTTCGTTCATGGCCATCGTGATGGAAGATCCTGAGCCTTCAAAAGATCTATCCCCTTCACCATACTCGACTCTGGCAGGGATATCTACCCTTGCTATATACTCCACCGAAACTGAACTAACAGGGGCATGGAATACTATATATCTAGGATTCTCAGAAAAATGGGCGAATTCCAGCAGACGAGTAAGGTATCCCATCATGCCGGAACTTTCCCTCTGAGTAGACATATAGCATGGCGCATAGCCTCCCATCTGCACATTTAACAAGGAATTAATATTCCTGATTAAATGTAAGATAATGAATTATTGGAGGAAAAGATTCTAGTAGAAATTTTTAAAACAGAAAAGAGTTAATAACAAATATTTATTTAGCACAACCAAAAGAACATACTTAAAGAATAAACTGAAAAGATGACCTAATTCATCATTTTAGTTTTAGAATCCTAATTTCAATTTTAAGTTCATTTACGCCCAAACTATTTAAGGTTTCCTACAGCCAGCATGGCTCTGATACCAACTTGTAAGGCCCCCATTTTCGATAAATGAATATCGAAAATGGATACCATGTGCATACAGTACTAGTCCCATGATCAGTGGCTAGTACGCACAAATACAAATTGATATCACAGTCATACACAACTTTATTATTACAGCGGAAGCAAATACATAACATTCTTACAATACCAAAAGTAAAAGCATAACAGTGGAGACATTCATCTTGTAGTATGCCATTTATCCCAAAATCCCCACAGGCAACTGACAAGGAGAACCCTAATAAAATTCATCGTTCACATCCCGAATCTCGCATCGTAAAAGGTATCGTCGGGAAATCAGTTCTTCACCTAAAATTATCAACATGGCAAGTTGAGTACTTTTGTACTCGCAAGACTTTTGCAAAACCTATTATAAATGCAGGCCATTTCAAGGAAAGGCTCATGGTGGTTTTGCATAAAGCTAAAATTGAATATAAATACTGATTAATAGATTGAAAAGTGAACTTTAAGTAAAGGCGACTTAATTTAAAAAAATAACAGAATGTAAGCACAAATAAGTCTCATGTACCTGGTATCATGCCCATTTCCAAGAATCATTTCTACTGTCGCAGCAGAAATTTTTGAGTAACCATTCCTACCAGTCCCAGGTAGAAATTCAGGGTTTTATGAAAAATAAAAACAGCTAACTAGTGCTGGCGCACCAAGATTTCCCATAACGCGGAGCGGCTTTTAAAAGTTTTACACTCTGCAGAGTTGTACAGCTTTACCCACAAGTAATGATCAACCTCTTTTGCCAGGCCAGTAACACACTTCCTTTGGTGTGTCGGCAAGGAGATCATAACAAAACCGTTACATTGTTTAACCCTAACTTTGCACCAGCCCGGTGACGTCAAACCCGTACTATGGTATTTATGTTTGCACATCCTTTGCACAATAATGATTAAGTATGTCCATAGTATGGCATTCACCGTTATATTAGCAAACGTGACTCCCAACACCTCGGTGTGGGCGCCCCTACGAGCAACCAGTCACTGAAGAAGCTCGTACTACTCCAGCCTACCAATGTGCAAAGCTAGTTTTAAGCAACTTAATAGGTTAAGACTGTCCCATACCAGCACTTGTGGTTGTGCGATAAATTCTTGGGTTTAACGAACACGTAGTTCGGTCCTTAATCCGATACGGGCAATAATCTCCACCCTACACTACGTACAAGTCTCTTGTACACCCGGCTATTGCCAATAATTGCCCGCATCAAAATCATAGTTTTATTTTCATTTTTGATCAAAATACCAACCAAGAAAGGTCATACCCATTAAGTTGTCATATCCAACATTTTTAAACATATCAAGTTTTATGTTCATTTAAGCATGGCTAAGCATAACACTATGTGTGAGTAACCTGATTGACATCATGTAATCGTCTATGCTATTCTAGGGTTATCAAGGTTCACAATTCCATACTTATCAAGGAAGTTCTATGTGACAATAGGTACGACTACCAATACCCAAAATATAGCAGACTTTAATAAAAGTAAAGTATGCAGTAAAACATTTAATGAAAACATTTATAAAACTGGGATCAATATGATCAAAGGGGGTGCTTGCCTTGTTGATGGTCTTCGACGTCAAACTCCTGATCGTCGAACTCACAGGTTTCGTCGGGTGCTACACGTCGAATATTAATAACATGGCAATTCCAACAAAACGAAAGGATCAGACATAAGAACCAAATAAAATCAACTGTTTGGAATCAACATATTTGTTGTTCATCGATTTACAAGTTCCATGTTTATTTTCTGATTAGGTTCTAATATTAACCAATCTTATTATCTTGAATTATTCATTTTTATTTATCATTTCCAGAGACCATTTTTACAGGTTTTACTATTCTGGATTTTCAATTTCTAAATTCTAAAATTATTTAAATTGCTATTATGAAGCTACTTTCTTACCCTATATTATACTTTAATGATTTTCCATGGTACACCCTAAGTATTTTTGCATATTCAGGTTCCTAACAGAGCATGGATTCTAATAAAATTTGTTTCATTTAATTTGAAGTTGAATTGCAGAAATTCTATTAACAACATATTTCAAATTCTTTCTTTAAATTTAAATCTGAAATTCAAACAGAGTTCATTTTGAAATATTTTTGCATATTCTGAATCTACTTGATTTTATATGAATTTAGAAATTTATTTCACTTCATTTGGTTGGATAGTTCAAAAGATATTCAAGTTTGAATGCATTCGGTTTTGAAAATACAGAAAATCGAATTTATACCAAAAGGAAAGTACGCCTTCAACGCGAAAAGCGCTTTCGCGTTTTTTTGCGCTGCGTCGGACCGAGGCACTGACATGCCGGGCCCAGATGGCAGCGAGACGCTGAGCGCGCGGTGCGGCTGACGTGCGGGACCACGTTGTCGAGCGTGCGAGGTCGACCTCTGGGGCCGCGCGGCGGCGGCTGCACAACGCGCAGGAGACCGGCAAAGATGGACCCGACCGCCGGTGACCCGATCTGAGACATGGTTTGCGGCTCGCGGCGGCGGCACGGCGGAATCACGGAATGGATTCAGATTCTTGCTCAAAGACACTTGCGCGATCCTAGGGAGGTGGCGCTTCGGCCGGAGATGGCCGGAGGCGACCTGCCACCGGAGAGGGGCGGCGGAGCACACTGCTCACCGGTGTTCCGGCGAAACGGCGGCATCCCGAGACAAATGGACACCACCACGAGCATGAGAGCACCACAGTGATCTCATTTTTGGGTTCGGGCAAGAAAATGAGTAACGGAGGGGGTGATCTCACCGTGCGGCTGCGGCGGCGGAAGGAGGAGCTCGGAGGGAGAGCTCACCGAGAAGAAGAGGCTAAATTGAGGTGGCGAAAGCTTGAGGTGTCAAGGGGTGGTTGGGTTGATTGCTTCGGGTGAAATGGGTGAGGTGGTGAAACGACGGTTTTCCCTTTTCGGTATTCGCCGAGCTGGGAAGAAGAGGGTGACTGACGGCGATGAAGCGGTTTGGCTCGGTTTTGCTGGTTCCTAGAGGAAGCACAAGTGCGTGCGACGCTTTGGCGGGGCTTAAATAGGCGAATGAGGCGGTTGGCACAGGGTTTGGACGGAGAGGTGAAGGCGGCGGCTCAGAGAGGTCTCTCGGCCGCTCCTCAGCGCGTGAGAGAGAGCGCAACAGCCGAGGCAGATGCGGCGTGTCTGGGCGACGTGCTGGCGTCCTCGAGTAGCGAGTTGCGGCGCGGATGGCGACAAACGGAGAGGGCGGCGCTGCTCTGGCGAGAGAACGGAAGAAGTCGCGAGAGAAAACGGGGAAGAAACGGAGAGGTGAAGGCGACAGGTGGGGCGGGCTGTCGGCGAGAGAGGGCGAAGTCGGCAAAAGAGCACACTGTCAGCGGGCCCACTTGTCGATGAGACGAAGGGTTTAAAACCGTGAATTCTCTGGACAGCTCGAGGTAAAGTCGGTAGCTTAGGCCGAAGATAAAATCAAAATTTTACAAAACTTTTTACTGAGGTCGGCAAGGTAAAGATCAAGTCTAGTAAAATTTTCAAATAATTTTGACGAATATAAATATTATTAAAAATCGACAATGCACTGTTAATGATTTTATTTGATTCATTTTCCATTTAATCGAGGATAAAATCAATTTATTATTTTATGAAACTTTTTGACAGGATTGGAATTAATATTTTATACCTCATGAAAAAATTTCATAATTTTATATTTTATATTTTATTTTTAATAATTCTGACACTGCATTTTCCAGCTTTTCTTATTGACTGTTTTTGAATTTCTAAAATTAATAAATGAAGAGATAAATTCATGATATTTTTACCAGGGTTGGGTTAAGTTAATATGTCGGCATGGTTAAATTTTCAACTAGGTTTAAGGTAAGAAATATTCTGAACAAATCTTTTGGTTCAGATTTCCTCTTTGTCTTTTCATGATTATCTTTGTATTTTATTTTATTTTATTAATGCCAGGATAGAGCAAGAGGCACAATCATGATTCTGAGATCTTTAAGGATTTTACTGACTTTGTATTTTTACCTTTTTACCTTTTACCATTTTACCATATAGCATTTTGGATTTCTTTTAATGGTAAAAGCCAAAAGAATTTCTTTTAATACAAGAAAAATCAGAAAACATAACAATAAATCATATGGGTATTTTTAATATTATATTTTTGATTTTATTGAATTTCGGGTTGTTACAGCAACGGCATGGAAGAGCTGAACTCGGCAGCGCTGAGGAGATGATCAGGCTACGAGGTTCCTGGAAGGCGCAAACAGGGACGTGCGACGGCTGTGATCTTCAATTGTTCCACCGAAGAAATTGGCTTGAGGACTGCTTGACCTCCTAGCTCTTCTTCACTGAAATGAAGCTCATGCAAAGGAGATGAAGGCCTGAGCTTTGCTAGGACTGGGAGCTTGCTGGCTTTGTGTTTTGGCGTGAGGATGCTCAGGACTTGGCGTTGGCTTGGTGCTGGTTTTGGCGTGTGAATGACTGGCTTAAAAGGCTTGAGGCTTGCTGCATCAATGGAAGGCTCTAGACTTGACGAGGTGTCTCCAAGGAATAGCAGACAAGATGGCTTCAGTTCTGGACATCAAAATAGCTATCAACCAAATTGAAAATTTTCGAAACTTTTTAAACATGGTCTACTGGGAGTGCTTAGCTTCCAGTAAAATTTTTAGACAAAAATACCTCATGGTTAATTAATTAACATTCTGACACTGTGCACTGCTCAGAATTTTGATTTTGGAATTTAATTTAATTAAGGGACCAAATTGTATTATTTATTTTTTAAACTTTTATGTAGATTTATATTTAGATCAAAGATTCTCTCATAAAAATTTCAAGTTAAAATATTATATATTTATTTTATATAAATTCTGACATGCAAATTTACAGATTTCCAATGCCTCTGTTTATGAATTTTAAAAGGCACTAAACGACATTATTAATTTCTAATATTTTTACCAGAGGTTACTAATGTCTTGAGGACATTATGGTAAATTTTCCAGGTGCAGATAACGTTCTAAAAGTTTATAATAAATCTGTCCTTGCACTATTTGGAGGTCAAAGGGATGTCCTTTCAACTATTTAATACTTTCTTATGTATTAAAATTTATTTGCTGGATAAACTCATCCACTGCATGCTTAGAGTTACCATGGTAAAATTTTCTAACTTTTACTTTTACCATTTTACCATCTTTCCATTTTACCATTTCCCATTTACTAATTCTAATTGTTGGATTTCCATACAAAGCATAAATCCAAGGAAATTCAAATAAGAACCAATAAAGCCAATAAAACTCATAAATAAATATTTTCAAATTTAAAATATTTATTTTTATATTACTTTATTTTTCGGGATGTTACAAACGGCGAGATGTTATATCATTACATGTTGACGCCTACTTTTCTTTATAAAAACTACGACACTAATTAATGCATCATTTTCTTCAATGACAGCGCATGAAGCTCGGCACCAACAGCCTACTTGACAGCGAAGTTGAAGCCCTTCGAGAGCAGATGGCTGGGTTCATCGTTCGAGAAGTGATCAACCCGAAGGGCGAGTTTTACGAGCTACACGCTACAATTAACTGAAATGTGAACGATTGTCAATGAACAATGTAATAATTAAATATTACGATGAATTACTGTATTTCAATTATGCTTTACAAATACTTCATTAATATTGTCATGATTAAATGAGTATTCGGTATTCAATGTAAAATATTATGATGATTTAATATATTTGAATTATTCTTTTCCAATACTTCATTAATATTACGCATAACATATACCGTGCAGAATAAATGTCTTGTATAATATATATATAGTACAGTGTTACATCATACATATAATACAAAAAAAAATTATGTAACCGGTTTTGGAGGATAATATGGCACTGTACTTATCACTGCCGGTTTTAGAGAAATAACTGGCAGTGATAACATCTTATCAATGCCAGTTGGAAAATATTAAGTGGCAGTGATATGGATTATCACTGCCGGTTGAAAAATAACAACCGGCAGTGATAAGTTCTTATCACTACCGGTTATGGATAAAAATCCGGCAGTGATAAGCCTTATCACTGCCGGTTGTATAATATAAACCGGCAGTGATATTATTATCACTGTCGGTTGAAGAACCGGCAGTGATAGTCCCGAATATCACTGCTAGTTAGGGAGTGCCGGGTCAACATCCGGCAGTGATGCTGATGTTGATCCGACAGTGATGTCCTTTTCTGTAGTGGTGACATTTCATGATAGTGATAATATATGGGTATCAATACACAAGTGGGAAAATCATTCTCATAGAGAAATTACTTTACGGACAAGTCGAACAAAACGAACTTACATATCCCAATAAATAGTTACAAAACACACACGCACACACACTTCTGTAGAACAAAGCGTATGCACTATCTCGATCCAATAAATAGACACATCACTGTTGTAGATACATGCATGCACTCAGTGTTGTAGATACATGCATGCATGTATGTCTCACACATTTACAAATCGCAACCTTTATTCCGCAGGGATAAACAAGGCTGGAAATAATGCAAAGACCATACGATCCATGCGCGCGACTGATGAATGCAACATCACTGACCTTCCTTATGTTTTGCAAGCTAAGGAGCAGGTGTACGGATGAAACGGATTAATCAGTGGTAGATCGGAGAACTCGGCGACGGTGATGCGTTACCATGCTCCGGCTTGGGTTCCGGCTTGGGAGGCACAGGTTTCTTGTGGAAATAGTCGAAGAAGTGCTTCATCGGCTTAGGGTCCGGCTTGGGCACCGGCTTGGGGTCCGGTTTGGGGACCGGCTTTGGGTCGGGCTTCGGAGGCACGGGCTTCTTGTGGAAATAGTCGAAGAAGTGCTTCATGATCGGGTGGTCACAGAGGAACGCCGAGGTGCATTCGGCAGACGAGTAGTGCATCTTGCCGGCGACGGCAACGAAGGTGTTCTTGCCATCGACGTTGTCCTCGGATACCGGAACAATCTTGGACGGCTCCTGCCCAGGGCACGGCGTGCTCGCTGCACTGTGGAGCTGCGCGAAGCAATCGGTGCTGTGGAAGTCGGCAGAGAGGGGGATGCTGAAGGCGCCGGAGCGGTCGAGCTCGCCGACGGCCTTGCTTTCGTACTCGCCGTTGTCGTTCATGCACTTGATGGCTACTTGAAGGCCTGAACGTGGCAATAGTTAATTAGAGCTTGATCAGTACTCAGTAGGATCATCTGTACGTCACCAACTAGCTAGCAAGTGAAGGAGATGACTAGCTAGCTAGGTGGCTTATAATTAAATCTATATACCCTTGAAAGCATCCTCAGATTTCATGTTCTTCCTCGCGCAATCAGCACACTTAGCCAAGCCGACGACGGTCGACGTCGCCTCGCCGTCTGCAGCGTTCGCAACGGACATCCCCATCAAGATGGCGAAAACACCATAGATTAGGCCTCTTGGTGCAGCTCCCATTGTGCAACCCCAGATAGCTATATATGGCTTCTGTGGAGTGGTAGTGGAGGTGGATGGAGAGCAAGGAGAGGCCATGCATGGTTTATATAGGCGTCTGCATTGATCATACAGCTCGATGAAGACGAGGAAAAAGCAGAGTGCCTGATATGATCTGAGACGTCAGCTAACTGTTGGCGCCGAATTTGCAGGTCGCGAATTAATGCCGTCCGTTGATTTGATCACGCACCGGTCGATATGATCTCGATCGCGCGTCACGGTTGCAGCACATGTGCATGCATGCGTTGCATGCAGCGTGTAACTACACTGTACATTCATGCCCGGTCGATCCCATTGGTGGTGTTCAGGAAGCAAAGTTGCTTTGACGTATCCCTTATTAGGTTAGGTGCACCACAATTTAATTTGTCGTACAATAAACAGCGCTCTTTTTATAAAAATGGCAGTAGTACATCCAAATGATTGCTTGATTTCCTTAATGACAATATATCCCGTGTAAAACCACCTTAGGATGTTACTTACAACTCTCAATGTGAACCATCTTAACTAGGTAGTCAAAGATAGTTTTCGAGTTTAGTATGAAACACACGGAAGAATATGAGCGATCAAGATGGAATTTGCCCCACTTATATAATGGGAGAGATATCTTCAGGTCTCTTAATGTGGTTGGATTAAGGAAGTGCGTGGCCTTGATGAATGTTATTGTCGAGTGTGACGACCCTCCTTTTTGGCAATAACAGACCAAAATTTTTAAAATAAATAAAATATAAATTTCAGTTGTGATTATGATTTTATTCTGGTTTTCCATCTTTTCTATGATTTTCTTGGATTTTTGTTCTTAAGAAAACACACTGTACACTACTACAGAATAGCACATCACTGCTGGTCATTGGCGCCGGCAGTGATTGTTCGGCAATGATACTGATTATCACGGTTCAGAACCAGCGGATAAGGATTATCACCGCCGGTTGAGAACCAGAAGTGATAAGGATTATCACCGCGGTTCAGAACCAAAGAGTGATAAGGATTATCACCGCCTGGTTCTACCTACAACCGGCAAGTGATATTGGATCCACCGCGGATCAAACCAAAATCCGACAGTAATAAGGATTATCACTGCCGGTTCTACCTACAACCGGCAGTGATATTGAACTATCACTGCCGGATTAAACCAAAATCCGGCAGTGATGATCGTTATCACTGCCGGTTATACATAAAACCGACAGTGATATCGAACTATCACTGTCGGGTTGTACCATAATCCGACAGTGATATGTGCATATCATTGCCGGTGTTCTCCAAGAACCGGCAGTGACAAGCTTGCATATTTTTTGTGCAATATATATATTTTTATACAATTGTTTATACAGTGTCCATATGTAGTATATAAAGCATCGTTCAAATCATAATTCAAATATATCTATCTATATATGAAGCATCGTTAAAATCATAATTCAAATATATTAAATTAAGCATCACAATATTTTGTTTTTACAATGATTTGTTTACAATTAATGTAGCTCGACTACATCTCATCCCATTCGCTTTGATTCTGCAAGGACTACAGTACGAAGAGTCGAAGTAGACATGTCACGCGTCTAGGTCGAAGGAATGAGGGCGATGAGGCTACTCGTGGAACTCGCCGTTTGGATTGATGATCTCATCATGAATGAATCCGGCGATCTGTTCTTCAATTGCTATAATTTCTGTCAGCAATAACTTATTGGTTCTCAGTTTGGAGCGTTGTTTTTGAAGAAAAAAGGAAGTTAATTAATGATGATATTTGTTAAATGAAAAAATGCATCGATGTGTAATTACGTACCATGGCTTCGTTATAGCCGACACTCTCCATGACAATTGAATGCATATTTGTACATACATAGTATGCACATAAATTGTTTTCGGGGTCCTGCCTCATGCATGGAAAGTCATTTATTATTTCAAAAATTTTCCTGTATGGACGATACCGAACACTTTTCTTGCAGTACCGTGCGAACGCCCTGTGAATGATTTTAAATAGTAATTAAATTTAAATGCAATAGAATGGAATTTTGCTAGAGTAATAACGCAATGATCGAGTTTACCTGTTTAGCATGTCCCAAAGGTCTTGGTACAGATTAGTTTGTTTTCTCCAGGAGTCCAAGAAAAAAAATCCTGCTAGCATCTAACTGGATGACGAGGAGGACCCAGTGAAACCTGCACATATATGTCAACGTAGTCAATTACTCCCACATCGTACGTGTTACGCAAAAATAATAAAACGATATTAGAAGTAAGGAGATACGTACTTGAAGTTATAGGGTAAAAGTATGGAGGTTTTGTATTGCAGCTTCAAAAAAGTATTAAATAAATAGTCTTCAATGACCTGTGGATTGTCGTTCACAAGCTTCTCGTTGACGAGCCCCGGATCTAGGAATGCTAGATTGTCATTGTTATTTCTTCTACATGTCTGTATCTCCATTCTACATAAGAAAGATGTTACACATGCAATTAAATAGTACAAAAAGGCTCAACGATATACGGACAAACTTACAAAGTCCATAGTCTAAGTATATTCACGTCCAGGGCATCTTGCTGGTACAACATATACAACTCCATGAAAAGAACCCAGCAGATGTTATCCCCATTGTGGAAATCTTGCTCTGTGTATCTGACTACGAACGCCTCCATACCATCGTTGGAGTCTTTGCATGTACCATCGATGGGCGCTTGCAGATTGTGTTGTAAGGTTGTCGAAATGAGCTGGTTCAACCAGCGGTTTTCCTATAACGAACTTCCACCTTAGACTGTGCGCCAGAGCATCTAGTTGAGAAGCATCTGCTTGAGTATCCCACTTAAACTTTTATGTAGATTTATATTTAGATCAAAGATTCTCTCATAAAAATTTCAAGTTAAAATATTATATATTTATTTTATATAAATTCTGACATGCTAATTTACAGATTTCCAATGCCTCTGTTTATGAATTTTAAAAGGCACTAAACGACATTATTAATTTCTAATATTTTTACCAGAGGTTACTAATGTCTTGAGGACATTATGGTAAATTTTCTAGGTGCAGATAACGTTCTAAAAGTTTATAATAAATCTGTCCTTGCACTATTTGGAGGTCAAAGGGATGTCCTTTCAACTATTTAATACTTTCTTATGTATTAAAATTTATTTCTTGGATAAACTCATCCATTGCATGCTTAGAGTTACCATGGTAAAATTTTCTAACTTTTACTTTTACCATTTTACCATCTTTCCATTTTACCATTTCCCATTTACTAATTCTAATTGTTGGATTTCCATACAAAGCATAAATCCAAGGAAATTCAAATAAGAACCAATAAAGCCAATAAAACTCATAAATAAATATTTTCAAATTTAAAATATTTATTTTTATATTACTTTATTTTTCGGGATGTTACAAACGGCGAGATGTTATATCATTACATGTTGACGCCTACTTTTCTTTATAAAAACTACGACACTAATTAATGCATCATTTTCTTCAATGACAGCGCATGAAGCTCGGCACCAACAAATTTACTTGATAAATGAAGTTGAAGCCCTTCGAGAGCGATGATGGGTTCATCGTCGAGAAGTGATCAACCCAAGGGCGAGTTTCTGAGCTACACGCTACAATTAAGCGAAATGTGAACGATTGTCAATGAACAATGTAATAATTAAATATTACGATGAATTACTGTATTTCAATTATGCTTTACAAATACTTCATTAATATTGTCATGATTAAATGAGTATTCGGTATTCAATGTAAAATATTATGATGATTTAATATATTTGAATTATTCTTTTCCAATACTTCATTAATATTGCGCATAACATATACCGTACAGAATAAATGTACTGTACAATATATATATAGTACAGCGTTACATCATACATATAATACAAAAAAAAATTATGTAACCGGTTTTGGAGGATAATATGGCACTGTACTTATCACTTTCGCGGTTTTAGAGAATAAGCGCGGTGATAACATCTTATCACTGCCGGTTGGAAAATATTAAGTGGCAGTGATATGGATTATCACTGCCGGTTGAAAAATAACAACCGGCAGTGATAAGTTCTTATCACTACCGGTTATGGATAAAAATCCGGCAGTGATAAGCCTTATCACTGCCGGTTGTATAATATAAACCGGCAGTGATATTATTATCACTGTCGGTTGAAGAACCGGCAGTGATAGTCCCAAATATCACTGCTAGTTAGGGAGTGCCGGGTCAACATCCGGCAGTGATGCTGATGTTGATCCGGCAGTGATGTCCTTTTCTGTAGTGGTGACATTTCATGATAGTGATAATATATGGGTATCAATACACAAGTGGGAAAATCATTCTCATAGAGAAATTACTTTACGGACAAGTCGAACAAAACGAACTTACATATCCCAATAAATAGTTACAAAACACACACGCACACACACTTCTGTAGAACAAAGCGTATGCACTATCTCGATCCAATAAATAGACACATCACTGTTGTAGATACATGCATGCACTCAGTGTTGTAGATACATGCATGCATGTATGTCTCACACATTTACAAATCGCAACCTTTATTCCGCAGGGATAAACAAGGCTGGAAATAATGCAAAGACCATACGATCCATGCGCGCGACTGATGAATGCAACATCACTGACCTTCCTTATGTTTTGCAAGCTAAGGAGCAGGTGTACGGATGAAACGGATTAATCAGTGGTAGATCGGAGAACTCGGCGACGGTGATGCGTTACCATGCTCCGGCTTGGGTTCCGGCTTGGGAGGCACAGGTTTCTTGTGGAAATAGTCGAAGAAGTGCTTCATCGGCTTAGGGTCCGGCTTGGGCACCGGCTTGGGGTCCGGTTTGGGGACCGGCTTTGGGTCGGGCTTCGGAGGCACGGGCTTCTTGTGGAAATAGTCGAAGAAGTGCTTCATGATCGGGTGGTCACAGAGGAACGCCGAGGTGCATTCGGCAGACGAGTAGTGCATCTTGCCGGCGACGGCAACGAAGGTGTTCTTGCCATCGACGTTGTCCTCGGATACCGGAACAATCTTGGACGGCTCCTGCCCAGGGCACGGCGTGCTCGCTGCACTGTGGAGCTGCGCGAAGCAATCGGTGCTGTGGAAGTCGGCAGAGAGGGGGATGCTGAAGGCGCCGGAGCGGTCGAGCTCGCCGACGGCCTTGCTTTCGTACTCGCCGTTGTCGTTCATGCACTTGATGGCTACTTGAAGGCCTGAACGTGGCAATAGTTAATTAGAGCTTGATCAGTACTCAGTAGGATCATCTGTACGTCACCAACTAGCTAGCAAGTGAAGGAGATGACTAGCTAGCTAGGTGGCTTATAATTAAATCTATATACCCTTGAAAGCATCCTCAGATTTCATGTTGTTCCTCGCGCAATCAGCACACTTAGCCAAGCCGACGACGGTCGACGTCGCCTCGCCGTCTGCAGCGTTCGCAACGGACATCCCCATCAAGATGGCGAAAACACCATAGATTAGGCCTCTTGGTGCAGCTCCCATTGTGCAACCCCAGATAGCTATATATGGCTTCTGTGGAGTGGTAGTGGAGGTGGATGGAGAGCAAGGAGAGGCCATGCATGGTTTATATAGGCGTCTGCATTGATCATACAGCTCGATGAAGACGAGGAAAAAGCAGAGTGCCTGATATGATCTGAGACGTCAGCTAACTGTTGGCGCCGAATTTGCAGGTCGCGAATTAATGCCGTCCGTTGATTTGATCACGCACCGGTCGATATGATCTCGATCGCGCGTCACGGTTGCAGCACATGTGCATGCATGCGTTGCATGCAGCGTGTAACTACACTGTACATTCATGCCCGGTCGATCCCATTGGTGGTGTTCAGGAAGCAAAGTTGCTTTGACGTATCCCTTATTAGGTTAGGTGCACCACAATTTAATTTGTCGTACAATAAACAGCGCTCTTTTTATAAAAATGGCAGTAGTACATCCAAATGATTGCTTGATTTCCTTAATAACAATATATCCCGTGTAAAACCACCTTAGGATGTTACTTACAACTCAATGTGAACCATGTTAACTAGGTAGTCAAAGATAGTTTTCGAGTTTAGTATGAAACACACCGAAGAATATGAGCGATCAAGATGGAATTTGCCCCACTTATATAACGGGAGAGATATCTTCAGGTCTCTTAATGTGGTTGGATTAAGGAAGTGCGTGGCCTTGACGAATGTTATTGTCGAGTGTGACGACCCTCCTTTTTGGCAATAACAGACCAAAATTTTTAAAATAAATAAAATATAAATTTCAGTTGTGATTATGATTTTATTCTGGTTTTCCATCTTTTCTATGATTTTCTTGGATTTTTGTTCTTAAGAAAACACACTGTACACTACTACAGGATAGCACATCACTGCCGGTTTCCAAAACCCCATCACTGCTGGTCATTGGCGCCGGCAGTGATTGTTCGGCAATGATACTCGGGGATTATCACTGCCGGCTCAGGAACCAGCAGAGATAAGGATTATCACTGCTGGTTCTACCTACAACCGACAGTGATATTGGACTATCACTGCCGGATCAAACCAAAATCCGACAGTAATAAGGATTATCACTGCCGGTTCTACCTACAACCGGCAGTGATATTGAACTATCATTGCCGGATTAAACCAAAATCAGGCAGTGATGATCATTATCACTGCCAGTTATACATAAAACCGACAGTGATATCGAACTATCACTGTCGGGTTGTACCATAATCCGACAGTGATATGTGCATATCATTGCCGGTTTTCTCCGAGAACCGGCAGTGACAAGCTTGCATATTTTTTGTGCAATATATATATTTTTATACAATTGTTTATACAGTGTCCATATGTAGTATATAAAGCATCGTTCAAATCATAATTCAAATATATCTATGTATATATGAAGCATCGTTAAAATCATAATTCAAATATATTAAATTAAGCATCACAATATTTTGTTTTTACAATGATTTGTTTACAATTAATGTAGCTCGACTACATCTCATCCCATTCGCTTTGATTCTACAAGGACTACAGTACGAAGAGTCGAAGTAGACATGTCACGCATCTAGGTCGAAGGAATGAGGGCGATGAGGCTACTCGTGGAACTCGCCGTTTGGATTGATGATCTCATCATGAATGAATCCGGCGATCTGTTCTTCAATTGCTATAATTTCTGTCAGCAATAACTTATTTGTTCTCAGTTTGGAGCGTTGTTCTTGAAGAAAAAAGAAAGTTAATTAATGATGATATTTGTTAAATGAAAAAATGCATCAATGTGTAATTTCGTACCATGGCTTCGTTATAGCCGACACTCTCCGTGACAATTGAATACATATTTGTACATACATAGTATGCACATAAATTGTTTTCGGGGTCCTGCCTCATGCATGGAAAGTCATTTATTATTTCAAAATTTTTCCTGTATGGACGATACCGAACACTTTTCTTGCAGTACCGTGCGAAAGCCCTGTGAATGACGAGGAGGACCCAGTGAAACCTGCACATATATGTCAACGTAGTCAATTACTCCCACATCGTACGTGTTACGCAAAAATAGTAAAACGATATTAGAAGTAAGGAGATACGTACTTGAAGTTATAGGGTAAAAGTATGGAGCTTTTGTATTGTAGCTTCAAAAAAGTATTAAATAAATAGTCTTCAATGACCTGTGAATTGTCGTTCACAAGCTTCTCGTTGACGAGCCCCGGATCTAGGAATGCTAGATTGTCATTGTTATTTCTTCTACATGTCTGTATCTCCATTCTACATAAGAAAGATGTTAGACATGCAATTAAATAGTACAAAAAGGCTCAACGATATACGGACAAACTTACAAAGTCCATAGTCTAAGTATATTCACGTCTAGGGCATCTTGCTGGTACAACATTGTCGGGCCCCGAATCTGCAAATCCGGACCCTCTGTGTATTCATGCATCACCGAGATCACGCTAGCACACACAGCATACTGAGGTTGCACATCATGAGACAAACACAAGGATATAAGAATAAATAGTGCAAACATGTATATAAACCGAGTTATGCGACCTTATAGTCTCCTTACGGATAAGTTAGCCAAACAGGCTTACTTTAATCAAAATAAAGAAATAGCAATGAACATAAGTAAAAGTCGTGGAAGCCTTCATCTTGCCACAGGCAACTGACTGGGCTTGCCCCCTAGTTCATCGTGTCCTCGATGTACTCCTCCTCCCAAGCTGGTGTAGTCTCATCCACTGATGTTGGGGTTGATAAGCAAGGTGGGGTGAGTACACAAGGCACTCAACAAGTAATGCACAGAATGCAGCGCTATTACTATATGCAGAGCTTATTCCAAAGGATTGGCTTAAATGGTTCTTTTGCATCAAGCAGCATTTTTAACCAATATCTTAGTTAGATTAAAGCAGTGGAACAGTTATACGTAATAATAATTTCAAATGGTTTTTCCCCGAGGATTCTCGGCACACAGCCTTAACAGTTCATTTTTAACACTTGGCACACACCACCCTTCCATGTTTTGTTTATGAAAATCTACCCCTTGACTGTAATCCCCGAGCAATGCTCAATACCGTGAGCACGGCTATTCGAATAGTTTTGACACTCTGCAGAGGTTGTACACTTTACCCACAAGATACGACCGCCACCACACGGTGATTGTCCGCAACAAAGCTTTTCAGAACCTCTACCTTAACCAAAGAACCTCTCGGTGATTGCCTTCACTATCACTTCCCTCACACAGAGCCGAAGTATAGGACCGGCCAATCACCGTTGGATGGGCACCAAGCCGTAGCACAGGTACGCTCCCCCATACAGATACACCCCTGTGTAATGTCATCCCGAGGTATTAGAGGAAAGATATCAGAACCCTAGTCAACTAGGTCTGTCCCATATCAGACATGTGGTTGTACGGGTGACTCAGATCAAAGGCTTGCAAGGTGAAGTCCTTAACTGACCAAGGCAAGACTTCCAACACTCAACAGTGGCACACAGCCCATTGTGGCACACAGACTCACAACACTCATCAACCCAATGCCACACAGGCCCAACTGGCACACAGCCTCTTGCCACTTGCCCCAGTCTAAATCATTTCCCACCCAGTTGATTATTGTGCAACACATGCCAGCAATAACTCAACATCAATATGGAACCACACAGGTCACCATACTTCCATATCATCATGTGGCATCATCACACCACTTTCAAAATACATTCAATATTCCATTAGTCAATTTTGTAGCATTTTTCTGAAAGATCATTCATGACTCGTTGCAAGGCTAAGCATCTACTCACGGTCTAGTCTCCCGTGTTGGCACAATATTAACATCCAACTAATATAATCAAACTTAGGGTGACAATGATTTAGGGCATACAATTAATAATTCAAGGTGGCATAACAAAATGGGTTGATTAACTACATTATCCCAAATCAATTTAAATTCATTTTAAATAAATAAGCATGCATAGTTTCAAAGCATAAACTACATTTTAAAAACCTGGGATCAAAATGATCAAAGCATCACTTGCCTTCAAAGAGTTGCTGGTCGTGTTCCGAAGCTTGGTCTTGAGCGACGAATTCTTCCTCGAAACTTTTCGGCAAATTTGCGTCACTCTGCGTACAAACAAAATATGCAATAAATAGCTAATACAGAATACTAGATGACCTCAAAAATTCAAATAAAATTCACCATTAAATAGCTCATAATTTTATGAATTTTTATAAATTTGAATCACCCAAATCCGAGTTAAAATGCAAAAGTTATAGTCATTTGAAGTTTGAATAAAATCTGAAAATACAGAAATTAAGAAAATCCGATTTTTCTGAATTATTTTTATACTGGAAATTCGCATATATGACGTCAGCATCGCGTCATGATGACGTCAGCACAGAAATGAATTTCGGTCAAAATATTTTTATATAAAACATATTTATGGCGTCGCGATGACGTCCAAGACGACGCGTGCACGCCGCAGGCCGCCACATCGCTCTGGTCTATGGGTGGGTTCACGGCTCGGCTCGGTCTACCGTGGACTCGGTTCACTGAAACGATGCGACCACGCGGCAAGATCCGAACCGTTCGTTGGATCAGCGGCTAGATCTCTCACGCGCGCACCGCACGCGACCGAGATCGCGCGCGACACGCGTCGCGCATCCAACGGCCACCACGCATCCAACGCGGCGACGCCTCGGCTCCGCGCCTCCACGCGTCACACATCCAACGCGCGCTCAGATCCAACGGCCAGCACCGCGTCGCCACTGCGACGTCTCGGTTCATGCGACGACGCGCGGCGCAATCGCGACGG
Source organism: Otatea glauca (assembly GCA_036346275.1). Taxonomy (NCBI): domain Eukaryota; kingdom Viridiplantae; phylum Streptophyta; class Magnoliopsida; order Poales; family Poaceae; genus Otatea; species Otatea glauca. Next base: position 102,794 of record JAYEVK010000331.1, read on the forward strand.
TGCACCGAAATCGACGGCTGGATCTGGTCTCCGCCCCATCAAAATGCCCACGCGTCAACACGTGATTTGGCGAGGGTACGGTGCCATCTCCGCCGCACGTTCAAATCTGAACGACGCGGATCCTTAGGGCAAAACCAGATCCAATCTCTACCGTTTAGATCTAATCTAACGGCCTACGGTACCCGAGCTGTTTACTATTCGCCGCCACGCAAGCACAATCTCACGCGTTCACTAACGATCCAACGGCAAAGACAAAAACACAACGCAGAAACTAGATCTAATCCAAGCCGTTCAATCCAGATCTAACGGTACAGATCTACTCTAGAAGAACACAAAGAAGGGTGACGTGGACGAACCAGAAGCGTGCGATGAAGATCGGACGGACGACAAAGCTCGGTGAAGGTGATGGCGGCGCAGAAGAAAAGGTTGCCGAGTCGAGGAAGATGACGCGCCCACGGCGCTCTGAGGCTTCTCGGCGTGATGAAGTGGCTCGTTCGACGCGGCGTGGCGGAAGGATTACTCCGGTGACCTTGGCGGCGAGAGAAACCGCGCGAAGCAAACGACGAAAAACAGCGGTGGCACAAAGAAGCAACTTCTGGCGAGCTCAGACGGGCGCTAGAGGAGTCTCGGCGTGCGGCGAGGAGTCAAAGATGCGGAGTGAAAACCTCGCACGACGCCTTCAACGGGACTTAAGGGCTGCCTCGGCGCGCGCGGCGGCGGCGGAAGTCACGGCCATCAACGCCACGCTCTCCGATGATCTCGCGGGACGGCGGCGTGGCGCGATCTCGTGCGTTCGTCGCGGCGACGATCCGAAGGCTCACGCGCGGGCGACGTGGCACACGCGACAGCGCGCGATCCGGATCGGATGGCTTGGGCTAGGTGGCGCTAGGGTTTCGGTAGGCGGCTGCGACACGCACGCGAATAGGCTCGGCCCATTATCGTTCATGTGTTTTTAAAACATTTCACATTTAAAATAATTCCGAAATTCAATTAAATCATTTGGGGCTTTTAAAATAGCGAAAAATTCTAGAAAAATTCCGAAATTGCTTTGAGATATTTGGAACTCAATTAAAATATTTTCAATAAAACTTTGCAAATACTTTTCCATTATTCAATTTTTTCAAGAAAAGCCCTATTTGAATAAATCCAATTAAATTTAAATAAATTTCCAAAATTTCTCAAAAATCAAAAATACTTCAAACTTTTAAATTAGAGCAAAAATTAGGGTGTTACAAACCTCCCCTTACAGAATCTCGCCCCGAGATTCGTGGTCATCTACGAAATAGTTTAGAAACTCCTTCTTGAGTCTTCTTGGCGTTCACACGTGGCTTCACTTTCCGAATGGTTACTCCATTGAATTCTGTAAACGTGTTGACTTGTTCCTTGTCTCTCTGTCCATTACGCCCGAATCTTCATCGGATGTTCTTTGTAAGTCGGATCTTCTTGCGGATCAATTGCCTCCAAAGGTGTTTGCTCCTCCGGTGATCAAGACACTTCTTGGTTGTGATACATGAAATACATCATGCACTCTGTCAAAGACTGTGGTAACTCAAGCGATAAGCAACTTCACCTCTGCGGCTCAAGATCTTGAATGGTCCGATATATCTGAGTGCGAGTTCCCCTTTGCATGGAACCTCCGATTCCTTTGAGAGGTGTGACTCTAAGGTACACAAAATCTTGTGTTCAAAGCTCGGTTCCTGCGACGGTTGTCGGCATAACTCTTACGCCTTGATTGTGCAATCTTCAATCTTTCCCCGATCAGGCGTATGTCTTCTTCCGCTTCTTGTAGAATGTCGGTCCAAAAACATGTCGTCACTGTCTCATTCCAATTCAATGGTGTTCGACAGACCGACCATACAAAGCTTCAAATGGAGACATCAGTAAACTACTTTGATAAGCTGTTGTTGTAGCTAAACTCGGCATAAGGCAAACACTTGTCCCATGAGGTGGATTATGCTAAAGCGCGAGCTCTCAACATATCTTCCAATATCCGGTTAACCCTCTCGGTTTGACCATCCATCATGCGGATGGTAGGTCATCTTGAAGTTCAAGCGAGTCCCCATTGCCTCACGTAGATTACCCCAAAATCGGAGGTAAATTGGGTACCTCATCGACACTATCTTTTTGGTACTCCATGCAAGGCACGATCCGTGCCATATAAAGTTACGCTAACCGGTCTCGAGAATAAGTGGTCTTCTTGGTATGAAATGTGCCACCTTGGTTAAGCGATCCACTATGACCCATATGGAATCATATCCACTTTGTGTTCGGGCAATCCGGTTATGAAATCCATACCAATTTCTTTCCATTTCCATTCGGTATCTTTAAGGGTTGTAATAGCCTGCTTGGTCTTTGGTGCATAGCTTTGACTCTTTGGCATGTGTCACATAATGCAACATATTCGCGACTTCGTTTCATGCTTGGCCACCAAAATCTTTCCTTTAAATCTTGGTACATTTTCGCACTTCTGGATGAATTGAGTATCCGAGTCATGAGCCTCGCATTAATCGCTTCAACTCCCTTTTGTTCGGTACACAAATCGCCCTTTAAACCACATAGTACCTTGTTCATCCAGTTTGAAATCTTTTGCTTTGCCTTCATCCATTTTGCCCTTAATTCTTTTGATCTTATCATCATCTTTACGCCCTTCCTTGATCGATCTTCGAGGTAGGTCTTACTTCCAAGGTTGCTAGGAATCCTTCCGTACTATTTCGATTCTAATTTACGAATTCCTTACACAATTCTCGCTGACTGTTTCCATCAAAGACATATTTACACTGTGGTTCTTTCGCTCAATGCGTCGCCACCACGTTGGCTTTACCGTGGTGGTAGTGAATTCCTATATTATAATCCTTGATTAACTCTAACCATTTTCTTTGCCTCATATTTAGGTCAGCTTGCGTGAAGATATACTTAAGACTTTTATGATCTGTATACACTTCACATCTATTTCCGATGAGATGATGACGCCATATTTTTAGTGCATGCACCACGGCAGCTAATTCCAAATCATGAGTCGGATAGTTCTCCTCATGTGGTCTCAATTGCCTCGATACATAGGCAATTACCTTCCTATTTTGCATCAACACGCATTCCAATCCCTGACGCGATGCATCACAATAAATGTCGAAGTCTTGATGAACGTCAGGTAAAACTAGTACAGGTGCCGATGTTAATCTCCTCTTCAACTCCTGAAAACTCTTCTCACACTCAGGCGTCCATAAGAATTTCCTTTCCTTTTTCAACAATTGCGTAAGAGGTCTCGCAATCGTAGAGAATCCTTCGATGAATCGACGGTAATACCCCGCCATTCCAAGGAAACTACGGATTTGGGTTACCGACTTGGGTTGCTCCCAATGTAGAACCGTCTCCACTTTCTTTGGATCTACCGCAACTCCTTCTGCTGTCATTATGTGTCCAAGAAATTCAACCTTATTCTTCCAGAAATCACATTTGCTAAATTTCGCAAACAACTGTTGCTCTCTCAACTTTTCAAGGACTAGCCTCACATGCTCGGCGTGCTCTCTTCTCGTCTTGGAATAGATAAGGATATCATCTTTGAATACGACGAGCGAACTTGTCCAAGTATTCCATAAAACCTTATTCATTAAGTTGATAAAATATCTTTGGTGCATTTGTCAAACCAAAAGACATCATCAGTAAACTCGTGGTGTCCATATCTTGACGAAAATGCGTCTTGGGATATCCTCCGATCGGATCTTGATTGATGGTATCCCGATCGGAGATCAATTTTGGAGAAGACTCCTGCTCTTCTTAACTGGTCAAACAAATCATCGATCCTGGGTAGAGGATACTTATTCTTTATCGTCACATCATTGAGTGCACGATAGTCTATACACATCCTAAAACTCCGTCCTTCTTCTTGACGAATAAGACAGTGCTCCCATGGCGATGAACTAGGTCTTATAAATCCCTTTCCAGTGACTCTTCAATTTGCTTCTTCATTTCCACCAATTCCTCTGTGGACATCCTGTAATGTCTCTTAGCTATGGGAGCTGTCCACGGAACCAGCTCTATCACGAACTCGATATCTCTATCCGCGGCATTCTGTAAATCTTAGGAAAACATCCGGATATTCATTGACTATGGGCACTTCCTCTAAGTCGACAGTCTTCACGCTGTTGACCATCAATTGTCCATCCCGACCGATTTTGCTTCAAACTCAATCTTCTTTCCATCCGGCTTTCGATCGATATGACTCTTTTTCCATGATCCAAGATCGCCTTGTGATTGGTTAACCAATCCATTCCGTGATAACATCCAAGGTTTGGGTATTAAGGACGATTAAGTTCGCTAGGAACTCAACTCCATTAATTATTAGTCTTACCCCAGAACATCCTACTTTAGATCGGAGTTCTGATCCAGGGGGTTGGACTATAAGCACACATTTAAGATTCACTATTTCCATATCATTTTGAACAGCAAAATCTCGGGAAATAAAAGAATGCGAAGCTCCGGAATCAAATAAAGCGATGCTGTAGTGAGTTTACTAGAACTTACCCAAGACAACATCCGTGGCGCTCGGACTTCATCCGTTGTAATGTGGTTGATTCGGTCTCGTGCAGTTCCTTGGGATGGAGTTTCTTCGTTGATGCCCCGCATTCACGATTGGCGCGGAGTCCTTGCGGTGTGTTCCCAGGTTAAAGCGGACCGGGGTGACACCTCCCTTCTTAGGGCAATTATTGGCAAAATGCCCCATTTCATTGCAATGATAGCAACGTCTTCCCATCGCTCGAGAGGTTCCTCGATCGTGCGCTACGATTCTGCCGAGTCGAACATTCGACCATCGGGCGATTTGCGGCGGTGGTACCCTATCATTTCCTCCAGGCCTGGTACGGATGAAGCTGTTGAGGTGCCGTCCCTCGCCTCTGCCCCGACGACCTCCTTGTTGCGCCATTCTGCGCTTCTGTTGTCATCCAACTCTCGGCGCTTGTCCTCTAAGATAAGAGCTTTGTTAACTAGCTCTTGGAAGTCGTGGAATGTGGGTGATCGGTCCACTGCAACCTCGCATTCAATCCCTTCATGAAGCGGGATTATGCGGCCTTATCCGTAGCCACGTCCTGCAGTGCGTAGCGTGCGGTTGGGTGAATTTGTTCACTAATCGCCACCGACCGCCTCCTTGCTTGAGGCTCCGAATTCCTCCTTTTGAGATCCATGATACCCTCGGGTACATGGTGCTGGCGAAAGTCGAGGTGAATTCCTCCCACGTGATACTCTGTGGGTCCTCATGAGCTACGCAGTAATTTTCCCACCATTCTGCGACGGTCCCTTCGAGTTGATGAGAGGCATAGAGTACCCTCTCATGTCCTACACTTTGGGTAATGTGCGACTTCCTTTCAAATGTCCTTAGCCAATCGTCCGCTTCGGTGGATTGGCGTTACCTGAGAAAGTAGGTGGACGGGTTCTCATAAACTCCGACAACCTGGAGTAGGGGTGTGGTCCATGGTTACCCCCAGGTTGAACATTCGCAGCAGCTTGGTTGGATATCTGCTGCATGGTTTGAACCATCGTGTTCATAAATTGAGTCAGGCGATCAAGAAGGCTCCTGTGTTACGCATATCGACCTGCGGTGGTTGAGGAATCGGCTCTTCATTCTGGTTATCCACCTGGTTAGCTCCACTTCCGCTGGCTCCAACATTTCCACGTGTCCTCACCATCTGTTGCAAGCTTCCAAGGTTATGAAAAGAAGAAAGCATAGACAAGTAGAAGAATTTATGTGGGGAAACAGGTGTAACTTAATTTATTTAGCCACTTTATTGATATAATATAAAGCTGTATGGTTGCTCACAAGTGCCTAAGGGCAATGCAACGCATACGGGACACTCACAACCCAAAACAAGTAAGCAAACATAGGACTCTATGACGACTCACACCTAATGGTGACTCTGAAGAAAAAGACGCGACTCAACCTTCGAGTCTCGACACTATACTCTACTAGACTCGATCACTCATCGAGCCAACCCGGCTGCGGCTCCCCCGGAGCATACACTGGTGGGTGCTCTGGCATCGGGGCGAACTGATCCTGAAGACCTACTGCAGCTGGTGCAAAAGACCCCATCGACTCTGCTGGTCCCGGGGCTGCCTGCTCCTGCACTGGTGCCTCCTGCTCTGGCTCCTCCGGATCTGGATCGTGTAACTCCAGGACTGGCTCAGGCTCGGGTCCGTACAAAGCCATCTCCAACTCCTGGATCTTCTGCATGGAGTAGGCTAAGCCCTCCCGCAGCTGGATCCTCGCCTCCGTGACCTCGTCGCGGGTCCTCTGCACTCTGGGACTGTCTCGCCCGAGGCGTCCTCTGGCGATGACGTACCTCGCCGGTGGGTGATAGTGGCGTCCTCCTCCACAAGCTCCATCTGTCAAAATGATTGTCTTGACGCGGATGGTGACGAAAGACGGTGCCCTCAACTCTGCGGAGTAAGTGCGGGCAATCGCCGACGCTCGCTGCGCGCCGTCTGTTGGATTCGCCTCAAAAGAAGACCTCTCGACCGAAATGTAGATAGGACGGCTCGCCTCGTCCTTTCCCGAGCATACATCGCGATCTTGACATCCCAGCGACGTCAAGTCCTCGCTCGGACCACCAAGTCCTCGATGCAGTGGTGCATCAAAACCTCCGAGCAACTGCATCATACGCCATAACTCCGCGGCGTATCCTCCGGTGCGCTCTCCATAGGTATGGATCATCCTCATCTGCCAAAACAAACCTTGTTTAAATTAAACAGAGAATAATAAAAATTCAGCATAGGTATGAAACAAGAGAGAAGAGATAAGTCAAGATTTCATTGATATTCTTGCTCAAGTTGATTAGGTCTTTAGAAAATAGTTTTACCCTCCTAGGCACAACCAAACTAGGGTCAAGACCTACAGTCAACCTGGCTCTGATACCACCTCTGTCGGGCCCCGAATCTGCAAATCCGGACCCTCTGTGTATTCTGTGCCAGTCCAGGATCACGCTAGCACACACAGGCATACAGGGTTGCACATCACAGACAAACACAAGGATATAAGAATAAATAGTGCAAACATGTATATAAACCGAGTTGTACGACCTTATGGTCTCCTTACAGATAAGTTAGCCACACAGGGCTTACATTAATCAAAGTAAAGAAATAGCAGCGGAACATAAGTAAAAGTCGTGGAAGCCTTCATCTTGCCACAGGCAACCGACTGGGCTTGCCCCCTAGTTCATCGTGTCCTCGATGTACTCCTCCTCCCAAGTGGTGTAGTCTCATCCACCGATGTTGGGGTTGATAAGCAAGGTGGGGTGAGTACACAAGGCACTCAACAAGTAATGCATGAATGCGGCGCTATTACTATATGCGAGCTTATTCCAAAGGATTGGCTTAAATGGTTCTTTTGCATCAAGCGACATTTTTAACCAATATCTTAGTTAGATTAAAGCGATGGAACAGTTATACGTAATAATTATTTCAAATGGTTTTTCCACGAGGATTCTCGACACACACCTTATAATAGTTCATTTTTAACACTTGGCACACACCACCCCTTCCATGTTTTGTTTATGAAAATCTACCCTTGATCAGTAATCCCGAGCAATGCTCAATACCGTGAGCACGGCTATTCGAATAGTTTTGACACTCTGCAGAGGTTGTACACTTTACCCACAAGATACGGCCGCCACCACACGGTGATTGTCCGCAACAAAGCTTTTCAGAACCTCTACCTTAACCAAAGAACCTCTCCCAGATTGCCTTCACTATCACTTCCCTCACACAGAGCCAAGTATAGGACCGGCCAATCACCGTTGGATGGGCACCAAGCCGTAGCACGTGCGCTCCCCATACAGATACACCCCGTGTCTTGTCACCCCGAGGTATCGGAGGAAAGATATCGAACCCTAGTCAACTAGGTCTGTCCCATATCGGACATGTGGTTGTACGGGTGACTCGGATCAAAGGCTTGCAAGGTGAAGTCCTTAAGCGACCAAGGCAAGACTTCCAACACTCAACAAATGGCACACTGCCCATTGTGGCACACAGACTCACAACACTCATCAACCCAATGCCACACAGCCCACTGCACACTGACCTCTTGCCACTTGCCCAGTCTAAATCATTTCCCACCCATTGATTATTGTGCAACACATGCGGCAATAACTCAACATCAATATGGAACCACATAGGTCACCATACTTTCATATCATCATGTGGCATCATCACACCACTTCCAAAATACATTCAATATTCCATTAGTCAATTTTGTAGCATTTTTCTGAAAGATCATTCATGACTCGTTGCAAGGCTAAGCATCTACTCACGGTCTAGTCTCCGTGTTGGCACAATATTAACATCCAACTAATATAATCAAACTTAGGGTGACAATGATTTAGGGCATACAATTAATAATTCAAGGTGGCATAACAAAATGGGTTGATTAACTACATTATCCCAAATCAATTTAAATTCATTTTAAATAAATAAGCATGAATAGTTTCAAAGCATAAACTACATTTTAAAAACCTGGGATCAAAATGATCAAAGCATCACTTGCCTTCAAAGAGTTGCTGGTCGTGTTCAAGCTTGGTCTTGAGCGACTAATTCTTCCTCGAAACTTTCAAGCAAATTTGCGCTCACGCGTACAAACAAAATATGCAATAAATAGCTAATACAGAATACTAGATGACCTCAAAATTCAAATAAAATTCACCATTAAATAGCTCATAATTTTATGAATTTTTATAAATTTGAATCACCCAAATCCGAGTTAAAATGCAAAAGTTATAGTCATTTGAAGTTTGAATAAAATCAAAATACGAAATTAAGAAAATCCGATTTTTCTGAATTATTTTTATACTCGAAATTCGCATATATGACGTCAGCATCGCGTCATGATGGCGTCAGCACAGAAATGAATTTCGGTCAAAATATTTTTATATAAAACATATTTATGACGTCGATGATAGCGTCGACGACGACGCGGCACGCCCGCAGGTCGCCACATCGCTCTGTCTATGGGTGGGTTCACGGCTCGGCTCACGGTCTACCGTGGACTCGGTTCACTGAAACGATCGCAGCCACGCCGCAAGATCCGAACCGTTCGTTGGATCAACGGCTAGATCTCTCACGCGCACCGCGGCGCACCGAGATGCGCGCGACACGCGTCGCGCATCCAACGGCCACCACGCATCCAACGCGGGCGCCTCGGCTCCGCGCCTCCACGCGTCGCACATCCAGCGGCGCTCGGATCAACGGCCGGCACCGCGCCGCCATCGCGACGCGTCTCGGTTCATGCGACGACACGCGGCGCAATCGCGACGGTGCACGAAATCGGCGGTGGATCGGTCTCCGCCCGATCAAAATGCCCACACGCCAACACGTGATTTGGCGAGGGTGCGGTGCCATCTCCGCCGAGACGCTCAAATCGAGCGACGCGGATCCTTAGGGCAAAACCAGATCCAATCTCTACCGTTTAGATCTAATCTAACGGCCTACGCACCGAGCATTTACTATTCGGCCGCCACGCGCACAATCTCACGCGTTCACTAACGATCCAGCGGCTAAGACAAAAACACAACGCGAAACTAGATCTAATCCAAGCCGTTCAATCCGGATCTAACAGTGCAGATCTACTCTAGAAGAACACAAAGAAGGGTGACGTGGGCGAACCGTAAGCGTGCGATGAAGATCGGACGGACGACGAAGCTTCGGTGAAGGCGATGGCGGCGCAGAAGAAAAGGTGCCGAGTCGAGGAAGATGACGCGCCCACGGCGCTCTGAGGCTTCTCCGGCGTGATGAAGTGGCTCGTTAAATCGCGGCGTGGCGGAAGGATTACTCCGTGACCTTGGCGACGGCGAGAGAAACCGCGGCGAAGCAAACGACGAAAAACAGTGGCGGCACAAAGAAGCAACTCACTGGCGAACTCGTATGGGCGCTAGAGGAGTCTCGGCGTGCGTGCGAGAGTCAAAAGATGCGAGTGAAAACCTCGCACGACGCCTTCAACGGGACTTAAGGGCTGCCTCGGCGTCGCGCGAACGGCGGCGGAAGTCACGCCATCAACGCCACGCTCTCCGATGATCTCGCGGGACGGCGGCGTGGCGCGATCTGCGCGTTCGCGGCGGCGATGATCCGAAGGCTCACGCGCGCGGGCGATGTGGCACACGCTGAGCAGCGCGATCCGGATCGGATGGCTTGGGCTAAGCGGCGCTAGGGTTTGTGCGGGCGGGTGCGACACGCACTGAGAATAGGCTCGGCCCATTATCGCTCATGTGTTTTTAAAATATTTCACATTTAAAATAATTCCAGAAATTCAATTAAATCATTTGGGGCTTTTAAAGTAGCAGAAAAATTCTAGAAAAATTCCAGAAATTACTTTGAGATATTTGGTACTCAATTAAAATATTTTCAATAAAACTTTGCAAAAACTTTTCCATTATTCAATTTTTTTTTCAAGAAAAGCCCTATTTGAATAAATCCAATTAAATTTAAATAAATTTCCAAAATTTCTCAAAAATCAAAAATACTTCAAACTTTTAAATTAGAGCAAAAATTAGGGTGTTACAAACATATACAACTCCATGAAAAGAACCCAGCAGATGTTATCCCCATTGTGGAAATCTTGCTCTGTGTATCTGACTGCGAACGCCTCCATACCATCGTTGGAGTGCTGCATGTACCACTGATGGACGCGCCGCAGTTGTGTTGTAAGGTTGTCGAAATGAGCTGGTTCAACCAGCGGTTTTCCCATAACGAACTTCCACCTTAGGCGTGCGCCGAGCATCTAGTTGAGCAAAGATCTCGCTTGAGTATCCCGCTTTAACGTGTCGGCACTAGCCGCCGCAAGTATTGCTTTACGGATATGCGCTCGTAGTCCGACATTTTGCAAGGTTGAAGCCTACCCGTCTTTTGCACTTTTGCCATACTCAAGAAAAACTTTTGCGCGTCAGCATCAACTTCATCTTCTTACATGATGGCACCTTTTTAAAGTGAGATGTTACGCAGGCGCTTACATGCTTTTTCTGTTCTTCTTCAGTCATGTGTGCTGATAATTTCTTCTGGGATTGTCCTGGGTTCGCAGATGGTTGAGATTTCTTCGAGGACAGTGCCGACTGCCGAGATGTTCCTGGTGTTCGATTCTTTTCAGGTTTTGGCGGAGGAGTCGGGCTTTTTGTGGTTGGTGCTGGCGGAGGAGTTGGACTTTTTCTGGTTGGCGGCGAGAAGGGCGGGATGTCTCTGTGTGGAGAGTGCGGCTGATCATCATCTTCATCGTCCGAGCCAAACTTAATCAAGCTCTTGCGCCACGCGAGGAAGCCATGCACGTTTTCTCCTAGTTTTTTGTTTCCATCCTCGCCAGGGATCTCGACCTCCATTTTTCTGTATTGGCGGAATACACTGTCCACTTCGACCCTGGCGAATCCCTGCGGTATCGGGCGACAGTGCAAAATCTGCGACTCCTGGCATGGCCGAGCCCTGCCCTCAGCCACCTTTATGGTAATGCCATGTGAGGCCAAATGTAGCTTGCACGGTGTCGGTTCTTTGATGTCATCCACAGGAAAATGCAGTCCATGCTCTTCGGGAATCCCTGTGGACGCGCAACTGCTCTTACCAGCACCGGGACTAATGAGCTCAGGGCTTTCACTGGGTGGCGGTCGTGAGCTGAGAGCTTTCTGTACCGCTTGCTCCACAGCCTTATCTAGTTCCGCTCTCTGTTCCTCTAACGCTCTCGCCACAGCATCTTTTATCTGATGTTCCAGTTGATCTTCTCTTAATCTCTTTGAACGCTTGTACAACCATGCGTCAAAATTCTGCGATTCATTCTTCTTCACATAATTCTTGTTTAGTGCTGTCTTCCAATTCTTCCACGCTATGCACATGATGCAGAGTGCTCGTTTCTTTGCAACCAGCTCGGTCCCTTGGGGGAACTGGAAAACTTATTTCAGCTTGTCCCATAACGAGTTCTTCAGGTCATTGGGTACCACCCATGGGTCACCTCCACAGCCAATCCATGATCTATAGCTGATGGGCACATCATCCCTAGCAATAAGCCTGCAGGCTGTCCTGTACGGCCCCAATGATGACTCTGGTATAGCAGGTTCCCCGACTGCCGAGAGCTCCACTATGTTAAAAATTCCCTTAGGCATCTTGTTCGGACCACGACTTGCACGCTGCCTTCGTTGATCAGACGTCTGAGCCTGCAATTTGATCTTCTTAATTATTAGTCTTCTGGGCCTACAATGTTTTGGGAACACAGTGTAGTAAAACTTTACCTCGCCTACGTTAGTAACGTCAAGTTGGTCCATGGTAGGATCCTGCAAGTTCAGATAGGACGTTGGGCTATGGTTCGGGCTACCCCTTCCTCCTTCGTCCATATTTGAGGGCCCAACTCCCTCCGGCACTTGTCCTTCGTCGAAGGCCATTCCTAGCAAGTTTACCAGAAATTTCAAATTAACAAGGTCATTTTTTAAAGACACATACAAATGAAGATTGACATTAAAATTAATCCCGTGATAAGATGTTTACATATTCGACACTGTAACATGCTTGTTTACTAAGTTTTTTCCCAAAATGCAGGTGCACAACTACGACTGTGTGACAAGTATGACAGCAAGTGCAACAGGATGGACAAAGGCAAATCATGAAGAAGTGGCAAGTATAAAAAAGGCAACCTAAACGTCGACATGTGGACTGAATAGTCATATATCCAAATCATCTTAACACATTTTGTATGCCTTAAACATGAATGTACAGAACTTCAAATACTTACTCCACAGACATCTTTCCAGGATACATACATATATACATCTTTCGAGGATATATACACATATACATCTTTCGAGGATACATACACATACACATCTTTACAACAGTTCTAAGTTGCTAACATCTAATCCACCAATTAGGATAATGGTTCATGAAGAACTAATTAAAACATCGAAGAGGCAATAAATGATACTTAAGCACCTTACAAACCACATATCAGCAATGTTGGAAATACACAGAAGACTTTAATCTGCACATACATAATTTTCTAGAATGGATAGAAGGGCTTCTATTCAAGCAATTATTTTTCCATGACACTGAAAATATAACGTACCAGCAGGCATAAAGGATTCTAGATCTTGTTTCGTATATCTAACTTTTGGAGGCCGAGAATGTTTAAATCAATTAATGTCCTTAAACTTTTTTTATCATTTTCTAGAAATATTTCAGTACAGAGCTTTGCTCAGCTTTGTGACCCTTGAATAATGTACATGATCAAAGACAACCTCCAGAAGACATGATGCAGGTATCATGCACAACTTTGCTATCTGTACAAGAGAGAAGAATTATACAAGTGTTAATGATTTAAAGTCACATAATTTAACTAATGATTTAATGTCACATAATTTCGCTAACGCATTTTGCATTTTAGTATCAGTCTAGCCAGAAAAGACTACAAATTCATAGCAGGAATGGCAAGTTAATTATTGAGTACTACTTGTAAGAGAATAAAGACTTCTTATCAGGAGCTCATGACTTTTGTATCAATGCTATGATATCATCTATTTCTTAAACAACCAGTTACATATGAAACCATTGAGCTTAAATTTCCTTACAAATATAAAATGCGTATTTGGGTTTGCATACAACTAAAATAAAGTATTTTTTTGTTGTATCTCTATGCTGTCACCTCCACGATGCTCAATTCAAACTCCCATACAAATTTGTAAAAAGCGATGCTCAATATGAAGTTATGAACTCCCCTTTCTACGAATTTTATTTGTAATTCTTACATATGAGCAGAATCAATATTTCATAGCAAAATGCACTAACAATGCATGGTTTGATATCCACTAACATAAAAAATGTTGCAATTCCACCTAATTCGATCAATTGCATCAAAGAAAACAGACGACAAACCATGCAATGTCACATATTTCCACACTACCAAGGAGAATCCTACTGTTCCACTAATATCAGAACATGTTGCTATTTCACATTGTCCAATCTCGCGCATTAAAGACAGCATTACAAAACTTCAAAGCAACATTTCCATTTCGTATTTTTAGTTTTTTAGAGACAAGGGCAGACGCACACCACACACACATGCACTCACACCACACACACACAGGCATCTGTATATTTGTATTTGGTTAACACTCACAACGTTAGTGGTGAATTAGTACCAAAGCAAACAACGGCGGCGCACTCCGAGGCGATGCGACGCGAGGAGGTCGAGGTGACAGCGGCGCACTCCGAGGCGACGGTGAGGTGACGGCGGTGCACTCCGAGGCGACGGCGGAGAGATGGCGGGGATGTGGCGCAGTGCGAGGCGACGGCCTGGGCGGGGAGGTCGAGGCGACGGTGGCGCACTCCGAGGGTACGGCGGGGAGATGGCGGGGAGCTACGAGGAGGTGGCGGCGTTAGGTCGAAGTGGTATTGTTTGATTCTAGAGCATCGCATTCTTTTATTTCTAAAAAGTTTTCAGACCAAAACATCATTAAATCTAATCCTCTCTCCACCAAGATGTTAATTTATTCCCCTGGATCAACTATGAAATCAACAGAAATTTGTCCAAGTGTCTGTATTGAAATAAATGGAATATTATTTCACGCTGACCTTATCCTCATAGAAACACTTGGTTTAGATATAATCCTTGGCATGGACTGGCTATCCCAATATAAAGGATGTATAGACTGTGCTAATCGGTCTTTCTCTCTTGTTAACTCTGAAGGGATCCCAGTAAATTTCTCTTCCATTCAAAGTTCCTATAGTCTGTGAATATTCTGATGTATTTCCAGATGAGTTACCTGGTCTTCCCCCGGATAGAGACATGGAATTTGTTATAAATCTTGTCCCCGGAACGGCTCCTATTTCTAAACGCCCTTATCGTATGCCCCCTCATGACTTAGTCGAAATAAAGAAACAAATCAATGAGAAGTTAAAGAAAGGATTTATTCGACCTAGTTCTTCTCCGTGGGAAAGTCCAGTTCACTTTGTTCCCAAAAAGGACGGTGGTATACGCATGTGCGTAGATTATCGTGCTTTAAATGACATCACAATCAAGAATAAGTATCCTCTTCCTCGTATCGATGATCTGTTTGATCAATTGACATGTGCTTAAATCTTTTCAAAGATTGATTTGAGACATGGGAACTATCAATTAAAAATCAGGTCCGAAGATAACCCAAAAACCGCTTTCACTACGCATTACGGGTTGTATGAGTATACCGTAATGTCTTTTGGACTTACTAATGCTCCTACCAGTTTCATGACCCTTATGAATAAGGTATTCATGGAGTACTTAGATAAGTTCATAGTGGTCTTCATCGATGATATCCTTATCTATTCTAAAACTGAAGAAGATCATGCGCAGCATTTGCGTATGGTGCTCGAGAAACTTCGTGAGCATAAACTTTATGCCAAATTAGAAAATGCGAATTCTGGCTAAAAGAAGTTGCTTTTCTCGGACATATTCTATCCGAAGGAGGTATCTCTGTTGACCCTAGTAAAATCAAAGCTATCATGGATTGGGAATCCCCTCAATCTGTCCCGAAAGTTCGAAGTTTTCTTGGATTAGCGGGATATTATCGCCGCTTCATTAAAAATTTCTCCAAAATAGCCCGACCCTTGACTCAACTTCTAAAGAAAGAAAAGAAGTTCGAATGGACATCTGAATGTGAAGAAAGTTTTCAAGAACTTAAGAAAAGGTTATCAACAGCTCCAGTACTGGTGTTACCTGATGTCCATAAGAGCTTTGATGTCTATTGCGATGCATCCCGAAATGGATTAGGGTGCGTTCTAATGCAAGAAGGAAAAGTCATAGCTTATGCCTCCCGTCAGTTACGACCTCATGAACTTAATTATCTAACTCAAGATCTAGAATTAGCTGCCGTGGTGCACGGTCTTAAAATTTGGCGTCATTACCTTATTGGTAATAGATGCAATATTTTTACAGATCACAAGAGTCTGAAATATTTCTTTACCCAACCTGATTTGAATCTAAGACAACGAAGATGGCTAGAGTTAATAAAAGACTATGACCTTAGCATCCAATATCATCCGGGTAAAGCTAATGTTGTAGCTGATGCTCTCAGTCAAAAATATCATTGTCTTTCCGTTTCATGTCATACCAATCAATCAGAACTCTTAAAAGAATTCAAAAAGTTTAATTTGGGAATCGTCGAAAAAGGATTTTTTGCCGCACTCCAAGTGCAGCCAACCCTTAAATCCCAAATTAAAGCTGCTCAACTCAAAGATGAATCTATCATCAAAATTTGTGAAGAGTTGAAGCAAGGAACCGAATCCGAATTCCATGAAAGCCCAGACGAAGTACTTATATACAAAAATAAAATCTATGTTCCTAATGATCCTGAGCTTAAAGATTTAACTCCTAAAGAAGCTCATGAGTCACCCCTCTCGATCCACCCTGGGAGTACAAAAATGTATCAAGGTCTTCGACGAGAATATTGGTGGCCCGGCATGAAAAAGGATATTGCTGCATATGTTGCAATCTGTGATGTATGTCACCGTGTCAAAGCCGAGCAATAATGTCCTGCTAGATTTCTTCAACCTTTGAAAATTCCAGAATGGAAATGGGATGAAATCAGTATGGATTTCATCACTGGCTTGCCAAGAACCAGGAAAGGACATGATTCTATATGGGTGATTGTTGTCTGCTTAACTAAAGTCGCACACTTTATACCGGTCAAAACCACTCATCCCGGAGACAAACTCGTTGAGCTATATCTGGAAAATATAGTTCGACTTCATGGTGTTCCAAAAACAAATGTTTCAGATCGAGGATCCCAGTTTACATCTCGTTTCTGGGAAAGTTTGCATGGTCTTCTAGGGACTAAGCTGAATTTCAGTACAGCTTATCACCCCCAAACAGACGGTCAAACTGAAAGAACAAATCAAATTCTTCAAGACTTGTTGAGAGCCTGTGTGTTATCTTATGGCTCTAATTGGGAGAAAAGTTTAGCATTCGCCGAATTTTCTTACAACAACAGTTTTCAGTCCAGTCTCAAATGTCACCTTTTGAGGCACTTTATGGAAGAAAGTGCAGAACCCCTCTCTTCTGGTCCGA
This sequence comes from Otatea glauca, assembly GCA_036346275.1. Taxonomy (NCBI): domain Eukaryota; kingdom Viridiplantae; phylum Streptophyta; class Magnoliopsida; order Poales; family Poaceae; genus Otatea; species Otatea glauca. The sequence continues at coordinate 119,835 of JAYEVK010000331.1, forward strand.
GGTCGGAGAAAGAAAATTCTTTGGCCCAGATCTTATTCAAGAAGCGCAAGAGCAAGTAGATATCATCAGAAGCCGACTTAAAGAAGCCCAATCTCGCCAAAAGAGTTATGCCGACAACCGTCGACATGAACTCAGTTTTGAAATAGGCGATCATGTCTATCTGAAGGTATCACCCCTCCGTGGAGTTCGTCGCTTCCAAGTTCATGGAAAGTTAGCCCCACGATACATTGGACCATTTAAAATCCTCGAGAAGACGGGTGAGATGGCATACAAGCCGGAACTGCCACCTCAACTATCTGAAGTTCACAATGTCTTCCATGTATCTCAACTCAAGAAATGTCTTCATGTTCCTACTGAGCTCACCAACCTGGAGAACATCAATCTTCAACCAGATCTCTCATATCGGGAGAAACTAATTCGCATTTTGGAAGAAGCTGAACGACAAACAAGAAACAAGGCTCACAAAATGTTGAAAGTCCAATGGAGTAACCATACAGAAGACGAACCTACTTGGGAACGTGAAGATCATCTTCGCAAAGAGTTTCTTGATTTCTTTTAAACCTCGCCAAATCTCGAGGACGAGATTTTTGTAACGGGGGTAGATTTATAACAGCCTCAAAATTAATAAACTAAAGAAAAGTTAATTAAAAGTATTTTGTGTATTATTTCTGAATTTTCTAAATTTTTTGGAATTATTGGAAATTCTTTTGGTTTTTCTTTAATAAAATAATTTGGATTAAAGGACAAAGTAAATGGTAAAAGTAAAAGATAAAAACCCAAAAGCAATAAAAATTTACAAAAATCTTAAATAAATCCTAGACATATCTAGGATCCTGATTGTGCCACTTGTCATGATTTGGAACTATAAAACAAATAGAAAAGACCAAAATAACCTTGTCCAGATATTCTGATCCAGCTAAGTTAGATTTCTTCAAAGCCATCTGAACTTAACCTGAGTTAAGAGTTTTTCCATGCCGACATCTTAAACTTACCCATCCCTGGTAGAAATATATTAAAAATTTATCCCTAAATTTGTTAATTTTAGAAATTCAAAAACAGACAATGAGAAAAGCTAAAAATCGTAATGTCAAAATTATTAAAAATAAAATATCAATTATAAAAATCTAAAACTTTTACTCAAGGTAAATAATACTGCTCCACATATTTTCAAAAAGTATCATAAAATAATAAACTGATCTTGAGCCTAAATTAAATAAAAACCAGAATCAGCCGAAATTGAAAACTGTGCATTGTCTGATTTGTAGGAATATTTTTGCTCATCGTTTTTATCTAAAAATTTTACCAAACCCTTTTCTTTTCCTTGCCGACCTCTGTAAAAATGTTCATAAAAACTTGAGTTGACCTGCTGTCCCAAACTTCAGTTTTACCTCAACCTATCCAGAATTTTCCTGCAAAACACCCTAGCGTTTCCCTGACATGTGGGCCCGGTGGGCCAGCTGTCCCTGCCGTCTTATCTTGCTGCCAGCGCGCTCCCACCTGCTAGCCCTCTTCTCCGTTCTTCCCCTCTTCTCCCTTAGATCTCCCTCTGTCTCTCACCGAGCCGCGCCGCAACTCGCCGCCCGATGCTGCTTCCTACAACTTACCTGGACACGCCACAGCTACCTCGGCCGACAAGCTCTCTCACGCGCCAACGAACGGCCGAGAGCATAGCCACGGCGTGCCTTGATCGACCAACATGAACCTGCGCCAAACCGCCGTCGCGCCCTATAAGAACCACTTCTGGTCGCCCTGGTAACCGCAGCCGTCGACCGAAACGCCGCAAACCTCAAATAGCTCGCCTGTGACCCTTTCTTGCCTAGCTCCGACGAACACCCGAAAAGGGGAAAAACAAACAAACTCGCCCTCCGCCGCACCATTTCCAGAACCATCACAACCAAAGCTTCCCCATAGCCCCTAGATTCTGTTTGCAACCTCAATTTGACCTCTTCTTCCCCGGTGAGTCGCCACGGCGAGCTCCTTCCGCCGCCATTGCAACCGCAACCGCACGGTGAGAAACCCTCTCTGATACATATTTCTTTGAATGAAAGCTAAAAACCGAATCCCAGTGTCTCACTAATGCTCACCTTGGTTATATTCACGCTCAGGAAGCTCTATTTTAGTCACTTCACGCCGACCATGGTCACCGCCGCCCCCCTCACGGTGGCTGACCAACTCCGGCCACCTCCGGCCGAAATAACAACACCCCTGTATGCGCGAAAGCAAGCTGATGCTTAAGGTGGAACCCATTCCACTCCTCTGGCGATGCTTCACCGCAGGCGAGCTTCGCAACCTTCTTCTCTGCTTCGTGGCGCCGACGAGTGGGTCCCCCTTGTCATTCGGTTGCGTAGCTTAGGCCTCTGCCATGCGGGCCCCGGCGGTCAGCCTCGCACGCCGCACAGACAGCGCGGTCCCGTGCGTCAGCCGCTCACGCAAGCATCTCCTGCTGCCAACTGGGCCCGACCCGTCAGTGCCTCGGTCCGGCGCTAGGCAAAAATGGAAAGCGCACTTCGGTCGTGAAAGCGTACTTTTCGTTTTTGATAAAATTTCTGATTTTCAGTATTTTCAAAACCGAGCACATTCAAACTTGAATATCTTTTGAACCATCCAAACAAATGAGATGAAATAAATTTCGAAATTCATGATAAATCATGTATGTTCAGAATATGCAAAAATATTTTGAAAATGAGCTCTGTTTGAATTTTAAATTCAATTGTAAAGAGAAAGGTTAAAATATGCAATAATAGAATTTTTGCAAATGACCTCCGAATTGAGTAAACTGAATTTTTTAAACCTCCTGGTAATCTTAGGAACCTGAAAATGTAAAAATACTTAGGGTTTCCTATAAGAAAAATTTGTGTTAATAAATCATTAGTAAAGCAATTAAATATTAGACCAAATAAATTTAATCCTTTAAAATTTTAAAATAAGAATAAATGATCCATGTAACCAACTCTGATTTATGAAATTGTTTTATTTGAATTTTTCTATCTGATTTCTTTTTGGCCTTATTGAAATTTATTATTTGTTATGCAATTATTATACGACGTGTAGAACCCGACGAACCCAGAGTAGTCGACGACGATCAAGAATTCAACTACGAGAATAATCAACAAGGCAAGCACCCCGTTTGATCATATTGATCCCAGTTTTATAAATATTTTCATTAAATATTTTACTGCATACGTTACTTTTATTAATGTCTGCTAATTTATAGGTATTGTTAGTTGTACCTGTAGTTACATAGAACTTCCTTGATAAGTATGGATTTGTGAACCTTGAAAACCGTAGAATATCATAGACAATACTTGATGTCAATTTGGGTTACTCACACCTAGAGTCATGCTTAGCCATGCTTAAAGAAACATAAAACCTTGACATGATTAAAAATATTGGATATGACATTTATTGGGTATGACCTTTCTTTATGATTGGTATTTTGGTTAAAAATGAAAATAAAACTGTGGCTTAGATGCGGGCAATTATTGGCAATAGCCGGATGTACAAGAGATTTGTATGTAGTATAGGGGGAGACTATTGCCCGTATCGGATTAAGGACCGAACTATGGGTTGTTTTCAGGCCAAGAAATGTGTACAACCACAAGTCCTGGTATGGGACAGTCTTAACCTATCAAGTTGCTTAAAACTAGCTTTACACATTGGTAGGCCAAAGCGGTGTGTACGCCATGCTATGGGGAGAAGTGGGACAATTTGATGTGTGTCATCATTTGTCGTACTAGTCGCCTATCTTCTGTCGTCGTAGGTAGAAGTAGGGATAATTTGGTGTGTGTCACCACTTGTCGAACTAGTCACACATCTTCTACTACCATATTATGGGTCCATCACTGGGTTGGTGCAAAGTTGGGCTTAAGTAATGTAATGGTTATGCTATGATCTCCTTGCCAACACACCAAAGGAAGTGTGTTACTAGCCTGGCAAAAGGGGTTGATCATTTCTTGTGGGTAAAGCTGTACATCTCTGCAGAGAAATAAACTAATCGATTAGCTGCGCCCGCGATAATGGGCTCTTGGTAAAGTCATCACATAGTTAGTTGTTTTTATTTACATAAAATCTGGTTTCTACCGTGTATCGGTAATTTCTACTGTGTGTCAGTGGAAATAGTTCATAGTTATGGTCAAGATACCTAGGTACATGAGATTTATTTATGCTTATCATTTGTTACTTTCCGTATTGAATTGCTTTTACTTAAATTCCGTTTTGCAATCTACTATCCTGTATTTACATTCCAAATTGGCTTTATGCAAAACAACCATAAGCCTTCCCTTTGAATTGGCTTGCATGTATATTTAGGTTTTGCTAAAAGACATGCGAGTACGTAAGTACTCAACTTGCCTATGTTGATGTTTTTAGGTGAAGAACCAGAATGCCTCGACGATACATATTATGACGCATGATTCGGGGATATGAACGATGAATTTTACTTGGTTTCTCCTTGTCAGTTGCCTGTGGGGAGATTGGGTTAAAGGCATACTACAAGAAATATGTCTCCACTGAACTGTTTTACTTTTGGTATTGTACAAACATTATGTACTTTGCTTCCGCTGTGATAATAAAGGTTATGTATGACTGTGATATCAATTTGTAATTGTGCGTGCTAGCCACTGATCATGGGACTAGTACAGAAAGCATATGGTACCCATTATTGATATTTATTGTCAAAAATGGGGGCCATGCTGGAGAGGTAGTGCCGACTTATTAAGCAAAGTTTGAATTTGATTTTCGCTATTGGATGGTTAATTGCATATCATTTTGGGCAATGCTATGTCGAAGGTTAGAAGATTGACAATAAACTTATACTTTTAGGTACCTTCAGGTTAGTAAAGTTAAGTACAAAAATCGAAGGCACACGATGTAGACAGGTTCTGGCGCCCGACGAAGTAACACCCTACTTCTTGTATGGATGATATGTATATGAAGTCGATTCTAACCCTCGTTACAAGGATGATGGGATGAAAGCTATGGTGTGAGGACCCCATTTTTGATATTGAATACCAATAATAGGTTCCCTGTGCATACTGTACAAGTCCCATGAACAGTGGCTAGTACGAACAGATTTACAAATTGAAACCATTTCCATACACCATAATATTACATACGCTAAGCGTCTGAGATTACATAATAGTATTACAAGCCAAAAACTGGAAAGCAGCAGCGGAAACTTTATTTCTCTTGCAGTATGCCCATTCACCCTCAGGCAACAGACAAGGTAAAACCCTAGAAAAGATCATCATCATAACCCCCGAATCATGTATGGTCGTACTGATCATCGGAGTATTCGATATCATTACCTAAAAACAACATTGATAGCAAGATTGAGTACATGGTGTACTCAGCAAGTCTTATAGTGTATCGCAAATGCAAATATAAATAAATGCAGGTTATAGCAAAGGAATGGCCTCTACAGTTATTTTGCATTAGCAAATTGAAGCATAATCATATACTAGATTTCAACCGAAATTTGTAAAAGAGCATTTTTTATAATAGCAAGTATTGATGGCATAAATTAATCATCATAACACAGTCTACCCGACTGATTCAATCCATCTCCCATGTCATCCCCTGACATGAAGTATTTTCCAAAACACCATTTCCCCATTAAATCATTTTGGAAATATTAAAACTCTAACCATGTGATGACGGTACCAAATGCCTTTAACCGTAGGCGCGGCTAATTAATTAGATTTTCACCCTGCAGAGGTGTTCAACTTTACCCACAAGAAATGATTGCCATTTTTGCCAGGCTAGTTGACACTCTTCCTTTGGGGTGTCAGCATGGTGATCATGACATAACCGTTACATCGTTGAGACCTAACTTTGCACCAGTCTGATGACATTAAATCCTTGTTATGGAGAAGAAACATGACAATGTATCCCTGTCATTATAAGGTGGTAACACGAGCAGTAAATCCCTGCGATAAGGGTTTCTTCCCATACCAAGGCGTGCACCGTTATACCGATATGCATTTACCCACAACGAAGTGTGGAAGCCCCTCATAAGCAAACCTAGAAAGGAGTGCCCATACTATCTCCTGCCTACCAATGTGCAAAGCCAGACCTAAGCAACTTAATAGGTTAAGGCTGCCCCATCCCAACACTTGTGGTTGCACGGAGTCTTGGCGTGAAAACAACCCATAGCTCAGTCCTTAATCCGACACGGGAAATAATATTTACTATTTTTGGATTAAATGGTATCAGATATTTCTTGCTTCATATGAATTATTCATTTTTATTTTAATGAATTCTAGATGCTAAAATTATTTGAAGCAGAAAGATTTGTCTTATGGTGATATCATAAAATAGTATGTTGTTAATAGGATTTAGATGCAAAGCAATGTATTTAAAGACCTTTTGAATTAAACATTTTTCACAAACTTCTTGCTGCCATTTTATTATGGATCATAACATACTAGGTTATGTACTAAATCCTCATGTGCTATTTATTAGATGCATGCATGGTCTTACACACATACACACACACACACACACACACACACACACACACACACACACACACACACATATATATATATATATATGCATATGCTTACTTATGCCCTTTTACACTAGAACACAACTCATTTGCATAACCCATTAGTTATCCAATGCTTTTATCTAGCCTAAATTATACTACTATTATGCTGAAAAAGAACTATATTTAGCAATCTCCTAAAATTCTTTTCTTATCAATTTATTCATTATTGCATAATCAAACTAACAATATTAAACTTCAATAGAAAAGACATAAAACAACTAGTTACCCCAAATATTTTTATATGAATGGGTTCCTAGCAGAATAAGGATCATGATAAAATTAGTTCCATACAAATTCAACTTTATTTGCAAAGTTTCTACATTTAGTCTACTTTCATATCTACTATTCACCTTTGTATTAAAATATTTTTCCAGAGTAGATTTTCAAAATATTTTCTAATATTTTAGAAGCTCTTGACTTTAGATGAATTTAGAAATTAGTTTCATCTCATTTGGATTTCAAATGTGAAAGATATTCAAGTTTGAATTTTTAACCGATTCAAAAATCAAATGAAAATAGCAAAATACGTTTTCGGAATACCGAAAACGTCTTTTGCTTCGCGCCAACAGTTCCCATTCAAAACCGACTAGGTCACTGACAGCTCGGGCCCGCTTGTCAGCGAGGCCGAATAGGGCACAAGCTAGGGCTCACCGCCACCGATGATCCGGTGATGCTCCCGTTCGGTCGAGGGCACGGTTAGCATGAGTACCCTATTGCGCGTCTAATGGTGGTACCCATTCTTACCGGCGACTAGCCGAACCATCTCGCCACTGTGGACATGCAGCGGCGGAGGAGGCCCCCATTTTTGGAATTAAATACCAACAATGGGTTCCCTGTGCATACTGTAGTAGTCCCATGATCAGTGGCTAGTACGCACAGAGTTCAAATTTAAATCACATCCATACACAATATTATTACATACGCTAAGCGTATGAGATTACATAATAGTATTTCAAGCCAAAAACTTGAAAAGAAGCAGCGAAAACTTTATTTCTCTTGTAGTATGCCTATCATCCTAAGGCAACAGACAAGGTAAAGCCCTAGAAAAGATCGTCATCATAACCCCCGAATCAGGTATGGTCGTAATGATCATCTGAGTTTTCGATATCATCACCTAAAAACAACATCGATAGCAAGATTGAGTACATTGTGTACTCAGCAAGTCTTATAGTGTATCACAGATGCAAATATAAGTAAATGTAGGTTATATCAATGGCAAGATTTCTACTATTATTTTGCATTGGCAAATTACAGCATAAGCATATATTAGATTGCAACCGGAATTTGTAAAAGAGCATCTATTGCAATAACCAAGTGCTAACACAGTGATAAGATTATATCGTAGTCTACCTAACTGATCCAGTCCATTCCCACGTCATCTCCTGACATGAAGTATATTTCAAAACACCATTTCCCCATCAAATCATTTTGGAAATATTGAAACTCTAACCATGAGATAACCTTACCAAGTGCCTTTGACCGTAGGTGCGGCTAATTAATTAGATTTACACTCTTCAAAGGTGTACAGCTTTACCCATAAGAAATGATCTGCCTTTTTGATAGGCCAGTTGACACTCTTCCTTTGGGGTGTCGGCATGGTGATCATGACAACCGTTACATTGTCTAGACCTTACTTTGCACCGGCCCGATGGCGTTAAATGCTTATTATGGAGAAGGAACATGACAGTGTATCCTTGTCATTTAAAGTGGTAAGACAAGCAGTAATTCCCTGCAATAAAGACAGTAAATCCCTGCGATAAAAGTTCCTTCCCATACCAAGGCGTACATCGTTATACCGATATGCATTTACCTACAACAAAGTGTGGAAGCCCCTCATAAGCAACCTAGAAAAGATTGCTCATACTATCTCCCGCTTACCAATGTGCAAAGCCAGATCTAAGCAACTTAATAGGTTAAGGTTGCCCCATACCAACACTCGTAGTTGTACGATTTTCTTCGCTTGAAAACAATACATAGCTCGATCCTTAATCCGAGACGGGCAAAACTCGTCCCTACACTACGTACAAGTCTAACCCTTGCACAACCGGCTATTGCCAATAATTGCCCACATCCAAACCATAGTTTTATTTTCAGTTTTAATTTTTTAAAATATCCACAATCGATAACATAGCCAATCCATTGTTATCAAACTCCCATGAAGCAGTTTGTTTTGATCATCTACTTCATTGCTAAATGAGCATGGCTAAGCATGATTATTAATCGTGTATACCCAATTTGACATTATGTAATGTCTACCCTTTTTCTATAGTTATCAAGGTTCACATGTCCATACTCATCAAGGAAGTTCTAAGAAATATCTGGTATATCTATGAATATTCCAACATAGCATTTTTATGACAAGTACGCGCATGCATAATAGTTTTGCAAACATTGAAAATAAATATTTGAAGTAATAGGATCAAAATGATCAAGGGGGTGCTTGCCTTGCTGATCGTAGTCAGGTATAAAGTCCGGATCGCCGGCGAAGTCGTCGTCTAATAATTCAGGCTCGTCAGAATCTACTTGTCGATCATCAAGAATAAGATACAATAAATGGCAAGCTAAAAATAATGGAAAAAAGAAGATAGATAGAAAATCCAACTAAAAACTTACTCACAAAAACCAGGAGTGGTTATTAGTAAGATTATGATTCGTGTTTATGTGGTTATGCTGTCTCTTTTGTTTATGTCTACCTTTACTATATTTGGACTAAACGATATCAAGTATTTCTTACTTCACATGAATTACTCTTTTTATTTCAATGAATTCTATATACTAAAATTATTTAAAGAAGAAAGATTTGTCTTATGGTGATTACATAAAGTAGTATGTTGTTAATAGGATTCAAGTGCAAAGCAATGTATTTATAGATTTTTGAAGTAATCATTCATCACCAAATGTCTTGCTGCCATTCTATTATGAATGCATAACATATTAGGTTATTTACTAAATCTTCATGTACTAATTATTAGATGTATACCTGTTCTTATAGGAACACATACCCATATATGCATGTATGAGTATATATATATGCATATGCTTATTCATGCTCTTGCATAATCCATTATTCTATCCAATGTTTTATCTAGCCTAACATCATACTGCTATCATGCTGAAAAGAAATATGTTTAGCAACCTCCTGAAATTCTTATCTCATTAGTTTATTTATTATTGCATATTCAAACTAATAATACTAGACTTCAAATAGAAGAGACCCAAAACAGCCATTTAACCAAATATTTTTATATGCATGAGTTCCTATCAGAATGAGGATCATATCAAAATTGGTTCCAAACAAATTCAACTTTATTTGCAATGTTTTTATATTTAGCCTATTTTCATAACTACTATACACCTTTGTATTAAAATATTTTTCCACAGTGGCTTTTCAACATATTTTGGTATATTCTGGAAGCTATTGATTTTATATGAATTTAGAAATTTGTTTCATCTCATTTGGATTTCAAATGTGAAAGATATTCAAGTTTGAATTTGATCTAGTTCTGAAATTCTAAAGAAAATAGCAAAATATGCCTTCGCTATACTGAAAGCGCCTTTTGCTTCGCGCCACAGTTGCATTTCAAATCCGACTAAGCCGCTGACATCTCGGGCTCGCTTGTGTGCGAGACCGAACAGGGCATGAGCTAGGGCTCACCACCGGTAATGCTCCGGTCCGGCCGAGGGCACGGCTAGCATCAAGGCACTCCTGCGCAAGGGATGGTGGCACCCATCCCTGCCGGCGACTAGCTGAACCACCTCGCCACCGTGGTTGTGCGGCGGCGGAAGAGGCGGCGAGCCGCGCCGGCGACAGAGGGCATCCCTGATGGAATGGGTTCCAGTTCTACCATCTATGGGTTCTAGTGGTTCCATTTTTGCTAGCTGGAAGTTCAGAGAACAGTTGGATTAGCTCACCACCGATCGCTAGTTTCGGAGAACTGCGCCGGCGGAGCTCCAATTGGCAACTCCTGAAAATAACAGATGGGTATTTATCTTAGGAAGTCACAGATGCTATCGCGCGAAGGAATCTGAGAATGGATCGGCATACTGCCTTATATCCGGCTTGATCCAACTACTAGGGTTCTTTGGCTGATTCAGAAAATCGGGAAATTGGCGATGCGTCGTGAAGTAGAGCGAATGAAATATGAGGGATTTTGGAGCACGGTCTCTGGCGATCTTGTTCCAGTATTTATAGGCCAAGGGAGACGCTGTAGAGGAGCTTGCACAGGATGTGAACTCGGCTGAGTTTTGCAGCGCCAGAACAGGAGAAGGAATGGGCCGTTCTACGAAAAATTAGAGCAAGGACATGGCGTGGAGAAGGAAGCTACAGACGGCGAAGCTGATCTCAGCCACGTGCGGGAGCTCGGCCGAGAGGAGAGGGAGAGGGAGAAGGTGGTGGCAGCGGCTGACAAGTGGGACCGCATAGTGGATTGGGCCCGCGCGACAGCAAGAGAGGAGGGGAACTCCGATTTTGGCTGCAAGAATGCTGAATTTGGTGCACTGAATCCACTTCCTATCTAATTGGTAAATTAATGACGAATTTACTAAATGTACTACGGCTAGTTTAGAATCTACTGTAACAATTTCAGACCTATTGGACATTTGCAAAATTTACAAAAAATCTGACAATGCACTGTGCACAAATTGATGCATTATGTATTATATTTATTTAAGCATGTAAATTTTATTATAAACTTTGAAAACTTTTTTACAGGTTTATTATGGACTAGTTAACCTCCTGTAAAATTTTCATCTTTGGATTCTTGATAGTTTATTTAATAAAATTCTGACATTTATGTTTCCAGATTTTTAGCTTTTGAGTTATTGAATTTTTATAAATATCAAAACTAAATATTATCTTATGATATTTTTTACTGTAGATGACTCTATCTAGGTAGAAGATAATATAAAAATTTTCACATCAAAATAATGGCAATTTAATTTCTGATATTTTTACTATTGCTAGTCATGATTCATTAAATTACCTTTCTTTTCAACTTTTAATACTTTGAAATGACTTTAAAATTATATTTCTATGTTTTGGATAGCTCCACGAATTTTACATAAATTTTTCTTATTTTTTTTTACAAATCTTTTCTTATTACTTAAGTAATATGTGGTTGTTTATAAAAAAGGGTTTCCTTTCAAGCAATAATCAAAGGAAATCAAGAAAACTCAGAGAAAATTCAGGAAAACCCAGAAAAAGGAAAAAAAATGAAATTTGGTTTAAATATTTACTGATTTATGATTTGAATTGGATTTGTAGGATGTTACAAACTTACCCCCTTACAAAAATCTCGTCCTCGAGATTTGACGAGGGCTAGAAGAAGTCTGGAAATTCCTTCCGGAGTTGATCTTCACGCTCTCATGTGGCTTCGTCTTTGGAGTGGTTACTCCATTGGATTTTTAGCATCTTGTGGGACTTATTTCTTTGTGGCGTTCTGCCTCCTCAAGAATGCGGATAGGATGCTCTCGACATGTAATAGCCCAAAATTTAATAAAATAAGAAATATAATATCAAACATATTCGTGTGAATTATTATTGTATTTTATGGTTTTTATGAATTAAAGAAATTCTTTTTGGCTTTTTTCTATTAAAAAAATCTAAATGAGCTATATGGTAAATGGTAAAAGTAAAAAGATAAAAATCCAAAACCAATAAAATTTTTAAAAAAATCTCAGATAAATCCCAGATCCATACAGTATCCTGATTATGCCACTTGCACAGATATGGATCAATAAAATATATTAAAAGGCAAAACTAATCAGGAAGAGATATTTTAAATCTGAAGCTATAAGATTTCTTCAGAAGTCACCCTTACCTAAACTGGGTTAAACTTTTTACCTTGCCGACTTCATGGCCCTGTCCATCTCTGGTAAAAACATCAAGAATTTATCTAATAATTTAGTTATTTTAAAAATTCAGAAACTGAGGATTTGAAAAACTGAAAATAGAAATGTCAGAATTATTAAAAATAAAATATCAAATATAAAAATCTTAAAATTTTACTAAAGGTAAATAATTCGGCTCCAAATACTCTCAAAAAGTATCATAAAATAATAAATTGATGTTGATCTTCAATTAAATAAAAACCAGAATCAGCCAAAATTAATAATTGTGAATTGTAAGATTTTGAGCAATCTTTTTACTCATAATTTTTATCTATAAATTTTACCAGACTCTTATATCTTCCTTGCCGACCTATGGAAAAATCCTCATAAAATTTTGAGCCTGTTTGTTGTCCCAATTCAATGGATTTACCTCAACCTATCCTGAACTTTCTTGCGTTTTACTCTTGCATCTCGCTGACCTGTGGACCCAGCGAAGCCAACTGTCCCTGCCGACCTCTCCCACTGCCAGCTTGCCCCCACTTGTCAGCTCTCTTCTCCGTTCTTCTTTTCCTCTCCCGCAGCTTCCTCTTTCTCTCGCGCGAGCTCAGCCCTACCGCCTTTTCTCATGTCGCTTTCTCCAGTCGGCGCCGCAACTTGTCCCCTGAAGCACCAGCTTGTCACCCCTGCTAGAACTCTATCTCGGTTGTCTTCTCATTTGAATTTGCGCAGACTCAGCCGAGAGAGCACACTCGCCGCTGCAACTCTAGTCGCGTTCAAACCCTACCTCCACCGCCTTGGTCATCTATTTAAGCATAGCATAGTCTCCCTAGTCGCTCACATTTCTTCGGAGCAGCTCAGTATTGCCACAACACGACATAGCCTCCATCTTCTTCTCCGAATCCGATGAAACCAGAAAAGGGGAGAAAACCTCAATTAGCCGTTTTGGTGAACCACAACTCAAATCATCTAAGCCAAAGCTTCCTCATAGCCCCTAGTTGTCATCTTTGAACCCAACTGGTGATCTTCTTCTCCGGGGAGCCCTCAAATCGAGCTTCTTCTTCCTCCATTACCCCGCACGGTGAGAGCCCTATCCACTTACTCTCTGTCTTGGTTAAGTAGCAAAATAGAACCACTGGAACCCTATGAAGCTCACCCTAGTGATCTTCAAGCTCAGGAAGCACTAATTTAGCAGCTTCACCGCTGGCCATGGCTGCCGTCACCCCCCTCACAGTGGCACGCCGTCTCCAGCCACCTTCGGTTGAACTAACACCTTCCCTAGATGCGCATGGACGCCCTGGGTCTAACCGTGGAACCCATTCCACTCCTCCGGCGATGCTTCGCCGCCGCCGAGCCTTGGAACCATTTTCTCTACTTCGGGTCACCAATAAGTGGGTCCCACGTGTCAGCCGCACGTGTCGCTCAAGCCTCTGCCGAGTAGACCCCACTTGTCAGCCTCGTGCACCGCACCGTCAGCGCAGGCCTGCGCGTCAGTCGCGCAGAGCGCAGCCTCTCGCTGCCAGCTGTGCCTAGCTTGTGAGTGCCTCGGCCCGGTGCTAGCCAAAAATGGAAAGCGCACTTTGGTTGCAAAAGCGTACTTTCCGTTTTTGGTAAATTTATGAATTTAATTATTTTTCAAACCCTAGGATATTTAAATGATTATAACTTTTGAACCATCCAGCAAAATGAGATGAAATAAATTTCTAAATTCATGATAAATCATGTATGTTCAGAATATGTGAAAATATTTTGAAAATGAACTCTGGTTAAATTTAAAATTCAAATATAAAGAGAAAGGTTAAAATATGCTATTCATAGAATTTTTGCAAATGACCTTCAAATTGAGGAAAATAAATTTTGTTAGTCTCTTGGTAATTCTAAGAACCTGAATATGTAAAAATAGTTAGGGTTTACTATAAGAAAATTTTGAGTTAATAAATCAGTGGTAAAGTAATTCAATATTAGTCCTAATAAATTTAATCCTTTAAATTGTAAAATAAGAATAAATGATCCATGCAACTATCCCTGGTTTATAAAATTGTTTTATTTGAATTTTTCCATGTGATTTCTTTTTGGCCCAATTGAAATTTATTATTTGTTATGCTATTATTATACGATGTGTAGAAAACCTAACTATTTATTAAAATAGTACCCATTATTGATATTTATTATCAAAAAAGAACATGGTACCCATTATTGATATTTATTATCAAAAATGGGGGCCTTACAGTTGGTATCAGAGCCATGCTGGCTGTAGGAAACCTTAGGTAGCTTCGGCGTAAATAAACTTAAAATTTGAAATTAGGATTCCAAAAACTAAAATGATGAATTAGGACATCTTACCAATCTATTTTTTATGTATATTCTTTTCTGTTGTGTCATTTATACCTGTTATTAACTCTTTCCTGTTTAAAAAAATATTCCGCTAGAATATTTTCCTTCAATATTTCTTTACTATCTTGAATTTAATCAGCATTACTAATTCCTTGTTAAATGTGCAGATGGGTGGTTATGCTCCATGCTATATATCAACCCACAGGGAGAATTCTGGGATGATGGGTTTTCTCGCCCATCTACTAGAATTTGATCATTTTTTCAGAAATCCTAGATATATAGTATTTCATGCCCCAATTAGTTCAGTATCCGTGGAGTATGTAGCGAGGGTGGATATTCCTGCTAGACTCCACGGTGAAGGAGATATGTCTTTTGAGGGCCCTGGTTCCTCCATTACGGTGGCCATGAACGAAGCAGCCTATACCGCAATTGTCAGATTATGCCATGCTTTACAAGAGCTTGCAGTTGCATATAGAAGAATTCCTTCTCGACCACCTAATAGGGAAAATTGTTATATGGATTCCACTGAATTATCAAACACAACTCTAAGAAATTTAGTGGAATTCATTAACACATCGGACCAGTATTGCCGACAGGTAGTCACGGAGTATAGGGAGGCTAGGCGTAGAATAGCATTCTTAGAGGATGCTATCGCTCCCTGTATTGCTAGAGGACTAGTGCCACGTTCAGTTTTGAGGCAAGCGCCGCGGGTGCCCGTGGATGATACCTGAGCACCTCCGAGGCATTGCCAGGCGCGGATGTCTGTTATAGGGAGTCGTCCCCGTCTACCCGGAATACAGGTAGATCCTAGTAGTTTTGTTTTGCGTCGTCCTCAGAGGTTACAGGTTTACCGCCGTCAAGAGACTTTTCCTCCCTTTGACGCGGAGAGTTCTACCCGTAGGTCTTTAGTAGGTAGTGTTCATAGGGAGCTAGTAGAGTAGGTGACGGTCAGAACATGAGTAAGAATAGAGTTAACTGGGTTATCTTCCGTGTCCATATAGTTGGAGTTGCTAGGAGTAGTACTCATGCTTTTGCTTGTACATATCATGGGTTGAAATAAAAGTTTTTGATTGTGTATTTTATCGTGTGCTTATGGCTCCTACTCGTAAATATTTAACATTTCTGTTAATATTTTTACGATGTTGTGATCCTTGATAATAATCATTCATGATTAATAACAGTAAGGCATGGTCTTAAAATAAGTAGCAACCATTAGAAATCAAATAAATCAAATCTTACCTATCACTCTCTTCTTTATGCCATTCCAGATGCCTGTCACTAGATCTCTTAATCAGATAATGGAGACTGAGGCAATTCCAGAAAATCAGCCTCCAAGAGTGGCTTTAGCCACTCCGGTTCTGCCTAACCCTGTCCATCCAGCTGTCAGAGCCTCTTCTTCGCAAAAACCTAATTGTCGGGAATCTTCGCCGCCTCCTCAAGCATCAGTTCAAGCTCAAGAGTCTATTCCTGAAGAACACTTGCCGGGACCACCAACGATGGCTCAAGTCCTGGCAATGATCGAGCAAGGGCGACAGACGAATACTCTTCTACTCTAGCTGTTGGTGCAGAATACGGCCAATCTTGGTGCCATGGATGTTGGAGCTATAAATATCGAAGCATTTCGTCAATCCAAGTTAGGGGAGTTTTTAAAGACTCGACCCCGGACTTTCTCCTCTACCGCCGACCCCTTAGAAGCGGATGACTGGCTACGGTCAGTCGAAAGCAAGTTGGCAATTGCGCAATGCAGTGATCACGAAAAAGTTCTTTATGCATCATATCAGCTTCAAGGTGCAGTTGCTTCTTGGTGGGAAACTTTCCAGACTATCCAACCCGAAGGCCATCAAATTACTTGGGAATCTTTCAAGGAAGCCTTCCGAAGGACTCACATTCCCTCCTGTCTGGTCAATCTCAAGAAGCGAGAATTTCTTGATTTACGTTAAGGAAATATGTCCGTAATGGAATATCTTCTTCGCTTCAATTATCTCACTCGATATGCGACCTCAGAAGTTACACCTGAAGCAAGGAGAATTGAATGCTTTAGAGATAACCTGAATGATGAGGTTAAGCATATTCTTGTTGTTCATGACTTGCATGAATTTTAGATACTGGTAGATAAAGCCATCATAGCTAAACACAGTACCATAAATATTATGAAAAATCGAAAGAGGAAATGGAAGCACGAAAGTCTGCAAGTGCAAGTCCTGCGAGGCCACGCATTGGTCAACCGACCAATGTACGACCTTATGCTCCAGTTCAGTAGCAAAGGCGACAAGCTCAATCTTCTCGCCCTTAGCAACTTCCTATTCGTTCATCTGGTAATATTGAAGGAAGATCTACTGGAGTCCAGAACCAGGTAGCTAATGTTACATGCTATCGCTACAATGAGCGTGGGCATTTCGCTAATGCCCGTCCAAAGAAGAATCAAGTTCCAAACCGTCAGCCAACGCAAGGTCCACAGCGACCCCCAGGTCGACCACAAGGATCTGGAGGTTCTCAAGCGGTTAGGCCAACATCAGCCCCAAATAGAAGCTCAAACAGCGGTCGTTTGTGCCATGTAACCGCTGAAGAGGCTAATGATGCACCCGACGTCGTATTGGGTATGTTCCCTGTACACTCAGTACCTACTTTGGTATTGTTTGATTCCGGAGCATCATATTCATTCATTTCAAAAAAGTTTGTTGATCAAAATAATATCAAGTCTGATCTGCTCTCCACCAAAATGTAAATCTATTCCCCTTGATCAACTATGAAATCAAAAGAAATTTGTCCAAGTGTCTGTATTGAAATAAATGGAATATTATTTCATGCTGACCTTATCCTCATAGAAACACCTGATTTAGATATAATCCTTGGCATGGACTGGCTATCCAAATATAAAGAATGTATAGACCATGCTAATCGGTCTATCCCTCTTGTTAACTCTGAAGGGATCCTAGTAAATTTCTCCTCCATTCAAAATTCCGCTAAATCGCAATCCTTCTTTTGTTCAGCCATAGTAAAAGAATCAACCAAATTCCTGTAGTCTCCGAATATTCTGATGTATTTCCAGATGAGTTACCTGGTCTTTCACCAGATAGGGACATGGAATTTGTTATAAATCTTGTCCCCGGGACAGCCCCCATTTCCAAACGCCCCTATCATATGCCCCCTCATGACTTAGTCGAATTAAAGAAACAAATAAATGAGCAGTTAAAGATAGAATTTATTCGACCCAGTTCTTCTCCGCAGGGTAGTCCAGTTCTCTTTGTTCCCAAAAAGGACGGTGGTATACGCATGTACGTAGATTATCGGGCGTTAAATGATGTCACAATCAAGAATAAGTATCCTCTTCTTCGTATCGATGATTTGTTAGATCAATTGACTGGTGCTCGGATCGTTTCAAAAATTGATTTGAGACATGGGTACTATCAATTGAAAATCAGGTCCGAGGATATCCCAAAAACCGCTTTCACTACACGTTACGGGTTGTATGAATATACCGTAATGTCTTTTCGACTTACTAATGCTCCTGCCAGTTTCATGAGCCTTATGAATAAAGTATTCATGGAGTACTTAGATAAGTTCGTAATGGTTTTCATCGATGATATCCTTATCTATTCTAAAACTGAAAAAGACCATGCGCAGCATTTGCGTATAGTGCTCGAGAAACTTCGTGAGCATAAACTTTATGCCAAATTCGAAAAATGCGAATTCTAGTTAAAAGAAGTTGCTTTTCTCGGGCACATTCTGTCCAACGGAGGTATCTCTGTCGACCTCAGTAAAATCAAAGCTATCTTGGATTGGGAATCCCTTCAATCTGTCCCCAAAGTTCAAAGTTTTCTTGGTTTAGCGGGATACTATCGCCGCTTTATTGAAAATTTCTCCAAAATAGCCCGACCCTTGACTCAACTCCTAAAGAAAGAAAAGAAGTTCGAATGGACACCTGAATGTGAAGAAAGTTTTCAGGAACTTAAGAAAAGGTTAACAACAGCCCCAGTGCTACCTGATGTCCATAAGGGCTTTGATGTCTATTGTGATGCAACTCGAAAAGGACTGGGGTGCATTCGAATGCAAGAAGGTAAAGTCGTAGCTTACGTGTAACATCCCAAAATTTGGCCTGTAATTTCACTTATGTGCATTTTGGTGATTTTCTGAATTTATTGGATTTTCCAGAAATTATTTGAATTTATTTAATTAAGTATATTGAACCTTTGGTGAAAACTAATTATATATAGATAAAAATAATATGAAGTTTTGTCAAAAATATTTTATTTGAGTTCAGAATGTTTCAAAGTATTTATGAGAATTTTCTTGGATTTTTCCTGATATTTTAATTGCCTTAAATGAATTAATCTAATTTCAGGAATTTTTTTAAATCGAAAAGCGTTAGAAAAATCGGCGTGAACAGTACTGGGCCGAGCCTAGTACTGTGTGCGTGCATGGCCCACCGCTGTGCGCCCTGCTCAGCCCGCGTCGCCGCGCTGAAGACGCCAACCGTCAGATCTTCATCTTGTGGTCTTCATAAAGCCACGTCGCCGGTGCTGCGTCGGTCGTTGGATCGCAGAGGGACGCGTGTGATTTAAAGACGAGATCAGAAACCCTAAGACCTGCGAGCCGTTGGATCAAGATCGTGTGGAAGAAATCGGATCATGTTTTTTTTGGAAAGGTTGGATCTCATCCGTTGATTTTGGAAAGTGCGGATTGGATTGGATCGGCCGAGATCTAATCGTGGCCACTTGTTGCAGATCGGATGGCTCTCGGTTGTCGTCTCCAGTTCGGTTTCTGAATCCGCCGCCGCTTGCCATCGCCGCCGCGTGATTTAGGGTTTCCTTCCCTGCGCGCATGCCGAGGCTATAAAAGCCGTCGCCCGCACCCCGAGGATTGCCATCCCAGAGCGCATCCGCCAGTGCTAGCCTTCGCCGTTGAGTCGCCACTGTAGCCTCGCAGGAGCTCGCCGGAGTATGCTCTTCGTCGCCGCGGTTTTCTTCGGGTTCCGCTGTCGTCAAGCCGCCGTCCATCGCAAGGGTTCCAGATCCGAGTTCCTCGCGTCGTGCCGCGTCGAGTCTGCTGCTTCTTCTCGCCGGAGTCACGCCGAAGCACCGTTCGGGTGGTCGTCTTCCTCCGCTTCGGTGCAAGCCCGCCGTCGTGTCTCGGAGCTTCGCACAGCCGTTGGATCTTCGCCGAACCGTCAAGATCGCGCCGCGTCATCCTCATCAGCAGTGAACCTCTCCGGTAAAATGGACCATTAGATCTAAGATGAGCGGTCAGGATAGTGCCACGTTGGAGTAGATCGATAGTGGTCTGATCGTCACCCGGATGCGCGCCGCGTGTCGAGCATCTGCACGCGGCGGCGTCGCCCGCCTGGCCCGGGTCGCCGGCGTGGCGGCGCGGGTGCGAGGCGCCGTGGGCCACGTCCACGGTGAACCAGAGGCGGTTCTGTGGACCGGGTCCATGCGCCGAGCTGACGTGGCAGCGCCTGATTGGTCTATGCCAGGGCTGATGTCACCATTGCGCAATAAAGATCTTTTCCAATAGAAAAATAATTCGGGAAAATCGGTTTTTCTAATTTCTGTATTTTCAGATTTATTTAGAACTTCAAAAGGCTATATCTTTTGCATCTTAACTCGGAATTTAGTGATTCAAATTTCTAAAAATTTGCAAAATCAAGATCTATTTATTGGTAATTTTATTTTATTTTTTGGAGTTTGTTTGCTTGCTGTCTTGATGTTTATTTGCTTCTTCGACCTCGGTTTGCGTAGACGTTGAGTTGCTCGGCGCTCCGAAGGAAGATTCGTCGCTTCAGGACCCAAGCTCAGACCAAGACCAGCACCTACTCCAAGGCAAGTTGTGTTTGATCATGTTGAACCCATGCTTGCAGAGATGCTACTTTATTTTACATTATGTGCATGTTATTTCATGTGTAGACCTGCTTTCAAATTAAATTGGGATTTAGCTAGTCAACCTATTGAGTATACCCTACCTTGTCATTGTATGCCATAATCTAAATTGTCACCCTAGGATGGTTAAATTACTAGTTGATTAATATAAGTAATCAACATGGGACTAGTTAGACCGTCGTAGATTGCTTAGCCATGCCACGTCATCACATGTGTCCGAATGTTGCTACTTAATCTTGACTAATGGAATATGGAACAATGTTCATGAACTGGTGTGTCATGTGTTGTCACACAGTAATATCAAGTTGTTGTGGCAAGGAGGTCACACATCTAGGTTGAATTGTTGATGGCACATGGTACTTGGTAATCAACTGGGCTGCTAATGAGTTTAGATTGGGGCAAGTGGCAAGGGGCAGTGTGCCAAGGTGGGCCAGGATTGGGAGGGGTATGTGGAAGTCTTGCCTTAATCACTTTAAGGACTTAACCTTGCAAGCCTTTGACCTGAGTCTCTCTTGCAACCACATGTCTGGAATGGGACAGCCTAGCTGAATAATTTGTGTGGCCTAGATTTTGGTATTGTCGTGGTGAATAGTGAGTCTCGGGTTTACGGATTAACTCACATGGCGCAAGAGGGGGGCCCTGTTGTGGTGGTTTAACCCTTCAGTGTTGAAACCTTAGCGAACAGTACTAGGTCTAGGTGTAGCATTGTAAACGCTTTGTTATGATCACTCGCCTTGGTGGTGATTTGTTGTATCGTGTGGGTAAAGTGCATAACCTCTGCAGAGGGTACAATCTATTCGAATAGCCGTGCTCACGGTATTGGGCAATGCTCGGAAATTACAGTCAAGGTTTAGCCTTTTGTTAACTAAAAACTCGATGGAATGGCGGGGTTGCCATGAAAGGTTGACTTAGGTTGGAAAACCTGTTTACTTGAAATGTTGAAATTACTATTTACCATTATTTGTTTTACTGTCTTTCAATCTACTTATTGTATTCTTTTGATAAATGCCGCTTTACTGCAAAATAGCCCTGTTAGCCTTCCCTTGAAATATGCCAAGCATGTAGAATATTAGACTTGCATTCTGTACACAACTTGTTGAGTGCTTTATGTACTCACCCCAACAACAACAACTTCGAAGAGGAAGAATCACGCTTTCGTGGAGGAATATTATTTGGATCACGAATGCTTAGGGTCCGAGCCCCGTCAGTTGCCTGTGGCGAACTGGAGCGCCATAACTGTTTATTTTATTTCCACTGCTGCTCATTGATACTTTTTAATAAAGCCCTTTGAGGCCTTATTCATGTAAGACAACAGTTATTATTAATTACTGAAGTTTATGTCATATTCCGCTGTGTGTGACTATGATAGCATCTATGTTGAGCCTGTGTGCACTAGCGTGATCCTGGACTAGTGCGTTATACACAGAGGGTCCGGATTTGCAAATTCGGGTCCCGACATTACGCCTCCCGTCAGTTATGACCTCATGAACTTAATTATCCAACTCATGATCTGAAATTAGATGCCGTCGTGCACGCTCTTAAAATTTGGCCTCATTACCTTATTGGTAATCGATGTAATATTTTTAAAAATCATAAGAGTCTGAAATATTTCTTTACCCAACCTGATTTGAATCTAAGACAACGATGATGGCTGGAGTTAATAAAAGACTACGACCTTAGCATCCAATACCATCCAGGTATAGCTAATGTTGTTGCCGATGCTCTCAGTCGCAAACTTCATTGTCTTTCCGTTTCATGTCATACCAATCAACCAGATCTCATAAAAGAATTCCAAAAGCTTAATTTGGGAATCATTGAAAAAGGATTTTTGGCTGCACTCGAAGTGCAACCAACCCTTAAATCCCAAATTAAAGCTGCTCAACTAAAAGATGAATCTATCATCAAAATTTGTGAAGAGTTGAAGCAAGGAACCAAATCCGAATTCCATGAAAGTCCAGATGAAGTACTTATGTACAAAAATCAAATCTATGTTCCTAATGATCCTAAGCTTAAAGATTTAATCCTTAAAGAAGCTCATGAGTCACCCCTCTCGATCCATCCTGGGAGTACAAAAATGTATCAGGATCTTCGAAGGGAATATTGGTGGCCCGGCATGAAAAAGTATATTGCTGCATATGTTGCAATCTGCGATGTATGTTAAAGTGTCAAAGCTGAGCATTAACGTCCTGCTGGACTTCTTCAACCTTTGAAAATTCCAGAATGGAAATGGGATGACATCAGCATGGATTTCATCACTGGCCTGCCAAGGACTAGAAAAGGTCATTATTCTATATGGGTTATCGTCGATCGGCTAACCAAAGTGGCGCATTTTATTCCAATTAAAGTCACTAACCGAGGAGACGAGGTTGCAGAACTCTATCTATGCAACATTGTGTGTTTGCATGGTGTTCCAAAAACCATTGTTTCAGATCGAGGATCCCTGTTTACTTCTTGTTTCTAGGAAAGTTTGCACAGTCTTCTAGGGACTAAGCTGAATTTCAGTACAGCCTATCACCCCTAGACAGACGGTCAAACTGAAAGAACAAATCAAATTCCGGAAGACTGGTTGAGAACCTGTGTGTTATCTTATGGCTCTAATTGGGGGAAAAGTTTAGCATTCGCTGAATTTTCTTACAACAGTTTTCAGTCCAGTCTTCAAATGTCACCTTTTGAAGCACTTTTTGGAAGAAAGTGCAGAACCCCTTTGTTTTGGTTCGAAGTTGGAGAAAGGAAATTCTTTAGTCCAGAACTCGTCCAAGAAGCTCAAGAGCAAGTTGATATGATCCGAAGCCGACTTAAAAAAGCTCAATCTCGCCAAAAGAGTTATGCCTACAACCGTCAACGTGAACTCAGTTTTGAAATAGGCGATCACGTCTATATGAATGTATCCCCCTCCGTGGAGTTCGTCGTTTCCAAGTTCGTGGAAAGTTAGCCCCACGATACATTGGACCATTCCGAATCGTTCAGAAGATGGGTGAGATGGCATATAAATTGGAACTGCCACCTCAACTGTCGGAAGTTCACAATGTCTTCCACGTATCTCAACTCAAGAAATGTCTTCGTGTTCCCACTGAGCTTACCAACCTGAAAAACATCGATATTCAACCAGACCTCTCATATCAGGAGCAACCAATTCGCATTTTGGAAGAAGCGGAATGACAAACAAGAAACAAGACTCATAAGATGTTGAAAGTCCAATGGAGTAATCATACAGAAGATGAAGCCACATGAGAAAGAGAAGATCATCTTCGAAAAGAGTTTCCTGATTTCTTTTAAACCATGCCAAATCTCAAGGACGAGATTTTTGTAAGGGGGGTAGATTTGTAACAGCCCAAAATCTAATAAAATAATAAATATAATATTAAAAATATTCATGTGAATTATTGTTGTATTTTCTGGTTTTTCTGAGTTAAAGAAATTCTTTTTGGCTTTTTCTATTAAAAGAAATCCAAATGAGCTATATAGTAAAAGGTAAAAGTAAAAAGGTAAAAACCCATAATCAAGAAAAATCTGCAAAAATCTCAGATAAATCCCAGATCCATCCAGGATCCTGAATTTGCAACTTGTACTGATTTGGATCAATAAAGTATATTAAAAAGCAAAGTAATCACCCAACCTTAACTTGAGTTAAAATTTTTACATTGCTGACATCACGCCCCTTTCGATCTCTAGTAAAAATATCAAGAATTTATCCCATAATTTATTAATTTTAAAAATTCAGAAATAGAGAAATTGAAAAACTGAAAGTAGTAATGTCAGAATTATTAAAAATAAAATATAAAAATCTGAAAATCTTACTCAAGGTAAATAATACTATTCCAAACACTATCAAAAAGTATCTTAAAATAATAAACTGATCTTGATCCTTAATTAAATAAAAATCACAATCAGTCGAAATTGATAACTGTGCATTGTCAGATTTTTAGCAATATTTTTACTCATAATTTTTATCTAAAAATTTTACCAGACTCTTATATATTCAAAGCCGACCTATGGAAAAATTATCATAAAATTTCTAGCCTGTCTGAAAAATTCTCATAAAATTTCTAGCCTGTCTGCAATCCCAATTCGTAGGATTAACCTCAACTTGCCCTGAACTTTCTTGCACTTTACTCTTACCTCTCACTGACTTGTGGGCCCGGATGGCACAGCTGTCCCCAGCTAACATCTCTCACTGCCAGCTCACCCCTACACGTCAGCCATTTCTTCTCCGTTCTTCTCCCCCTCTCTGTTCTCTTCGCTCTCTTTCGCCGAGTTGCGCTGCCTCATTTCTTGTCACCTTCTTGCCGCAATCCGACACCCTGAGGTCGCCTGCACGTCATCCTAACATGCCGCTGTAGTGTTGGCTAGTGTACCCACTCCTGCGCCAAATATCGCTCAAGAAAACCTTGCCGCCTCTGCCGAAACGCAGTCGCGACAGAATGTCGCTAGCGATTTCTTTGCCACGGCATAGGTTGGGTAGCAAGATCCAACTCAGCTGACACGCCGACCACGCCAAGCTGCCACACAGCCTTTTCTCTAGAAATTCACTGCCACGGCAGCTATGTCTCACGAATGTCTCAGCCGCCATTTGCATCTGGGTTCAAACGCTGGCTCAACCGACTTCATTGGCTATTTAAGCACCTCAGAATCTCGGCTATCACCTCCACACATCTCCCAGCTTGCCCACAGCCAAAACACCACTTGGCCTCCATCTTCTTCCCCAATTCCGGCGACCAACAGAGAAAAAGGGGAAAAATCTCAAACAAGCTCTATGTTGAACCCTTTCTCGAACCATCTAGCCTGAAGAAACCTCACCACCCCTAGTACCTGTCCTCAGTCCCAATTGGTGATCTTCTTCTCTGGTGAGCCGCCACACAGAACTTCTTCCGCCGCCGATGCCCTCGCAAGGTGAGAACCCATCTCCGATACCAATTTCTTTGAGTAAAAGCCAAAAATCGAATTCTTGAGACTCACTGATGCTTATACTGGTGAAAATGAACTGCGAGAACTCGAGTTTTTGCTTTGCCGCCGCAGGCCATGGCCGCCTCCGCCCCCCTCACGGTGGCAAACCAATTACGACCACCTCCGGCCGAAGTAACTCCACCCCTGTATGCGCGCAAGCATGATGATGCCTAAAGTGGAACCCATTCCACTTCTCTGGCGACACTTCGCCGCCGGCGAGCCATGGAGTGGTCTTCTCTGCTTTGGGTCATCGACAAGTGGGTCCTGCGTGTCAGCCGCACCGACGCTCATGCCTCTGCCGAGCGGACCCCACTTGTCAGCCACCGCGTCGCTCGGTTAGCGCGGTCCCGCGCGTCAGACTCCCATGCGCAAGCATCTCGCTGCCAGTTGGCCTAGCCCATCAGTGCTTCGGCGCGGTGCCAGCCAAAAATGGAAAGCACACTTTGATTTCTGAAAGCGTACTTTCCATTTTCGGCAACTTTCCGATTTTTAGTAATTTTAAAACCCTAGTATATTCAAATGCTTATAACTTTTGAACCATCCAACTAAATGAGATGAAATAAATTTCTAAATTCATAATAAATCATGCAGACTTAGAATATGCAAAGATATTTTGAAAATGCATTTTGTTTAATTTTAAATTTGAATTTAAAAAAAGAATCCAAAATATACCATTCATAGAATTTTTTGCAAATGACCTCCAAATTGAGTAAACTAAATTTTGTTAAACTCCTGGTAATCTTAAGAACCTGAATATGTAGAAATAATTAGGATTTATTATAATAAAATTTTAGTTAATAAATAGGTAGTAAAGAAATTCAATATTAGTCCACATAAATTTAATCCTTCAAAATTGTAGAATAAGAATAAATAACCCCTGGAACTATACTTGATTTATGAAACTGTTTTATTTGAATTCTTCCATCTAATTTCTTTTTGGCCCTATTGAAATTTATTATTTGTTATGCAATTATTATACGACGTGTAGAACCCGACGAACCCGGAGTATTCGACGACGATCAAGAATTCGACTGCACGGATAATCAACAAGGCAAGCACCCATTTGATCATATTGATCCCAATTTTATAAATGTTTTCATTAAATGTTTTACTGTATACGTTACTTTTATGAAAATCTGCTATATTTTGTGGATATTGGTAGTTGTACTTGTAGTTTCATAAAACTTCCTTGATAAGTATGAATTTGTGAACCTTGATAACCCTATAATAACATAGACAATATTTAATGTCAATTTGGGTTACTCACACATAGAGTGATGCTAGGCCATACTTAAAGAAACATAAACTTTGACATGATTAAAAATGTTGGATATGACATTTAATGGGTATGACTTTCTTTATGGTCGGTATTTTGATCAAAAATAAAACTATGGTTTTGATGCGGGCAATTATTGGCAATAGCCGGATGTAAAAGGGACTTGTACGTAGTGTAAGGGGAGACTATTGCCCGTGTCGGTTTAAGGACCAAATTACGTGTTCGTTAAACCCAAGAATTACCGTACAACCATAAGTGCTGGTATGGGACAGTCTTAACCTATTAAGTTGCTTAAAACTAGCTTTGCACATTGGTAGGCTGGAGTAGTACGATCTTCTTCAGTGACTGGTTGCTCGGAGGGGTGCCCACACCGTGGTGTTGGGGGGTCACGTTTGCTGATACAACAATGAACGCCAAGCTATGGATATACTTAACCTTTACTGTGTAGTGACTGTACAAACATTTACACCATACTATGGGTTTAACATCATCGGGCTGGTGCAAAGTTTGGATTAAGTAATGTAACGGTTATGTTATGATCTTCTTGCCGACACACCAAAGGAAGTGTGTTACTGACCTGGCAAAAGGGGTTGATCATTACTTGTGGGTAAAGCTGTACAGCTCTGGAGAGTGTGAAACTTTTCAAAAAGCCGTTCCAGCGGTTATGGGAGTCTTGGTGCACCAGCACTAGTTGGATGTTTTTATTTTCATAAAAGTGGATTCTACAAAGTGTTGGTAG
The DNA here is from genome assembly GCA_036346275.1 of Otatea glauca. NCBI lineage: Eukaryota > Viridiplantae > Streptophyta > Magnoliopsida > Poales > Poaceae > Otatea > Otatea glauca. The sequence continues at coordinate 147,380 of JAYEVK010000331.1, forward strand.
AAGTTGGTTCATGATATGGTCATAATACTCAGGTTCGTGAAAATTACTTAATCGTACTTACATTTTGTTATTTTCTGTATTTATGTCGCTTTTACTCAAATTTTGTTTGCAATCTACTATTCAATATTTACATTTCAAATTGGCTTGATGCAAATTAACCATAGTAGCCTATCCTTTGAAATGGCTTACATGTATTATAGGATTTGCAAAAGTCTTGCGAGTACGTAAGTACTCAACTTGCCTATGTTGATGTTTTTAGGTGAAGAAACAGAATACCCCAACGATACATTTTATGACGCAGGAATCGGGGACTTGAACGATAAATTTTACTAGGGTCTTCCTTGTTAGTTTCTTGTGGGGACACTAGGATAAAGGCATACTACAAGAAATATGTGTCCACTGAAATGTTTTACTTTTGGTATTGTAGGAATATTATGTACTGTACTTCCGCTGTGATAATAAAGTTTGTGTATGACTGTGATATCAATTTGTAATTGTGCGTACTAGCCACTGATCATGGGACTAGTACGGAAAGCACATAGTACCCATTATTGATATTTATTATCAAAAATGGGGCCTTACAGTTGCTTATAAAAAAACTACTAAATATTTTATACTTATCAATACTAATAAAATAATTCTTGTTACAATTGCAGGATGCCGGTAACACGATCTCTTAGTCATATTTTGGAGAGTGAGGCTACCCCTGAGACTCAATCTCAAAGGAATGTAATTCCAACTCCAACTCAACCAATTCGAATGCATCCCTTAGCAAGATCCTCATCATCTCAACCTGCCATTCACAATTATCCACTGAGGGTCCGGATTTGCATATTCGGGTCCTGACAGGTTAGCTATGATTTACTCGTTGTTCATGGCCATGGAGGGTCATGAAATGTTGGAAATATACTTTACATATTGTTATTAGTTTCATATCAAGTGCCTATTTCAAAATTGCAATATCCTTTGATAAACTATTCTCTTGCAAATAAAATCTGCCTTATGCTGAAAATAAAACTTAGAGTAGAAGCTCGATTCCTTGGACTAATCTTGCTTGTAAATTATTTCCATATATACACTAAAGTTTTGCGAGTACATACGTGTACTCAACCCTACTTGTTGACATTTATTGAGAGGATGAGAAAGAAGTCCGTCGCTTGGATACCATTGCTTTTGGCGATGATGGCGTATAGGGTCACGGCTGCACTCAGGCCCTGCCTGTGGGTTTGTTTTCAATTGATGGCTCATAATTTAAATTTTAGGTTAGTAGCCTACAATGTTTTTTTAATCTCATTTAATTGGCCATATTTACCTATTTAATGTTCTTCCGCTGTCTTTTGTTGTTATAAACAGGTGATATACAATCTCTGTCTAAAACCGAATGCCTGAGCGGTTTCATGGTCATGACATTTACACGGGATATATTGACATTAAGGAAAGCACACTACTACAGAATTGTACATCAGAATCGGTTCTTTTTTTTCATTACAGTCGGTTCAAGTGGCGATACGAAGCCTTTACATAGTGATGAGGTGGAGCTATCACAGTCGGTTTTGGCCCGATTGTGATAAAGCCTCATTAGAATCGGTTCTTAGGTGAAACCGATTCTGATGATCACATTATCACAATCGGTTCTCTCGAAGAACCGATTCTGATAAAGGGTCATCAGAATCGGTTTTTTGAAGGAAGCGATTGTGATGACCCCCTCATTAGAATCGGTTCTTGTGTGGAACCGATTCTGATGACGTGGTTATCACAATCGGTTCCATACAAAAACAGATTTTAATGAGGGGGTCATCACTATCGCTTCCTTCAAAAAACTGATTCGAATGATGGCTCATCACAATCGCTTCCTTCAAAGAACCGATTGTAATGGTATGGTTATCACAATCGCTTCCGTAAAAGAATCGATTCTACTGATGCGGTCATCACAATCGCTTCCATAAAAGAACAGATTCTACTGATGGTCATCACAATCGCTTGCTTAAAAGAACCAATTCTAATGATAGGGTCATCACAATCACTTCTTTAAAAAAACCGATTCTGATGAGACGTCATTAGAATCATATATATAAGAACCGATTCCAATTTTGTGGTTATCAGAATCGGTTCCACATAAGAACCGATTCTGATGACCCTCATGGGAGTATTCCAATTTTGCATATTATCCAAAATAGCACATATTAACAATATGCATATATCACATTCACAATACAGAACACAGAATGCACATATCACATTCACAGAACACGAACACTTAAATTACAATCATATAGCCCATTCGTTCACAATATACAAACACAAACATGCTTAACAATCAGTACACGTGCATATATATCACATTGACATATACAATTAATATTGTTTCCGTATGGACTAGTAGGACGCTTCAGGATCTCTAAACCTACCGTCCTCCGATATAACTTCTAACCAGTACCACTGGCATAAGTGGTCTTGTAAATTGTTCAGTGCTTTGCTGTCTAAGTTCTTCTGGGGGATATTGATCTTCTGCAAAACAGAAATGAGTGCACAAACTTAAGTTTCAAAATTTGTATGTGAAAGGCTAAGTATGCATGTACTCTCGAGCAGGAAGCGAGGTTCACATAGCGTAAACTCTAACATATGTTGAGAGAAGAGACAAAAGTATTGCACCAAAAATGAACACATGTAATATGCTGAAAATAAACTGTAACATAGGATCAAGAGAAATTGCATTAGCCAGACTGTATATGATCCCATGACTGTATATGAAAAGCTTTGCATGAACAGAAAACCAACAATAAGCTCTGTTGTAACGGTAGTATAATTCAATCAGTTAGGCCTAACCTTTGTGTAAGCTCAGATCCTCAAATTGATCCAAGAAACATGGGATCGCACTTACTATAAATAGTAAGAACAATACTGAGCATTTTGCTAGGTAAAGGTGAGAAAAATGTACCTTCCGACTAGTATTCTCCTTGACACCTTTTAATTGCATCCGCGGCTAATTCAGGCAACCGAATGGAATTCTGAATGTTTGAAGCAATCGAAAATAGAATTATAAGCTCTCAAACTACACAATTAAGATATGCGAGAAAAGCTCAAGTTGATCAGACAAACTACTTAGCAGATTTAGCATATTATCCATTCGTAGTTCTAGAAATGCATTATCTGACAATAGGCCGTTTACTTACTGGAAAAATGTCTAGCTGATTAGGCATGCTACTTTGCACTTTGCCAAATTTATTCCTGACATTTCACTTTAATCAGAACCAAACCTTAAAGGGTCAATGATCAAAAGTACTACAAGGACAATAAGAAAAAGTTTGGTGTGGAAATGAGCAAATAATTTTCTACCAGTAGTTGCAGTCTACTACTTGCAGCCCTAAACAAGTAAACAACTCAAAACATATGAAGGGAAAAGCGCCCAGATAACCAAAACAACAAGCTGAAGATCAACATAGTGGATTAAATTTCTAAACAGCGTGTGGAACATAACATAACCATGTATTTATGCAATTGGTGACAGTTGTGAACAATTCTCCGTGAAACCCTGTAACATCCCGAAAGCTATAATAAAATGAAAATGAATATTTTGGATTTGAATATATTTATTTCTGAGTTTTCTGAGAATGATTGGTTTTATTTGGATTTTCTTTGGATTTATGCTTTATATGAAAAGTCTAATAAATAGAATTATTAAATGGGAAATGGTAAGAATGTAAAGAGGTAAAAGTAAAAATGGGAAAAATTACCATAAGTCCTAATTCATGCTGGTAAACTAGTAAAACTATCTAGTAAAAATCCTAGGTGCTGAAATATAAGCAAATAAAATATTTAACCCTCTCTTTTTGACTAAAAACAGTGAAGTCAGAATTAATGAAAAATAATCGAAATTATCTGGAGCCACAAAAATTACCATAGAACCCTCAGAGCACTATATACATCTGGTACAAATTTCCGGAATTTATCATGTCGCCAAAGTCTTTTTAAAATTCAATAACGGAGACATTTAAAAACTAGAAATCGTCATGTCAGAATGTTTATAAAATATTTACATGATATTTTTACTTGAAATTTTTATGGATATATCCATAACACAGAATGAACTCTTATGAAAGGTGTTAAAAATAATTAATATGATTTACACCCTTAAATAAATAAAATACCGAAATGCAATTTTTGGACAGTGCTCAGTGTCATAATTTTAATTAATTGACTAAAGGGTATTTTAGTCCAAAAATTTAACGGGAAGATTAAAACTTCCAGGAGATGTCGGTCAAAAAGTTTTAGAAAAATATACTCCGATTTGATAGCCATTTTAATGCCCACATGACGCTGTCTGAACGGAGTCTATCTCTTTTGTCAATCCGTTTCGCTGACATGCGGGCCCGGCCACTGTAGCCACTCGACACACTGACAAGTGACACTGGAGCGTTTCTCTTGCTGCCCGGTGGGGTCGGACCCACCCGTCAGTCTCTGGTTTCGTTTTCCCCCTCTCCTTTTCCTCTCGCCCGAGACGAGCTCGAGCTCTCCCGAGCCTTCATCGCCTCTGCATCTCAGCGCGAATCGCGCTGCCCTGAGCTGCTAGTCGCTACCACGGCTCGTCCTCGGCCTGTCCACGCCACTCCTCGCCCATACCTCGCTGTCTCGCGCCCTCAAAAGTCTCGCGCCAACTCACCTCTGCGCAGCGTAGAGCCACCGCAGCGAGGAGTTGTGTTCAGACACTGGGGAAACCGACTCCATTTGGCTATAAATATCTCAGGTGTGTCACATTGAGGTCCTCCTTTCTCCTCTGAAAACAAACTCCTCAAGCTAGCTCATTCGCTCATTACTTCGCTAGAGCCGCAGGGACCCGAAAAGGGGGGAACCAGTGAAGTAAGGCAATTAGACGCTAATCCTTGGAATTTCTTGATCCTAGAGTTTCGCCGTGACTCAAGAAATGATGATCACTCATTGATTTCACTCATTTTCGTTCGCAGCTCATCCTTCCGCCGTTCTTCATCCTCGCGGCCGGCGACTGTTGGCAGCCATCTCCTGTGATTCTCCGGCCACACCAATAGGTGAAATAGAAACCCCAGGACCCACTGGTACTCTAGGAGTGCTACCCTGGCAAAAAGATGGCCGGCGACGAGCTTTTGCTCGTGCGGCCATGGCGTCGCCGCACCCTTGCGGTGGCGACCACCTTCCCGGCCATCCCCCGGCGAAAGGGTACCACCCCTAGGTGCGCCTTTGCGCACTGATGCCCGTAGTGCTACCCATTCCACCGCGTCGGAGCTAGTTCGCCGGCAGCGAGCCCAAAACCGACGACCTCTGCTTAGTGTCGCTGACAATCGGGATCCAGCTGTGAGTCGCCTCGCTTGAGTGTACCGCTGACTCGTGGGCTAGTCTTGGCAGTCACACTATGACGCAGGCCCACGCGCCAGTGCTTTTCTCTCACCACGCGACGCGCGACAGTGGGCCACGCGTCGATCGGCCGGTTGCACCGTGCGGTCGCTGGTGGATGGGCCCGGGTTGTCAGTTGGACCGGGCCTATTCAATAGCGTCCAACGCGCGCGCGGAGAAAAGCCGTTTTCGACATTCGAAAGCGTATTTTAGATTTTAGTTGATTTTCAGAAACCGAACCAATTCATTTGTCCATAACTTTGGAATTATAGCTCCAAAATTAGTAAAATAAAATTCTATATTTATGTAAAATCATGTTATTTCAGAATATACAAAAATATTTTGAAAACCATCTCTGGGTAATTTTGAAATTCAAATTTGAATAAAAGGCCTAAGGACATACTTTATACATGATTTCTGCAAATAGGCTTTGAAGTTAATGGAACTAATTTTTCTGGGATCCTCATGTTTCCAGGAGCTCAAATATATAAAAATATTTAATTTTCATGTATGTTTCGATTACTTTCTAATTAAGTTTTGCTTTCAATACACTAATAATTCAAATATGTATAATTGTATAAAGGGAATATGAAAGAAACAAAAATTTAATTCATGAATAATAGGATGGCAGTAGAATAATTGATCTTGCCAAAATAACTAAATATTTGATTTGTTTGGATCTAACATTAGAAATATGGAGTAACCATTGTGCCAAATGTACTCACACATATATATGCATATATATGTGCATAGGAAATTACAATAATTTGGGTATAGATGACGAATACTAATAACAGGGGTACCCCAATGGCCCGAAGCGATGAGCCAGCGGCCTCAAGCATATCTCCAGCCCAACAGGCCGCGCCCGGCCCGCCACCGACCGAATCGCCTGCGAGACCACACAAGACATCCGCTCCCGACCGGACAGCGCTCCCGACCCCCTTGGCGGGGCGGGATCTCCCGACTCCGACCGGACAGCGCTCCCGACCCCCTTGACAGGGCGGGATCTCCCGACTCCGACCGAACCAAGGTGACAGACGCCGAGGGCCGCGTGTCGGGGCCCTCATCAGCCTACCGCCACGTACCTCGCGAACAAGGTCAATCGGAGTGACTATACAAGGCGGTGGCTCCTTCCTAGAAGGTTTGGTGATCGCGAAGTCGAGCTTCCACCCCATCAACCGATCGCGTCTGATTTAACGCACGCTCCCTCCCGAGGCGCTAACGTCACACACCGCGTCGGCGATTCGTAAGGATCACGAGGGCAAATACGCTATTTCGGGAATACCTAACCTCCCCGACCACCAAAGCTACCGACCCAAAGATGGGCAAGGCGTGTGGCGACCGGTCCACGGGGCGAAGGACCCGAGCTCCTAGCATAGGTCGCCTCGCCCTTCCCCGACTCTCGATGTAACCCGCCTTCCTTCGTATAAAAGGAGGCGGGACTAACGATTCTAAAAGGGCGAACACATGAGAACAGGAGGAGATTAGGTAATTTAGTGCCCTCATCGTAAGCGTTGTGCAAAACAATACAATACGCCATCCGAATCGAGTAGGGACTTTCGGCCGAACAAGTATACATCTTGGACTCTCGAGTCTAACCATTCAGGGAGTGGAACGCGCGACCCCTTAGACTTACAAATTTACTTGCCGGCGCTCAGCAGCGGCGGTTAGCGCGCGGTAGGGGCCTTGCGCGTCTTTGTCACCATCTCCGGATTCTGCTTTGTCTCACGATGGCATCCACCCATGCGGCGGCATGGCTGGCGGGAGCCGGATCGCCGGCTCCTCGACTTCGCCGTCACCCCGGCGAGAGGCTCACGCTCGTCCCCGCGCCTCGGAGGACAGCGCCGCCCGAGCCTAGGGTCCTCTCGGCGACTTTGCTAAGCTCGGCAGGCGCCCCAGAGGCCCCGGCGGAACCCGAGGAGTGCTCCGCCACGCCCGCGAAAACTCCCGAGGGCAGGCGGTGACCATGTCACCCCGTAGGCTCGCAACTTGTGGCGATGGTCGGCTACATGCGGCCTCCATCCACGAGCTCTTTGGAAGACTCTTCCGACCATGACTCCGGCTCCGACACGGAGTACCTCGCCGCAGCGGCACTCGCGAGTGCAACATGGCGGGCACGATCGGTTGGACCGTGGCCCCAGCGACTACGGGACCTCCTATCCGCGCACTCAGCACGGGAGGAGGAGTACCGGTAGCGTCTTGAGCGCGCCTCGAGCCGCCGCCGAGCTCCAACAACAGCAAGAAAGAGTTGGAGGAGCGAAGAGTGAGCTCGACCGGCTCGAGCCAAACTGGGAGCGGGAGGAGCTCGAGACCCCACATGTGCTGGCGACAGCGCGCGCGCGCGCGTCGAGCACACCCCAGCGGGCGGAAGAGTCCGACGGTCCTCGGTTCTTCCCCATGCAAGCCAAAAGCGTGGCGCGGTGCAATGTTGCCGAGGCCTCCGGGCCGACCGACCGGAGGCCAAGGCCACTTATCAAAACCTCCGGGCTGGTAGCGCGGCCGTCGCGGACATGCACGCCTCGCTCCTATCGCTCGGAGCCACCTCGCCACCGGGCCGTCTGCGCCATGGAGCCGGTTGGGTCAAGCGGCGCCGACCGCCCGACCACACGGGCCTCGCGCACCCGGTGCGCCCCGCCTCGGTGATGCCTACGACATTCGCACTACCCTTGAGGTGCGAAGAAAGATGGCGAAGGAGGCGCCCACTCCGCAGTGCGGGCGGCGGACACCACCACCGCGGCTGAGCCCCGACGGTCTGGGATCGCGGCGTTACGCTGTGGATCCGCCATGCGGACTTCCCCGCCGGTCCGGCGCCTACCAACATTGCCAAATACCGGGGCCACAAACCGGTGTCGGCTCAAGATTACCGGCTCCCATGCCGGGCGGGAGGAGCAACGGATGACCTCTTCATCATCGATACCTTCCCATCTACCTCGCGGACTCGGCCGAGCACGCTCGAGTACTTGCCCGCCAAAACCATCGAGGTGGACCAACTTGAAGGCCCTCTTCGTCGGCCTTCGGGCACTTACAAGCGCCTCGAAACTCTGAGACCGAAGGGCTGCAAGCGAGCTGTGGAAACCCTCGGGACTACATCCGCGGTTTTCCGCGCGATCCAACGAGCTCCCGACATCTCCGACGCCGATGTCGTGGGAGCATTCATCGGCACTCCTGCAAGGCCTTGGTACACAAACTAGGTTGCCTCAAGCCCGGAACTACCAAGGAGCTCCTCGATATCGCCACCAACCACGCCTACGGCGAGGAGGAACGTGGGGCCATCTTTGAGGAGGAAAGGCCCGGCTAGAATCCGGTGTCCACATCGGGTCCCCTCGACCGCTCCGACAAGCGGCGGCACGGAAGCAGATCGCGAGACCCAAGTGGTCGCCACCGTCCCACCGCCCGCCGGCGAGTGCGACCGACCGTCACGCCCGACACGCCGAGAAGTTGATGGGCGGCCCGTGCCCAAACCACGGGTTCTCCGTCAAGCACAAGTCACGGGGCTGCGAGGTCTGGCGTTACCTCTCGGCGTCCCCACAACGCCGCGTGGCAAGGGAAGAAGCTGCTGCGGCCGCTGTCGCGAAGAGAAAAAGCGCACGACGAGTTCCACTGAACCCGACGGTGCCTCATGATCTTTGGAGGACCGGCTGCTATGCCGGACAAGCGCCGGCTCAAGCTCGCTTATCGCGAGAGTCCACACCGTCGCGCCATCGTCCCCAATACCTCCGGTGGTCGAGTTCCCGATCACCTTTGATCGGACCGATCACCCGACCATGTTCCACGGTAGGGAGATACCCCCGGTGGTCGGCCCGTCGTGGGGAAGAAGCGCCTTTCAAAGGTCGCGATGGGCGGAGGCGCGGCCTCAACATCCTCTCGTCGAGGCGCTCGGCGCTATGGGAGTCCGCGCTCAACCCTCCGACCCGAGAAGGCGCCTTTCCATGGCGTCATTCTCGGCTAGCTTGAGCCCATCCACTCAGGCGGTCGACTGCGGGTTACCTTTGGGGAGGCAGGAAACTTCCGCACCGAGACCCTCACTTTTGAGGTCGTGGATTTCCCGGTTCTTACCATGCCATCTGGGAAGGCGTGTTACGCCAAGTTCATGGCGGTCCCCAGCCACGCCTACCTCAAGTGAAGATGCGGGCCACGAGGAGTCATCACCGTGGCATCATCTTTCGACTTGCCTACAATGCGGCGCGTAGGTTGTGAAACTTGCCTCGGCGATCATCGCGTCTCCGAGCTCGACAACCTCAAAGGAAGCCTCGAATCCGCCCCGAGTCACGCAAGTCGGGGCGGGATCCATCAAGTCCGCCGAGGACACGAAGGAGAGTCGCGGTCGATCCTCGTGATCCGACCAAGACCGTGCGGATCGAGCCACGCCCCGCCAAATAGGAAGCGTGCTCGTCGACTCCTCCGCACCAACAAAGGCGTCTTCGCATGGAGGTCCTCCGACATGCCGGGAATCCCAAGGGAAGTCGCCGAGCACTCCTTGAGCATCAGACCGGGCTCAAAGCCGGTCGCCCAGCGCCGCGCCGCTCGACGAGGAGAGGCGCAGGATCATAGGAGGAGATCGCCAAACCGTGTGCGGGGTTAAGAAAGAGGTGCGCCACCCCGAGTGGCTAGCCAACCTGTACTTGTAAAAAGAAAAATGGGCAATGGAGGATGTCGTTGACTATACAAGTCTCAACAAAGCGTGTCCCAAGGATCCGTTCCTTTGCCCGCATCGACCAAGTCATCGACTCCACCGCGGTGCGAGTCCCTCTCTTTCTGGATGCCTACCGGGCTACCACCGGTTGCGCTAAGGGAGTCCGACCATTTCGCGATTTCCTTCATTACTCCGTTCGGCTCATTCGCACACGTTACAATGCCGTTCGGCCTAAAGAACGAGCGCTACATACCGCGATGTATGCAAGCGTGCTTCAATGACCGGATCGGCCGTAACGCGTTGAGGTGTCGTCGGCGATATTGTCGTAAAGTCCAAGAAGGCCGACGACCTTATCCCGACTGGAAGAGACCTTCGCGAACCTTCGGCGGTTCCGCATAAAGCTCAATCCGAAATGCGTCTTGGGGTCCCCAAAGGAAGCTCCTTGGCTTCATTGTCTCGGCGAGGCATCGAGGCCAACCAGAGAAGATATCGGCAATCGCAAGGATGGGCCCAATCGGCAACCTCAAGGGGGTCCAGAGGTGGACGGATGCTGGCGGCTTTGAGCCGTTCGTGTCTCACCGGCGGCGTGGAATGCCACTCTATAGGCTACTCAAGAGATCCGACCACTTGGTTTGGACCGGAGGCTCGGGAGGCCCTCCCCGCTGAAGGCCTTCTGTCCTCGCCTCGGTCTGGTCGCCCAGCACCGAGTGAACCGCTGTTCTCTACATCCTCCACTACCCAAGTCGTCGGCGCGGCCCTCGTGGTGGAAGCGGCGGAAGAAGGCGCGAACTCAAGGTACAACGGCGGTTTACTTCATTAGCGAGGTCCTTTCCGAGTCAAGGCTCGGTACCCAGTGCGAGCTACTCACGCGGTGCTCATTGCGCAAGAGAAAGCTCGTCCACTACTTCGATCGGCACACCATCACGGTGGTGACCACGTCCCGCTTCGGCGAGATCGTCGCAACCGCGACGCTCGGGAAGGATAGCCAAGTGGGCGCTCGAGCTCGGTGACCACGACATCACATACGTCCCTCGACGGCGATCAAGTCGCGAGCCCTAGCCGACTTCGTCACCGAGTGGACGAAACCGAGCACCACCAATGATCGAAGACCGAGCACTGGACAATGTACTTGATGGGTCTTACAACAAGAATGGCGCGGCGCGGAGTCGTCATCATCTCCGCTCGAGCAGGCCGATATGCCATCGGTACGCTTTTGGCGCCACCAACAACGTCGCGGTACGAGGCCCTCGTCAGCGGTCTCGGATCGCTGCCGACCTCGGTGCTCGCCGACTCACGTCCACGGGGACTCAAGCTTGTCGTCGACCAAGTCATGAAGGCGCGGGCCAGGAGCGCCCGTATGGCGCGTCTTGTCGAGAAGTCGCGCGGGCTCAAGAGCAGTTCAAGGGCTTCGAGCTTCACCATAGCTACAAGCCGCTACAATAGCGGCGGCGACTACCTAGCCAATCGGCCTCCAAGCAGAGCCGGTCCGCCCGGGATATTCGTCTGCGACCTCCTGCGGCCTTCCATCCGGCTAGGCACGGTGGCGAGCAGTCCCAGACCTACCTAGCACGTCGCCCGGCCGCGCTGGATCGGCGTAGACTTGGCGGGTCGAGCCGCGCGTGCTAGCGGCCACCGAGTCCGTGGAGAAAGCCCTTCATAGATCGTTTGACGGACGGGTCACTTCCCGACCCGACCGAGGCCGGCGCCTTGCCGCGGGCAAAGTCTTTCGTCTGGTCGGCCCGGACCTTTACAAAAGGCCCCTCGGGGTCCTCCAAAAGTGCATCTGGCCGACCAAGGAAACAAGCTGTTGGGCGACATACACGGTGGAATTTGCGGTCACCACAGCTGCGCCCGATCTCTTGTGGGAAAGGCCTTTCGGCAAGGTTTCTATTGGCGACCGCCATGTCCGACGCCGAGCACATCGTGCGCACTGCGAAGGATGCCAATTCTTTACCAGCGGACACATCGCCAACTTCGGGCCTTGCGCACGATCCCCATCACGTGGCCTTTGCGGTTTGGGGACTCGATCCGTCGGGCCTTTCAAGAAAGCGCCCGGGGCTTTACCCATTGCTCGTCGCGGTGGACAAGTTCACCAAATGGATAGAGGCCAAGCCGTCGTGAGAGTCACGCGTCGGCACAAGCGGCCATCTTCTTCCGCGACATAGTCTTTCGGTTGAGTCCCAAACTCCATCATCACCGACAGCGAGCGCAGTTCACTGGGAAGGAGTTCCTCGAGTTCTGCGATGACTTCAACATCGCGTCGATTGGCGGCCGTGGCCCATCCGCGGACCAACGGCAGGTCGGCGCGCAAGCGGCATGATCCTTCAAGGGCTCAAGCGCGGATCTTGATCGGCTCAAGCATTTCGCGGTATTTGGGTGACCGAAGCTACCCTCGTCCTCTGGAGTTCCGGACCACGCCGACCGGGCGATCGGGTTCACACCGTTCTTCATGGTATACGGTCTTTGGCCGTCTTGCCGCAGACACGGAGTATGGCGCCCCAAGATTACAAGCCTCGAGGAGGCTCGGGGCTCGCCGCACAACAAGGCGCCGTCGACCAGCTCGACGAGGCGCAGCGTAGCCATCCTGCGATCGGCGGTATCAACAAGCTCTGCGGCGTTATCACGGTATCGAGTTCGAGGCGGTCGTTCGATCTTTGGCGACACGGTCTGCGCGGGTCCAACCCAGCAAGGATAAGCACAATTGTCACCCACCACAGGAAGGCCCTTCACCGTCGTGGAGATCCTCGCACAGCACCTTTCGACTCAAGGGCGCCGACGGCGCATCCTTCGAATGCATGGAATATAGAAAAGTTAAGGCGATTCTATCAGTAAACTCTTTTCCTCTTCCTAGCATGCTCTTTACTTTTTCCTTCCGAGCACACAGGTCGCCATGCGACGACTCGGGGCTGCCCTTCGGCGCCAGTTCAGTGCTGCTCCGATCGGCGCTATGCGGGTTGATGACCCAACCTACCACAAGGTCCTTCGGCGGTAACCCCTTCGACCCAAGTGCTACAGCCTACGCCCCAGCGGCTATGGTTGCTAACACTTCGCGGAAGAAGGAAGTACCCGAGTGGAGTGACCTTTGGGTCGGCAGGGAACACTCCTCCCCCGCACGAACTCAGCTATCCCACGCGCTTATGAGGGTACGTGACCCGAGGCGGTCATGAGGTCCATCCCGGCGGTAACCCTCTCAACCCAAGTGTTACGGCCCTCGCCCGGTAACGGCTATGGTTGCTAAGTAGCACAGCGGAAGAAGGAAGTGGCCAAGTGGAAACATCCTTGGCCGGTCTAGAACACTCCTATCCCTCACAAGTGCGCCTAACCGCTGCATAGCCAAGTCTCCAATCCACCTCGCCCCTCCCAAAACGACCCAACCTACGCATAAGTGACCCCTGCGGTCCTTAAGGCTATGGTCGGTCAAACACTCACCCTAAATACGAAAGAGGACGAGAGGCGATTTTGGAACTTGATAAATTCAAGATTGTTTACATAGCAGTCTTTACAATCTAAAAAAGGATAAAGCTAATGTAAGGACCCGAATCCACTGATTCGAACCCACTGTGTTTACTGCACTATTCCCAGGATCAACGCTAGTGCACACAGCTTAACATTGGTATATATCACATCATACACAACGACAATAGAATAATAGTTCATTTATTGATATAGCTAAATGTATGATCTTATGACCAACTTACATTATTATGCCATGCAGGCAAGACCGAGAATATAAACTAATAATTAAGCAAATGGAAAGTAGAAGCGTAGATAGCTCATCAATTCACCACAGGCAACCAACAAGGCTCGGACCCTAATGACTCGTGTCTTCTTGGACCTCATCTTCCAACACGGTGTAGATTCTTCAAGCTGTTGATTATTGTTGTTTGGCAAGGGTGAGTACTTAAAGCACTCAACAAGTTGTGCACAGAATGCAATTCTATTTATCTACATGTAAGGCTTATTCCAAAGGATAGGCTATCATGGCTATTTTGCAATAAGCAGCATTTATGAACAAATACAATAATAGATTGTAAAGAATGTAAAACGAATAGCAATAATAAATAAATTCAGTATTTCTCAAGTAAACCAAGTTTCCAATCCTAAATCAAGTTCCAATCTTCCATATGGCAATCCTGCCATCCCAACCAAGTTGTCCAATTTATTAAACTAACCCTTAACTGTAATTCCGAGCATTGCTCAATACCATGAGCACGGCTATCCGAATAGTTTCACACTCTGCAGAGGTTATGCACTTTACCCACGTGATACAACCAAACACCACAAAGGCGAGAGATTATAACAAAGCCTTTACAATGCTCTATCTTAACCGGTACTACCCGCTAAGGTTTCAACAACTGGGTCTGAAACCACATCCGGGGCCCCCTCTTGCGCCATGTGAGTTACACCATAACTCGGGAACTCACACCGACCATGATAGTATCAAAATTAAGACTTTGCAAATTACTCACCTAGGTGGCCCATACGGACATGTGGTTGCATGATTGACTCAGGTCAAAGGCTTGCAAGGTTAAGTCCTTAGTGTGATCAAGGCAAGACTTCCACATACCATCTGCCCATCGGGCCTACCTTGGCCTCCTCGCCCCTTGCCACTTGCCCCAATCTAAATGATTATCACCCAATTGATTACCAAGCACCACGTGCCATCAACAATTCAACATCGTTGCGTGACATGACTCGCCACAACAACTCAATCTCATCGTGTGATCCCACATGACACACAAGTTCATAACATTGTTCCATATTCCATTAATCAAGATTAATTATCAATGGTGATGACACATGTGATGACGTGGCATGGCTAAGCAACTAATACGAACTAAACCTCCAATGTTGATTATAATTATTAACCAACTATATTAAACCAATCTAGGGTGACAATGGATCATGGCATACAATGACAAGGTAGGGTATAGATCAATCTGGTATTTTAGCTAAGCCCAAACTAATTTGAAACAGTTGTATAATTGAAATATATGCAATAGTGTAAATCAAACATAGCAATTTTACAAACATGGGTTCAACATGATCAAAGCACAACTTGCCTTGGAATAGGTCCTGATCTTGATCTGGAGTTTGCTCTTGAGTTGCTGGATCTTCCTCCGAAGCGTCGCACAATTCAACGTCTACGCGTACCGAAAGAGAAAAGCAAATAAATAACAAAACAGAGAGCAATTGAACTCCAAAAATCAATTAAAATTCACCATTAAATAGATCTCAATTTTACAAATTTTTAGAAACTGGAATCACTCAAATCCGAGTTACGATGCAAAAGATATAGCCTTTTGAAGTTTGAAATAAATACTGAAATCAGAAAATCAAAAAAATACGAAATTATCAGATTTATTTTTATACTGAAAAACTGGTTTATGACGTCAGCGTGACATCATGATGACGTCATCCTTACCGAATTTCCAATCGGAATATTTTCCAATCGAAAATCCTTTATGGCGCAAGCATGGCGTCGATCTTGGTCTCGGCCAACCACACGCCGACACGTGTCCCGGCGCATGGACTGAGTCTACGGCATGGCGCTGGACCACGATGGACTCGGTCCATGACTCATCGATACCCGTACCCGACACGCGGCGGTGCTCTATTGGCCTTCACGCTCGGTTCAATCTGATCCGACGAAACCCGATCGGGCGGTCATTGATCAAGCGCTACGTGGCAGCTTGTTAGCCCTCCCGATTGGATCCAACGGTTCCCGAGCTTCCGGTCCGACGATGGCTACGCGGCGGCGAAGACTTACCGGCAACGGAGAAGAAGACCGAAGTAGCGGCGTTCTGGCGACACTCCGGCGACGAAACCTCACCGCTTCGACTCGGACTTCACGGCGAGTTGGATCGGAACCAACATCTGCGGAAAACGGTTCAACGGCGGCGATCTTGATCAAAACCCGAGGCGGCTTCGACGTTCTACTCCGGCGAGATCCCGAGCGCGCCTCGCCGCTGTCGCGAAACTCTTCCGACCAAACGACGCGGCGCACAAGGATGATCCTCGGGGTCTACCCCGCCCCTATTTAAAGCACGGGAAATCGTGCTCTACACGGACTCCAAAACACGCACGGCGGCGAGGCGTCGGGCGGCGGACTCGAATCCCGATCGGAGACAGCGACCCACACCGTCCGTCGCCATCGAGCGGTCACGAGCGCGGTGACGCGCACGATCGGATCGCCCAACTCGAAACAACGGCCGAGATCTCCACTTACCCTTTTCGCACCGATTCCACCGGGCGCCGCTTGATCTTGATCCCAAGGTCCACGTCGCTAGGGTTTCTAAATCCCAGCGTCAACCTCGACCATCGATCCTCGATCCAACGGCGAGTATCCACGCTTTGAGAACATGGGCGGCGGCGCAAAGACAGGCGCGCCGAAGTGGGCTCACGCAAGACGAAGCGGGCCAAGCCCATCATCGTTCTAGCGGATTTTAAAAGGTTTTCAATTTAAATAAATCCAAATTCATTTTATTTATTTTAGGCAATAAAATAATCAGAAAAATCCAAGAAAAATCTCAAAAATACTTTGAGACATCCGGACTTAAATAAAATACTTTTTGCAAAACTTTATTTTGACTTTGCACAGATTTAAATACTTTTGAATGAAAAGCAATAAACTTGCAATAAGATTTAATTCCAATAAATCGAGAAAAATCCAAATAAATTCAGAAAATCACAAATGCACTTTTAAACAATAAAAACTTAATTAAGCCAAATTTTGGGATGTTACAAACCTCCCCCTTAATGAATCTCGACCAGAGATTCGGGGCTAACTAGAGAATAGGTTAGGAATTCGACTTCAAATCTTCTTCTCGCTCCCGGTGGCTTCACTCTCGAATGATTGCTCCTTGAACTGCAAAGCGAATAGACTTGTTTACGGTCTTGCGCTCCATAACATCAAAATTCGATCGGTTGCTCTTTATAAGTCAAATCTTCTTGCGACTCTATTGCATCCAGCGGGGTTTGCTCTGTTGGCACTCTGAGACACTTCTTAAGCTGCGATACATGGAATACATCATGCACTCCGCCAATGGTCGAGGCAACTCTAAGCGATAAGCTACCTCTCCTCGACGGCTCGTAATCTTGAGCGGACCGACATATCTTGGCGCAAGCTTCCTTTAACATGAAATCTTTTAACGCCCTTAAGAGGGTAACCACGAGATACACATGATCCTCTCGGTTCAAAACTCAAATCTCGACAGCGATTATCTGCGTAGCTTTTACATCTTTGTGTGCTATTTTTAATCTCTCTCGATCATTGCAATTTGACTTTCGCCTCTTCGAGGATATCGGCCCAAACACCAAGCGCTCTCCGTTTCATTCCAATTCAATGGAGTACGACAAGCACGTCCATACAATGCCTCGAGCGGTGACATCCGTAGGCTAGCTTGATAACTATTATTATAAGCGAATTCGCATATGGCAAACATTTATCCCATGTCGTAGCATAAGCTAAAGCACAAGCTCTCAACATATCCTCTAAAATCGATTTACTCTTTCGGTCGACCATCCATCTGCGGGTGATATGTTGTCTTGAAATTCAAGCGGGTCCCCATTGCTTCGTGCAACTTATTCCAAAATCTCGAGGTAAATTGGGTACCTCATGCGACACAATCTTCTTTGGCACTCCATGCGGACATACAATCCTTGACATGTACAATTCGCCAAGCGATCTCGGCGTAGGTGGTCTTTCTTGGGATGAAATGGCGACCTTGGTTAGGCGATCCACTATAACCCAAATGGAATCGTAACCTTTACGAGTCTTAGGTAGACCGGTGATAAAATCCATTCGATTTCTTCCACTTCCATTCCGAATTTTTAACTACGCAACAAACCGGTGGTCTTTGATGCATAGCCTTTACTCTCGACATCGTCGCATAATGCAACATGCTCACCACTTCACGCTTCATATTTGGCCACCGAATCTCTCTTTCAAATCTTGGTACATCTTAGCGCTTCTGGATGAATTGAGTACTTTGAATCATGAGCTTCCTCAAGAATCAATTGTTTCAACTCCTTTTATCCGGTACACAAATTCGACTTTTGAAGAACATGGTCCCTTGTTCATCGAGTAAAATCTAAGGCTAGGCCTTCTTCCTTTTAGCCTTGATTTTAGAAATTTTATCGTCATCTTGTTGACCTTCTCTAATTTGATCCTCTAGTGTTGGCTTTACTTCTAGCGCAGACTATCATTCCTTTGAACGACTTCCAATCTCAACTTCCGAAATTCCTTGCATAATTCCGGTTGATCCTCAATTGACAAGGTATTCGCGCTATGGCTCTTTCGACTCAGAGCATCTGCCACCACATTGGCTTTTCCAGGGTGATAATGGATTCCACATTATAATCCTTAATTAGCTCCACCATCTTGATTGTCTCATATTCAGGTCAGCTTGAGTGAATATGTATTTCAGACTCTTATGGTCCGTATATATCTCACATCTATTTCCTATGAGATAATGACGCCATATCTTTAAAGCATGCACCACGGCAGCTAACTCCAGATCATGCGTTGGGTAATTCACTTCATGTGGTCTTAATTGTCTCGACGCATAAGCAACGACTTTGCCTTCTTGCATTAACACGCATCCCAAGCCTTGCTTCGAAGCATCGCAGTAAATGTCAAATCCATTCTGCACATCTCGCAACACTAATACGGGGGCTGTTGTTAAGCGTTTCTTCAATTCCATAAAACTTTGCTCGCACTCTGGCGTCCATGCAAACTTCTTTTCTTTCTTCAACAACTGTGTCAAGGGTTTAGCAATTGTTGAGAATCCCTCTATGAACCGACGGTAATATCCCGCCATTCATAAAACTACGAATCTGAGTAACGGACTTCGGTGGCTCCCAATGCAACATTGCATCCACTTTGCTGGGATCAACTGCGACTCCTTTGGTAGTCATTACATGACCCAAGAATTCGACTTTCTCCTTCCAGAATTCACACTTGCTAAACTTTGCATATAGTCGATGCTCTCATGACTGTCTAAAACCATCCTTAGATGTTCGCATGCTCTTCTTGGTCTTTGAGTAAACCAAAATATCGTCTATGAAGACCACAACGAACTTATCCAAGTAATCCATGAAAACCTTATTCATCATGTTCATGAAATCTGTTGGGGCATTAGTCAATCAAATGACATGATTGTGAACTCATAATGTCCATATCGCGTAGAAAACGCGGTCTTAGGTACATCCTCCGCTCGGATCTTCAAGCGATGGTATCACGAGCGAAGATCTATCTTGGAAAACTCCGGCTCCTCTTAAGCGATCAAATAAGTCATCGATCCCGGCAGCGGATACTTATTCTTGATCGTTACTTCATTAAGTGCACGATAATCGATGCACATTCTAAGACTTCCATCCTTCTTGCGGACAAACAAAACCGGGGCTCCCCACGGTGATGAACTTGGTCTAATGAAACCCTTCTCTTGCAGTTCCTCAATCTGCTTCTTCATTTCCACTAACTCGTCGGTAGGCATCCGATATGGTCTCTTTGATATCGGTGCTGTACCGGGTGCTAACTCGATGACAAACTCGATATCACGATCTGGTGGCAATCCCGGCAAATCTTCTGGAAACACATCCGGGTATTCTCTGGCTACTGGCACATCCTCCATGCTGATGGCTTTCACGCTGTTGACCACTAACTGCCCATCTCGAACTGCGGTCGCTTGAAACTCCACTTTCTTGCCACTAGGGCCTTCCAAAGTCACGATCCTTCGGCCACAATCCAAAACGACCTTATGCTTTGACGACCAATCCATTCCAAGGATGGCGTCTAGGGATTGCGTGTCTATCAAGATAAGATTTGCTAGAAATTCTATCCCATCCATAAGCAACTTAGCTCCCAAACACCCAAGGCTAGATCTAAGCTCGGATCACGGGGCTTGGACTAAAGCACACACTTAAGATTCACCACTTTAAATCCATTCTTGGTTGCAAAACTTTGAGAAACAAGCGAATCGAAGCTCGAATCAAACAAAGCGTGGCAGTGTAATCGAGTTGACCGGGAACTTACCCAAGACGACGTCTGTTGCCTCTTGAGCTCCATCGGCGGTGATGTGGTTGATCCTTCCACGCCTTTGTTGGCTGCGGCGTTGCTCGGCTTGGCTTGGTGCACGATTTCCTCGATCTTTGGTGCTTTAGCGGGTGTTGTTCCCAGGTTGAAACGAATCGGCGTGATGCCTCCTACGTGGACACCTATTTGAAAAGTGCCCGGCTCATTGCAAGTATAGCATCTCTTCACTGCGGATTCTTGATTTCCTCTGGTGCATTGTTGCCTGTCTTTGGTGTCAAAGCTACGATTGGCGGGCGAGTGCGAGGGTTGATGTCTTGTTTCCGGCTAGTGGTTGGAATCTAGCAAATTCTTTGTGGTGACATCCTCAAGCGTAGATGGTTTGGGCGTCCACCCGATTATTCATCAAGCGCTTACGGTTTCACCTAGCTCTTTGCGCTTATCTTCTAGGATCAAAGCCTTATTTACCAGCTCACGAAAATCTGGGAAATTGTGGGTAATCGATCCCACAGTAGTCTGAGTTGATCCCTTCATGAAGCGAGGTATGCGGCTTTATCTGTCGCTCGTCTTGAGGGCATAGCGAGCTAATCGAGTAAATTTGTTCAAGTATTCGGCCACTGGTTGGCCTCCTTGCTTCAAAGCTCTGAACTCCTCCTTCTTAAGATCCATCATTCCCTCTGGGACATGATACTGGCGGAAAGCATTAGTAAACTCCTCCCGGGTTATCTCTGTGGGGCTCCATGGCGGCACGATGGTTCTCCCACCACTCTGCGGCGGTCCCTTCCGGTTGATGAGGCGTAAAGCACCTTCTCATTTCCTTCACCTTTGTGTGATGTGCGATTTCTTCTCAATGGTCCTAAGCCGTCCATCGGCTTCCAAAGGATTCACATTTCTGAAAAGGTTGGTGGCCTAGTCCTCATGAAATCCGATAGCTTGGACATGGGTCGAGGTCCACCATGATTGTTACGAGTGCAGGATTGTTGTGGTTTCTTCTTTGCATTGGTCATCTGCTTGCATCTCTTTGCATCATTATCTGCATCGATTGAGTCTGTCTTTGCAAGGAATGCTCCCAGTTCTCGCATGTCCCTTGGCGGTGGTTGAGGGTGCCTCCATCATTGGGATTGTCATTCGCGCGATCCACTTCTGAAGCACCGTTGTTTCCTCAGTATTCACCATCGATGATTGCCTCTTAGGTTAGGAAAGGTAGATGTAGCATAGATGAGGAGTAAGATTTTCTAAAGCGGGAGATAGGTTATACCCAAACTGAACAATTCTTTATTTAACTTGGTATGGTGCTTATTTAAGCCTACAAGCTTTGCAACACATCTTGCACACTCGGCAATACAAAGAAGCAAACTAAACACGCAACCTTAACGTCAACTAGAAAGGTAAAGACTAACTTAAAGACGCGACTCACACTCGAGTCTCAACACGGCTCAAAGTGACACTCACTCATCCGACCACCACAGGTGAGGTGACCGGCGCATACACGGTGGATGGCGGGCATCGGAGCGAACCTATCTGGTGACCTACTCACGGGTCCTCCGCAACAGCGGGTCTGCACTCCCCTCGGCTCCCACTCTCGCTCCTCTGGATCCTCCTCGGACTCCTCGGTGGCTCTGAACTCCCCGAGTCACGCGCTCTAGCTCGTCCTCAAGCGCCTCGGGGCCTCTCCCGGCTCGGTGATCATCCGATGGTGAAGCACGGGTCACCTCGAGCTCTGCTCGGCCACTCTAAGTGCCTCGTACACGTCTCGGCTCTGGGTAGTATCTCTCATGTGATCCTCTGGGCAAGGGCGAACTCGCAAGGTGCGTCGCGATGCACACTCGTCCTCCTCGATCCATCGGCGTCGGCATGCTTGAGCGTGCGGGTGAAGGCGAACACCGAGTCGTGAAGCTCGTCGGCGTAGTCGCGGCGGACACGGCGAAGAGCAAGTCGAGCAACCTCTGAATTGCAACTTCATACGAGAACCTTACGGCGGAGGCGTTGATTGGCTCTGGTTTCCTCGTTCTCCGAGCGTAGATGATTACCTTGCAAATGAAACCTCGGTGTACACGTTCACCGCCCGGTGCCTCCTCGGTAAAGTGGGCGGTAGAAGCCTCAAGCGTCTGAAGTACTCTCCACGACTCCATGGCGTAGCCGCCGGTGACTCCTCAAAGGTCGAACGATCGGCATCGCTCCACAAGAACTTTGAATAAGTTCTCCACCCAAAGCGGCAAGTAAGGCGGTAAATTCAGCAAAGGCGAGAAGTAGAGAATGAGATGAGTCGAGAGTGTTTTATTAATTAAGTCTAGATTTTCCTTTAGAAAATAGTTTTGGACTCTCACAAGACACCTCCACACTATCTAGGGCCAAGACCTACGATCGGTATGCTCGATACCACCTCTGTAAGGACCGAATCCATCGATTGAACCCCTTGTGTTCTTGCACTATTCCCGGGATCAACGCTAGTGCACACGCTTAACATTGGTATATATCACATCATACACAACGACAATAGAATAATAGTTCATTTATTGATATAGCTAAATGTATGATCTTATGACCAACTTACATTATTATGCCACGCAGGCAAGGCGAGAATATAAACTAATAATTAAGCGGTGGAAAGTAGAAGCGTAGATAGCTCATCAGTTCACCACAGGCAACCAACAAGGCTCGGACCCTAATGACTCGTGTCTTCTTGGACCTCATCTTCCAACACAGTGTAGATTCTTCAAGCTGTTGATTATTGTTGTTTGGCAAGGGTGAGTACTTAAAGCACTCAACAAGTTGTGCAGAATGCGATTCTATTTATCTATATGTAAGGCTTATTCCAAAGGATAGGCTATCATGGCTATTTTTCAATAAGAAGCATTTATGAACA
Organism: Otatea glauca; assembly: GCA_036346275.1. Lineage (NCBI taxonomy): Eukaryota > Viridiplantae > Streptophyta > Magnoliopsida > Poales > Poaceae > Otatea > Otatea glauca. Next base: position 170,276 of record JAYEVK010000331.1, read on the forward strand.
AATACAATAATAGATTGTAAAGAATGTAAAACGAATAGTAATAATAAATAAATTCAGTATTTCTCAAATAAACCAAGTTTCCAATCCTAAATCAAGTTCCAATCTTCCATATGGCAATCCTGCCATCCCAACCAAGTTGTCCAATTTATTAAACTAACCCTTAAATGTAATTCCCGAGCATTGCTCAATACCGCGAGCACGGCTATCCGAATAGTTTCACACTCTGCAGAGGTTATGCACTTTACCCATGTGATACAACCAAACACCACAAAGGCGAGAGATTATAACAAAGCCTTTACAATGCTCTATCTTAACCGGTACTACCGCTAAGGTTTCAACAACTGGTGGTGCGAAAAAACCACATCCGGGCCCCCTCTTGCGCCATGTGAGTTACACCATAACTCGGGAACTCACACCGACCATGATAGTATCAAAATTAAGACTTTGCAAATTACTCGGCTAGGTGGCCCATACGGACATGTGGTTGCATGATTGACTCAGTCAAAGGCTTGCAAGGTTAAGTCCTTAGTGTGATCAAGGCAAGACTTCCACATACCATCGCCCATCGGGCCTACCTTAGCCTCCTCGCCCTTGCCACTTGCCCCAATCTAAATGATTATCACCCGGTTGATTACCAAGCACCACGTGCCATCAACAATTCAACATCGTTGCGTGACATGACTCGCCACAACAACTCAATCTCATCGTGTGATCCCACATGACACACAAGTTCATAACATTGTTCCATATTCCATTAATCAAGATTAATTATCAATGGTGATGACACATGTGATGGCGTGGCATGGCTAAGCAACTAATACGAACTAAACCTCCAATGTTGATTATAATTATTAACCAACTATATTAAACCAATCTAGGGTGACAATGGATCATGGCATACAATGACAAGGTAGGGTATAGATCAATCGGTATTTTAGCTAAGCCCAAACTAATTTGAAACAGTTGTATAATTGAAATATATGCAATAGTGTAAATCAAACATAGCAATTTTACAAACATGGGTTCAACATGATCAAAGCACAACTTGCCTTGGAATAGGTCCTGATCTTGATCTGGAGTTTGCTCTTGAGTTCTTGGATCTTCCTCGAGCGTCGCACAATTCAACGTCTACAGCGTCAAAAAGAAAAGCAAATAAATAACAAAACAGAGAGCAATTGAACTCCAAAAATCAATTAAAATTCACCATTAAATAGATCTCAATTTTACAAATTTTTAGAAACTGGAATCACTCAAATCCGAGTTCACGATGCAAAAGATATAGCCTTTTGAAGTTTGAAATAAATCTTGAAATCGGAAAATCAAAAAATACGAAATTATCAGATTTATTTTTATCTGAAAAACTGGTTTATGACGTCAGCGTGACATCATGATGACGTCATCCTTACCAATTTCAATCGGAATATTTTTCCAAGCGAAAATCCTTTATGGCGCAAGCATGGCGTCGATCTTGGTCTCGGCCAACCACACGCCGACACCGTGTCGGCGCATGGGTGAGTCTGGCATGGCGCTGGACCACGATGGACTCGGTCCATGACTCATCGATACCCGTTCGACGCGCGGCGGTGCTCTATTGGCCTTCACGCTCGGTTCAATCGATCCGCGAAACCCGATCGGCGGTCATTGATCAAGCGCTACGTGGCGGCTTGTTAGCCCTCCCGATTGGATCAGCGGTTCCGAGCTTCGGTCCGGCGATGGCTACGCGGCGGCGAACTTACCGACAACGGAGAAGAAGACCGAAGTAGCGGCGTTACGGCGACACTCGGCGGCGAAACCTCACCGCCGACTCCGGACTTCACGGCGAGTTCGGATCTAGAACCAACAACTGCGGAAAAGCGGTTCAACGGCGGCGATCTTGATCAAAACCGGCGGCCGGCGTTCTACTCGGCGAGCTCCGGCGCGCTCCTCGACCGCGCTCGCGAAACTCTTCCGACCAAGCGACGCGGCGCTGAGGATGATCCTCGGGGTCTACCCGCCCTATTTAAAGCACGGAAATCGTGCTCTACGGACTCAAAACACGCACGGCGGCGGAGCGTCTTTGGCGGCGGACTTCGGAATCCCGATCGGAGCAGCGACCCCACACCGTCCGTCGCCATCGAGCGGTCACGATCTGCGTGGCGCACGATCGGATCGCCCAACTCGAAACAACGGCCGAGATCTCCACTTACCCTTTTCGTGCGATTCCACCGCGCCGCTTGATCTTGATCCCACGGTCCACGTCGCTAGGGTTTCTAAATCCCCAACGTCAACCTCGACCATCGATCCTCGATCCAACGGCGAGTATCCACGCTTCGAACATGGGCCGACGGCGCGAAGATGGGCAGCGCGAGGTGGGCTCACAGCGCGCGATCTGGGCCAAGCCCAATCATTCTAGCGGATTTTAAAAGGTTTTCAATTTAAATAAATCCAGAAATTCATTTTATTTATTTTAGGCAATAAAATAATCAGGAAAATTCAAGAAAAATCTCAAAAATACTTTGAGACATCACGGACTTAAATAAAATACTTTTGGCAAAACTTTATTTTGACTTTGCAGATTTAAATACTTTTGAATGAAAAGCAATAAACTTGCAATAAGATTTAATTCCAATAAATCCAGAAAAATCCAAATAAATTCAAGAAAATCACAAATGCACTTTTAAACAATAAAAACTTAATTAAGCCAAATTTTGGGATGTTACAACTAACTATTTTTATTCTTCCTGGTGGGCGGCCGGTGGCGAGACAGAGAGTTGGCTGCCTCTGGCTTCCTGGAGGGCAACCTGCGGCGGGATGTGGCTGGCGATCTCCCGGGCGTGCGGCTCGACCAGGAGCTCAAACCTGTCGATCTCCTCGTCGGTCCGGTTCCCGACTACGCCGCTGCTCACCACCGCGAGGTCGATGCTGTCGTAGTACGAGACGGTGTTGACCGGCGACGCGAAGCTCAAGCGCACCGCCGATGATCACCGCCTCCTCTCGACGGTTTCCGGGCGGCCGCGGGGGCAAGGGCACTCGGGCTGCCCTGCTCAGGATCTGATTGCGAACTTCCCGACCAGCCATGCGAAGGGCCTCCAGTTCGGCGCCCATCTCGGCCCGACCGTCCTCCGCAACCTTCAACGCCGCTGGGCCTCGTCCCCGCCACGATCGCCACGTCGCGAGCATCTTACGCCGTTCTCTGCGCCTCCTGGCGGCCTTCCGATTCTGCGCCTCTGCGATTGCGGCGATTTCGGATAAGTTCGCCCTGTGGGTCGCACCGAACTTAATTGAAGAATTGAGACACTTACGGCGCGAGTTGGTCGATTGCGACTTCCTTCTTGGCGCCTCGTATGAAGTCCTCAACTCGGCCAAGTCATACGGCGATCGCCGCTCGGAGCGAACTCGGTCGGCATCCCCGAGCTGGTTTCGCTTGGTCGCGAGCGTGTTACTGCGTCTGCGCTGTCCCCTCGCGGCAACGGCGGCATCCTTAGCCTCGGTGACCTCCGTCGAGAGGACTCGGTTCCACCACTTTCGCCCTCAAGACCTTGGCTCGCAGCGCTCATCATAAAGACGCCGTGGCCTCTTCAAGCCCCTCGCGGATCTCCACGCCTCCGAAGCCTTTGATGTCCATGGCCTCTTGGACTAAGGCGCGGCTCAAGCGCGGCCGATGCACTCCTCCACGCAGCCACCCGGCCGATCGCCGAGAGCGCTGCGAGAGCTCAACTGGCGCCTGGCGAGCACGCAAGTCTTTGCAAAAACGTGGAAACTCCGTTAGTCCCACGGAAGAACTATCAAAAATGTGCAACGAGTCAGAGCTTTTCGGCTGACTTACCTAGGCGACTGGCCGGACTCCCCCGACCATCGTGCCCAGCGACCTGGTGGAAGACTCGAGCGAGCGGACCTTTGCGGAGCGCCTATCTCGGCCGGCCCGGTAGCGCCTTGCCGAAGGGCGGCCCACTCGCTCTCCTCCGCCTGGCCCATGACGCCCGACCCGGGGACTACACCCGGCGGCACGCCCTCGTTCGCCCGTTCGGGCGGGACGTCGCCCGTCAAAGCACCATGGGCAAGGCGATGAGGTCAACCTTCGAAACCCCTCGGCTACTCGCACGAGGGCATCGGTCGACACCTCCCACAGGACAAAGGGTCGAGCACCTCCGTCACCAGCTCGCCTCGTGGCGTGATCGCGCGGCACCGTCGTCTCATCCTCAAAAGGGCGATCCGTCGTCGGTGGGGTCCCAGCCGAGGCGCGGAAGCTCTTCTTGGCCTCGACCTCGGGTGAGGCCCGTCCTCGAAGCGACCGCGCCCTTGGCGCCGACACGCGACCGCCACCGACCCGATCGGAGTCGCCGAAATCGCCGGCGCTGTTACTTGCGGAGCCGCTGCGGCACGCCCCACGGTCACGCCCGTGTAGGCGCTGCACGTTACAAAGATTCAAGAGTCGCTCGGGCGGCTTTGCCGCAAAAAATGCTCCAATAAGAAGAAAAAAAAAGAGGGGAACACTTACAAGGCCGAGCGGGTACGTGGCACGCGCGCCCTCTTTGCCGGCCCCCCGCCAAGGGGCAAGTCGGCTGGTCGCTTCCCCGAAGCCGCCTCCAGCCGAGGCGCTGCGACAACCGCGAGCGCAAGATCACCCCCCGCCTGGGGATCCGCGGCCACGGGGCCCGTGGTGCCGCCCTCGGCCGGGTCCACGCTCGGCCGCCGCCAGTCGGCGGGTCAGAGAAAAACCCACCATAGGGATGGTCGGGCGCTCCCATTGTCGATGGAGGTTGTCCCCACGCGGTGGACTCAGACACATCCTCGCCAGCAGCAGCCGCCGCCGCGCTTATGCTTCTTCTTCCTCCTTTCCTCCTTCCGCTTCTTGCGGGAGAGTCGAACTCTTAGTCTTCGCCGGCGGCCGCCGCGCCTCCTTATCCCGGGGCGGCGCGGAAGACATCCCGTGAGCCCCTAAGAGGATGCGGGAATGCGGTCGGACCAAGGACAAAGAAAAGCGAAAGAAATTTCACCGACTTACGATTTGGCGGGTGGCCGCGAGAATAGCTCGGGTGGCCACCGTAGCCACCGTGGCGCTTCCACCATGCGGCCGCCACCGGGCCTCCACCTCGAGCCGCGGCCAACTCGGGCTCTGCCATCCTCGCCGGTCGGACGGCCCGCATACCGGAACAAAGTGCGGCACGTGCACAAGGGGTTGCACGTGCATCCCCATAAAGCGCGCACAACGCGTCCCGGTGAGCCCCGCCTCCTTTGAGCCACGACCGCTCCACGATCGGGGCGGCTTGTTCTTCTCCCTCTTTTGGCGCCCAGTTCCACCGCTCCTCGCCATGGGAAGCTTCATTTGGTGAAACGAGTATTTATCGCCGACGTTACGAGCGTAGAGCCATTGAGCGCCACCCTTGTTGGACGAGGCGGTTTACCTCAGTACTCCGTGCTCGGCCGGGCGAAGGCTGGAGGGCGAGGCCACGAGGCGCCACGGCGTCCGGCGGCTGTCTTTCGAGCCTTGCACGGAAGAAGTGCCTCCACAGCGCCGGTGCGGCTCGATCCCAGGAAGGCCTCGCGCAGCGTGATGAAGATGGCGATGTGGAGGACCCCATTGGGGTTGAGATGGTGCACCTCCACCTTGTAGTGAGACGGCCCACGGACGAGCGGGTGCGGTGCGAGGCCAAAGCGCTCGAAGAACGAGGCGGGCACCACAACCTCGTCGCCCGCGGCGCGGGTAGCGGCCCGATCGGCACCCTCGGTAGGAAGGTCTGCGGCATGAGGAAGCCCTTCTTCACCAAGCGAGCGCCGCGGTTTGTCTTGCGCGAACACTCCGGCCACGACATCTTCACAGAAGAGGCGGTGGAAGGTGAGAAAGAAAGGTGAGGTTTTCTTTCCTTGGCTCTCTGGTGCTTTTCTTGTTTGAGAGAGAGACAAAGAAGGCAAGAAAGCGTGACTACGGAGCACCCAGCGGGCGTATTTATAGAGGACAAGCAAGCGCCGCCGGCGAGGCACCCCTCAAGCGGCGTCGCGTCCACCCTCGCCTATTGCGCCAGCCTGGTAACTCCCAGTTTCCAATACCACTCCGCTTTTAATCCCTGTCACGTCAGGCGGCAAGAGCTATAAAGACGCCACCCCCGAACAACGTGTCCCGTAACCTCTTGGTCTTCGCCTTTAGGCCGAAACGGTTGCTCCGGGGCTCGCGTGAGAAGCCCACTGGGCCGCTGTGGCCCTAAGACGGCAAAAGCTTTGTGGCTTGCGCCAGGGGCCCAGCGAGAAGCTGTGGGTTCAAAAAGGCCTACCCCACGGATGGGTATAAGGCCGCGCGACAAAACAGAGCAAGGGGCGGTATGAGGTGAGCCCCACAGTGGGCCCTCGGTTACGTCGGCTGACGGCCTAATCACCTCTACTCGCGTCCGAGACCATACTTCACACTCTCCCGGGAGCTCATCAATGGCGACGGCCGGTGTGCTCTGGGTTGGCGGGACGACCCAGGTCCATCTGGGATTGAGTAAAGAAAGGTTTTTATGGGTCGCCCAGCAGGCAGGACACCTACTGCAGGACCGTCGCTCGGAAGGTCCCCCTTGGCGGACCTCCCGGGACCCACTCGGATTACCGCTATTGGCTCCACGAGCACGGCGTTCAAACCAGCGAGTAAAGCGTCGTCGCTCACCCCTCCGGTCCCACACTGCGGATGGGGTATACATGTAGGATAGGCGGTGGCCATTCTTCGCGATTACCCTCGCCCGACGAGGACTCGGGAAGGATGCCCCACATCCGGCTCTGACGGTAGCGAGCACTCACGTCCGGCTCGACGGTGGCGAGCACTCACGTCCAGCTACGGCGGTAAGCGAGCACTCCGTCCGGCTACGGCGTTAAACGAACACTCGGACACCGAACCTCGCCAGAGGCATCCGGTCGTCTGCCGACCAAGGCACTTTCGGACACGAGAACCTCACGAGGCATCCGGTCGTCCTGCCGACCAAGGCACTCGGACACCGAACCTCACAGAGGCATTGGGTCATCCTGCCGACCAAGGCCTTTGTCTAGCTTCGGCGTTAAGCGAGCACTCGGACACCGAACCTCACGAGGCATCGGTCGTCTGCCGAGCCAAGGCATTCGGACACCCGAACCTCACGAGGCATTGGGTCGTCCACGCCGACCAAGGCTTTGTCTAGCTACGACGTTAAGCGAGCACTCGGACACCGAACCTCACAGAGACATCCGGTCGTCCTGCCGACCAAGGCACTCGGACACCCGAACCTCACGAGGCATCCGGTCGTCCTGCCGACCAAGGCACTCGGACACGAGCGTCCGCAGAGGCATCCGGTCGTCCTGCCGACCAAGGCACTCGGACACCGAACCTCACAGAGGCATCCGGTCGTCTGCCGACCAAGGCACTCGGACACGGAACCTCACGCGAGGCATCCGGTCGTCTGCCGAAAGGCACTTTCGGACACCGAACCTCACAGAGGCATTGGGTCGTCCCTACCGAGCCAAGGCAGCGTGTAGCTCGACGTTAAGCGAGCACTCGGACACCCGAACCTCACAGAGGCATCCGGTCGTCTTGCCGACCAAGGCACTCGGACACCCGAACCTCACGAGGCATCGGTCGTCCTGCCGACCAAGGCACTCCGGACACGTAAGCGTCACGAGGCATCCGGTCGTCCCTGCCGACCAAGGCACTCGGACACCGAACCTCACAGAGGCATTCGGTCGTCCTGCCGACCAAGGCACTCGGACACCCGAACCTCACAGAGGCATCGGTCGTCCTGCCGACCAAGGCACTCGGACACCCGAACCTCACGAGGCATTGGGTCGTCCCTGCCGACCAAGGCACTGTCTAGCTACGACGTTAAACGAGCACTCGGACACCCGAACCTCACAGAGGCATCCGGTCGCCCTGCCGACCAAGGCGCCGTCTAGCTACGACGTTAAACGAGCACTCTCGCGGTTGTTCCTGCCGATCAAGGCCCGGTCTATCCACGACGATTAAAATCAAAGCAAACTCATCGCGAAGACATTTCATAAAAGAAGATTTCATTATATGCCAGCAGACTCAAACTTTACACAACGTTACATGAGGTACCTGGCGAGCTCAAAAAAGATACCTACCCTACACTACGGCAGGAACATATCCGCATCAAACTTCCTGCAGGCCCTTGCCTGGTCGACGGGACAGATCTTGGATCGGTGGACCTGAGGTCGTTGGAAGTGACCTGCTGGTAGGCCCTTCCTTGCCTGGTCGACGGGACAGACCTTGGGATCGGCGGACCTGAGGTCGTTGGAGACGACCTGCTGGTAGGCCCTTGCCCGGTCGACGAGGCCGCCGACATAGCCACGGAACGGCATGCCGCTGCTGCCGTTCAGCGACATCGACGCGGCCGCACTAACAACGGCCGGCGCCCTCGCACCATCGCCTCAAGAAGGGCCTCCCTTACCACCTTAAGCCTCGGAACGACCTCAAGCAGCACGCCAACAGCAACTACATCACAAGCCGCAGCTTCTTCCTCCCAGAGCTCGACCATCGCCCGGTCGTACTCAGCCCAAAGCTCGGCCAAAGGATCTTCTTCTTCTACCGCGGCATCATCACCAAAGCTGAAGACTAAAGGATGCCTCCATTTCAAGGATCAAAAAGGAGGATTTTGGTCTAAGGGTCCATCGCTCTAGCAAGCCCTTATATAGCCGGATGAAGGAGATCAAGCGTCTCGAGTAAGTGCAGCGCCAAAAACAAAGCGTCCGCACTGAGAACCGGCGATCAAGAAGGCGAGCAGGCGGGGCACACAAGCCATGCTCGGCATGCGCGAGGCGATTAAAGCCTTGGCGATTCAAATGCCCCGGCCAAGCTCTAGGGCAGCCGTCGGATCCGTCGGGTACACGGCGAAATCGCTTACCGGATCGGCGACCGACCGACCGAGCCCGCCACCACTCTCATCAAGTTCAACCCCAAGCGAATGCGCCGAAATCGCTCGGGAGTTCGGGGCTCTTGGCGAATACTAATAACGGGGTACCCTAACGGCCCGGCGGCGGCAGGCGTGACCTCAAGCATATCTCACCAAGAGGCGCGCCGCCCGCCGCCGACCGAATCGCTGCGAGACCACACAAGACATCCGCTCCCGGCCGGCCAGGAAGCGAATCAGCCGACGGCGCTCGAGCCCCCTTGGCGGGCGGGATCTCCGACTCCGGCCGGACGGCGCTCCGACCCCATTGGCGGGCGGGATCTCCGACTCGACCGAACCAAGGACAGACGCCGAGGGGCGGCGTGTCGGGGCCCTCATCGAGCTACCGCCACGCACCTCGCGAACAATGTCAATCGGGTGACTATACAAGGCGGTGGCTCCTTCCTAGAAGGTTTGGTATTGCTTGAAGTCGAGCTTCGGCCCCATCAACCCGATCGCGTCTGATGCGAGCATGCTCCTCCGAGGTGGCGCCAGCGTCACACACCGCGCGTCGGCATTCGTAAGGATCACGAGGGCAAATGCGCTATTTCCGGGAATACCTAACCTCCACGACCACCAAAGCTACCGACCCGGCATGGGCAAGGCGTGTGGCGACCGGTCCACGGGACGAAGGACGAGCTCCTAGCATAGGTCGCCTCGCCCTTCCCGACTCTCGATGTAACCTGCCCCTTCATATAAAAGGAGGCGGGACTAACGATTCTAAAAGGGCGAACACATGAGAGCAGGAGGAGATTAGGTAATTTAGTGCCCTCATCGTAAAGCGTTGTGCAAAACAATACAATCTGACCATCCGAGCGGGTAGGGACTTTCGGCCGAACGGTATACATCTTGGACTCTCGAGTCTAACCATTCGAGGAGTGGGCAGCGCGACCCCTTAGACTTACAAATTTACTTGGCGCTCAGCGCCGACAATAGATTAAATGGTTTCAAGCTATGGGCAAACCCAGTATCGTAGCTTAATAAGATTTAGTGCAATCAACCCCTTTATCTTATGTTTTAAATTTTATTAGTTTATATAATTTTAGCATCTATAATTCGAAGTTGTAAATATAAGAATTCACAATTTTAGCCTCTTGAATTAGTAATATAAGAATAGATAACCCACAAGAGAACCCATATTGTTCATCATAAAAGTATTAACGCTTTGAATGTGTAATTACTTACATCATGAAGTCTTAAAATTTCATAATCAAACCTAAGATATACCCTGTTTTTTGCGGTTAATCTTTATTTGGTTTACTCTCTATTTTCTTTTGCCCTTATTGAAATTTAATATTTGCTACGTTTCCGGTTAATCGGCGTGTAGAATCAAGCGTGCTCGAAGAAGAAGGCGACTCGTCGCAGATCCGGATCTGGCGTGAGCGGCGAGTTGCAAGGCAAGCACCTCCTTGACCATATCAAGCACGATAATTTACCTACATTATGTTGTTTTGTCTATGTACTATGCATCGGATAATTCCCCTAGAAATGCTAATTTGGGTTGGGCTGTAGTTAATCCTGTAAATTATGGTTTACCTCAATCCGTATGAACATGTGAACCTTGTAAACTTTAGTTTGAACTAGACATGCTTGATTTTATTTTGGGTATAACCGCTAGCATAATATACCTGCTAAGTTACTTGTCATGCTTTTAGTCCTTTCAAAGAATGTATGGTCCTCACTTGGGAAAATGTTCTTTGGTATTTGGTTAAAAAAACCCAAAATAAAACTATGGTTTGACGCGGGCGATTATTTGGCAATAGCCGGAGGTGCAAAGGGAGTTGCACGTAGTGTAGGGTGGAGTATCGCCTGTGTTGGATTAAGGACCGAGCAATGGGACGCTATAGATCCAAGACTTTCGTACAACCACGAGGGCTTGTATGGCGGGTCTTAGCCTATTAAGTTGTTTAGATGTGGCTTTGCATCTAAGGAAGGCGGAAGATTGCACGAGCATTCGGTTTGGTTTGCTTGTAGGGGTTTCTACATACCAATGCAACGATGTGCGCCTTGCCATGAGCAGAAATGTGGTGTTGGGTGTGATGAAAATGGATCCACGACTTGGGTGAGTGTTTACATTTTTTCATGGCGAGTCAAGCGTCGGGCTGGTTAAAAGCCACGTCTAGATAATATAACGGCTCTGTATGATCTCCTTGCCGACACACCAAAGGAAGTGTGTTATTTGGCCTGGTATAAGAGGCTAATCATTCCTTGTGGGTAAAGCTGTACACCTCTGCAGAATGTAAATCTAATCGATTAGCCGCGTCCACGGTCAAGGACACTTGGTGAAGTCATTCCAATGTTAGAGATTTTGGTATTTTCTGGAAAATGGGTTTGGTATGAAAACCAATTTTGCAACTAGCTTTTGTGTCAAAGGATAGACACTGGGGATCTTTTGCAGTCGGGTAGACTGGGTTGAAAGACTTGAATATTTGCTTATCACTTTATGCTACAATTGCCTGTTTAAAAATGCGATGTTTTAATCTATTATGTTCATACTTTTAAATGGTTATGCAAGCTGCAAAATAACCTTTAACCTTCCTTTGCTTAGCTTTGCATGATTACTTAATTGCATTTGTTAACCACTATAAGTCTTGCTAAGTAACAATGTACTCAATCTTGCATCTGCTTGTCTCGGAGGGCGAAGCTTGCGAAGTGCGGATGATTCTTGCTTTAAGCGCGAGGCACGGGTGTTTGACGATGATTTTCCCTAGGTTTGCCAAGTCGGTTGCCTAAGGGTTAGCGGGCAAACCACGAGGCTTTGGAGTTCTTTATCTCTCTATTTTCCGCTGTTCAGTCTTTGTAAATTTAAAGCTCTGTATAATTATTTCTGCTTGTAATGCATGCTTATCAGTTTAATATCTTGTGGTTGTGATATGAATGTTGTAAACATATGAGTGCTAGCCACTGATCATGGGACTAGTACAGTAATCACATGAAGGTTTCTGTTTGTAAGAACGGGGTCTCACAAACCCTTAACACAAAAAAGGTTTCATCTAAACTAGTTGGGCTCCAAGCATTGCATTTTACTTCAGGATGATGACAACTTCACTAGGAAGTAGATGTGATATTCTGTTGACCACCTACGCTGTAATAAATGGCATTGGCAAATGCATAAACTAATTGAAGGCACTGAACCTTTTAGCATTCTTTTATGAGTAGCGACACTGGGAAGTAGATGTGATATTCTGTTGACATGTATGTGTAATGAATATAATTGAATAAAGGTCAAGAGACACTAAAATAACATACTGCCATTGTAGGGACGGATCAGGGATGTTTCATGTACTTTCATCAGCATGCAAGGAGGCGCGCTTCCAATCCATAAGTACTGGGTGTTGATATAAAAGGAAGGAAACAGATTAGTCAACAACACCACACCATGAAACCAGTTGCGCATTCTATAATGTCATGATGATAAGACGTATAGTCATGAAAATGATGTAAACGATCGCAAAAAAATTTAGAAAAATATAGTTGGGCTGGCAATTGGTGAAATGTGTTTCCCCCTTATTTTATGAACCCATTTGCATTTGCAGTTGTTATTACTTGGGCACAATCAACCAAAAGCGAATCATATGCAAGGCAATTCACTAGTTCCTGTTAATGGTGAATGGGCATTTGTGCATCAAACATATAGAGATAATACTTGCAAGCAACAAGGCACTAGACAAAGTTCATCCTACTCACATCTCACTTGACAATCGAAATTGCAAGCTAAAGTCATATATATGGTTTCATTTTTGTGTCACTGAAATGATACTCAAGTTTTGATATTTGTTCATGACCACTAGTGTACACGAAATATTGAGTCTTGATGTATCATATTAGCAAAGATGTATACTTAATACAATATATCATTACAAATTATGAAAATACAATTTGAAACAGGATGGTCTTACGAAATGGAGTAGACAGATGCTATAGAATTGGTGACATCCATCTTTTTGGAGCATAAGTCATTTGAAGCAAAAAAAGACCTTGCAAGCTCACAAGGCACTAATTTGGTTGATTTTTACCTCGAGGATGGCGGCACGGGATGATGAGCTCATGGGGAGGAGGCCGTGTGGGGAGCGAGCGGGAGGAGTCCAGCCACGGGGGCGAGGTTGCCGGAGGCTAAAGGTCGCCAGAGAGGAGCCAGGGGAGGAGGTCGGCGCGGGTAGAGGACCCACCGCCTCGGTGAGGTGGCGTGGGGTCGTGAGGCGTCGGCCGGGGTGGTGGGGCGTCGGGTCGGTCGGTAGGCGTCGGCCGAGGCGGCGGGGGCATCTGGCCGGGTCGGCAGGTGTCGGACCGGGGTGGCGGGGTGAGTCAGCGCGACGTCGGGCGTGGGGCGGGCGTGGCGTCGGGGTGGGGCGGAGTGGGTCGGCGGGCGGGCGTCGAGCGAGCGGCCTACGCTATGGCTAACGACAATATTGCTGCTTGCGCCCGAATAGGCTCGTCGCGGGAATAAAATGGGGTGCATAGTTATCGATGTCGCTTTTTAAGAAAAGCGACTTTGGTGTGTATAGTCATCGATGTCGTTTTTGTAAGAAAAGCGACGAGATAAGCTCAATATCCGTATCGCCTTTTCAAATAAAACCGACACGGATGTGAATAGTCATCCGTATCGCTTTTACATATAAAACCAACAACGATAAGGAATATATCCGTATCGCTATTTTAAATAAAACCGACAACGATGTATCTCAAAATTTCCGTATCACATTTTTAAAGAAAACTGACACTGATGTGTCTCAATATATGTATCACTTTTTTATAGAAAGCCGACACTGATTTATCTTAATATATTCGTATCGCTTTTATAAATAAAACCGACACCGATCATGATTCAATATATGTATCGCTTTTGTAAATAAAACCTACACTGATACATAGTTATCTCTATCGGTTCTCAGGAAAAACCGAGACAAATGTGGTTCATTGCATTGTTCCCTTTCCAGACAAACCATGAAGTCTAAATTTTCAGAATTAGATCAAAGAGTGAAAAACTTTTGCAAATATCGTTGGAATTATTTGAAATTTTCCAGATATATACATTGAGATACTACAAATCTTTTTCAAAAAGAATTTTGCAAAGAGAGTTAGCTGTGAAAAAGATGCCAAAATTCACTTTCTAGGCATGAATTTTCCTAAATAGTTGAAAAGTCAAAACTTTTTCAAATGAAGTCAAGTTTTTGAAAATTTCCAAAATGATTTCATATAGCTTAGCCTCATTTTGTGTCTCGAATTATATAGATTGTACATCACATCGAGACTACACTATATGTAATTCTTTGGACAATAGCTCCTATATGGTCGATACACTTTCCTCAATGTGGCATTGCTTACTAATAATAAACTTTATCACCCATCTGCAAGTTACGAATTTTCATCATTTCATCGGAGAGAAAAATGCCATAACTTTATCGTACATTGTTGAAATTATTAGGAATTTTGCGAAATTTGTCGTAAAGCGTAGAAAAGTCAAAACTTTTTCAAATTAATCCGGAATTGCACGATAATTTCCATAAATGATGATTCGACTATTTACAAGCAATTCACCATGGATTTTTACTTTCAAAGCATTGCAAACTATTTTATATACATAATACAACAATGTGATTAACAACAAACATTATAATAGTCCATTTATTTACAATACTGCTCTTCATGATGATCTACTCGCATGTAATTGGCTCCATGTGTGTCGTCATCCCCGCTAAGACAGGCCCCATCTGCAAATGAAGGTATCTCATCGAATTGGTTATACTCTTCTTCATCTACAACATCTTCAACTCCTACGATCCGTCTCTTGCCATGAAGAACAATATGCAACCTCGGATTGGCCGGATCACGCACGTAGAAGACTTGAGTTGTTTGCTTGGCAAGAAAGAACGGGTCATCTTTGTGGCGAGTCTGCTGAGATCCACAATAGTAAAGCCTCTCTTGTCGACCTTCACTCCATGTGGAAGTCCTACCCACTTACATCGGAACAATGGAACTTGGTATATTCGTAATCAAGCTCCCAAGTTTCTTGATCAACCCATAGTAGGAGTTCATTGTGGTTGGGAGACTCTTTTGAGTGATGATAATCGGAGAAAGCATTTATGCACACACCTTTATTTTGGGCGGTACTCTTGGCATCTTGACTCTCGGTATAAAGGTGTAACCATTAATATCGTATCCTGCCATGTCGTACATTAAATCTTGGTCCGTCGACCAACCATTTTACGTTCTCACTAAAGGAGACCACCGCTTTTCTTTGAACCATGTGAGGAATCGATCATTGTGTTCTTGTCGAAGAGAGCTCATCAATTTGTGGATTTTCTTCCGTAATATCAACTTATCTTTGCTTGATGTATGGGCCGAACTTCTCTGCTGTTACGCAAGGTATCAAGCGCGCCTTGCAATACATATCAAACTTGGACTCATTAGTTTGGACCCAACGGTTCCTTTACGGCAAATCGCCCTCGTGTGAGATACTGAGAACAACGATAGCTTGTCTTTTAAAATCAACAATGAAATCAAATAATGTAATTATATAGCTCGTGTAGTAGCTTGCAAATCTTTTACTACAATGAAACAAAACAAGGGTACCAATGATGCCTCCTAATCACTAAATAATTTAGGTCCTAATCCCATTCGAGGATATGTGGTTCGAGCAAGTTCTAAGCCATTGTACCACTCCAAAGAAAATTTTGGCGATATCTCCTGCTTTGTTCTCCATATACCGTCTCGACAACAGGTCAAGAGGGTGTGCATATGGGAACACTAGGAGACCCTACGAAATCTACTCGAAGTTGTACAACACAGCTCAAGAACTTGCCGAACCACATATCCTCGAACTATCAAAAACGTGGACAATTCGAATTTGCTCAAACATAAATATGCCATTTCGTTCGGCATATATATAAACAAGCATATCCTCGAGCAGGAGGCGTAGGTTCATGACCTAAACTCTAACATTTATCACATGATAGCAACAATAATTTCTTATTAACACGAGAGCACTACAATAATTAAATAGATGTGTGCTTGTCAAAAAATAGTGTGAAATCTAAAGCACATACACAATTCCCATGCAAGCTAAACTTTATTCACGACATATCAAATTACTTTATGTAAAATTGAAGGTGTTTAAAGAATTGCTCACATTTTGAAAACCTCAAATGAGGACAAAGAGGGAATCTCCTCAAGATAGGGTTTCAAATTTGCCCTCTAAATGCCCACCCATGAGGACTTAAAATTTTCTCATCCAAGTATTGCTTCCAACCACACAATATGAGCTGTTGTCTCGGGTGGCGGCGGAGAAATCTCCTCTGGAACAACAACAGAGAAGAGTTCAGTGCGAGTGGTATATATGACCTAGCGAGGCACATCAGGATCGGTTCTTTTCTAGAAGCAATAGTGATGTACAAGGTCATCACTATCGCTTCTTTTTATAGAAGCGATAGTGATGAGCATGTGAACATCAGAATCGGTTCTTTTCGAGAAGCGATAGTGATGTGCACGGTCATCACTATCGGTTCTTTTTATAGAAGCGATAGTGATGAGCACGTACACATCAGAATCGGTTCTCAACTAAAAAGCTATAGTGATGTGCACGGTCATCACTATCGGTTCTTTTTATAGAAGCGATAGTGATGATCACGTGTGCATCACTATCGCTTCTTTTCTTAGAACCGATAGTGATGTATATTCACATCACTATCGCTTCTATCAAAAGAATCGATAGTGATGTGGACGTGATCATCACCATCACTTCTATTGTTGGAACCGATAGTGATGACCGTTAACATCACTATCGCGTTTTAGTTGAGAACCGATTGTGATATGCCCTGTGCTACATCACAATCACTTATAATCTCAGAACCGATAGTGATTATTACTAACACCCCTCTGAAGTTATTTATCACAATCGTTTTTCCTAAAAACTTAAGAACCGACACAGATAAAACGATAGTGATATGCCGTTCTGTAGTAGTGGCAAGCAATCATTTGGAAGGTACTACTACCTTTTTTTATAAAAAGAGCACTGTTTATTGTACAACAAATTAATTGTCGTGCACCTAACCTAATAAGAGGATACGTCAGCGCAACTTTGCTTCCTAAACACACTACTACAAAGCAGACAATCCTTGCGGCATATCATGCCGGTTAGGACCGAGCCAGCGATGATAACATATCTCTGCGGTTGAAACTTAAGTTGGGGAGACCTTATCACTGCCGGTTCATGCAACCAACCGGCAGGAAAAAGCAAGATATCACTGCCGGTTTGAGACAACAACCGGCAGAGATATATCACTGCCGGGTCGTTCTTTAACCGGCAGTGGTACTTGACTTTTCACTGCTGGTTTGACACTAGAACCGGCAGTGATATTATTTTCCCGCACAATATGATTTTCCCGCAAAGTCCGAGCTAATCACTGCTGGTTCTGCGCAGAACCGGCAGTGATAAGTCGTTTATATAACTGAGACCCCTGCCTCCCGACCGATCGAGCAAAGACATAGAGCGCTCTGTCTTTGATCGATTTGTAGATCTGACGGTTTCTTTGCTCAAAAATTTATTAAAATTCATATTGTACTTCTTTTGAGGTTAGTAATTTGATCTCTATTTTTGTAAATAATACAAAATTGCCACATGGATATTTACATAATGAAAAAATGTTCATGTATTTTAAAATTTTGAAATAATAAAAACTTGTTAGATGGATATTTACCTAATGAAAAAATGTTGATGTATTTTAATGTACTCAAAGTATATCCTAAGTATTTACAATTTTTTCCAAATTTTTAAATAAAAGAAATTGCAAGATGGATATTGGCCTTAATGAAAAATATTGATATATTTTAATATAGTCCAAATATATCCTAACTATTTACAATTATTTTCATATTTTACAATACTAAAAAATTGCTACATGGATATTTACATAACGGAAAAAGGTCGATGTATTTTACTATAGTCAAAATTGGTACATAGGTTTTAAATCTAATCATTTATAATTATTTGTTATTTGCAATTATATGCTTAAGTAATGTTTGATTTAATTAATTGTAGATGGACCAGAAGGTGGATGTATGACACGGACCGCTTGGGCGAGTTTTTAATGGTGTGAGTTATTTTCTAAGCGTGGCTGCGGCGCTAAGTCGAAGAATCTGGCGGACTACATGTCTTTGTCCATCGTTGATTGCAAAAATCGGTTGTTTTCTACCATAGAGTCGATACATGCACACTTGCTTGAAGAGGTTTCAAGGTGGCTATACTGTTGGACCAAGCATGGCGAAGATGAGATTGTACATGAAGGGCAACACATTACTACGGATGACGGATAAAGCGATATGGCGGATTGAAGATACGTTTGTCGGCGACCACGGCGACTATCTGGATCAAATGTTGCGTGATGGGGAGGGAGAGTTCACGAGTGAAAGTGAGTTTCAAAAGTTCCAACATATGGTGCAGGACTCCACAACACCATTGTACCCGGTGCAAGGAGGAGCACAAAAATTGCGGTCGTGCTTACACTACCGCGATTGAAGGCAAGCAATGGTTGGTTCGATAAGAGCTTCAACGAGCTATTATGTCTCTTGGGGATTTGCTTCGAGGGTAGCGTGTTGCCTACAAATGCGTACCGAGCCAAGCGGGTTGTCTACCGTTGGAATTGGAAGTACAAAGGATACACGCATGTCCAAGCGATTGCATGTTGTATCGCAATGAGTTTGCGGACTTGGATGGTTTGTCTTTGTTTGCAAAGCAAAGCGGTATAAGAACAGCGATGATGACATCGATAATGGCGATGTCGGGGTGAAGCGTAAGAAGATGAGATCCCCCTTAATGGTTGGTCTCTGCATTTGTTTGAATTTGTATGAATTTTTTATTTTGAAATATTAAAACTATTAAAACATTGATCAATCTGGATTTTTATAATTTTACAAATTTGTCAAAACTAAGGAAAATATTTAAATCAAATATACATGTCTGAAGTATTCCTCCAAAATTTTGAAAATTTGGATAAAATTTGATAGGATTTCAAAATCCCAAAGCAATCACCCTTTGAAAATTAATTAATTGAAAGTTTGACATAAGTGACCGGAGCTTATCACTGCGGTTGTCTCATTAAGCCGCGATGATGTGGTTTATTACTGCGGTTTCTAGTATTAACCAACGGTGATAATCAAGTATTCTTGCGGTTTTGTTTTGAACCGGTAGTGATAAATATTTTCACTGCGGGTGTAGACACACCGCGTGATAATGTAATATTCTTGCGGTTTTAGATTGGACCGGTAGTGAAAATAGGTATTCTTGCCGGGTTGCGCGTCGTGGCGGTGATAATTCGCTATCATTGCGATTCTGTTTGTGATCCGGCGGTGATAGTGTATCCTTCTTGGTTCATTTGTGATCGGCGGTGATACTCCAACCCTATAAATTCGACGCCGCGCCACTCGGCCCCTCATTTCCACTTCAACCTCGCGCCGCCGCCCGTCGCCTCGACCTCCATTGTCGCCTCGACCTCACCGCCTCGCCGTCACCTCGCACCCGTCGCACCGCCCGATTGTCGCCTCGCTCTCGCCTCACCGCCCGGCCGTCGCCGTCATCACATATACCCCGGCCGTCCCGTCGAATTCTAGAGGTAAGTTAATGTTGTCAAAAATCCAAATAGGGAAGAACTTGAAACTATTGGTTTGATTTGATTGTGATTCCAAAGTGTGCAATTTGCCTCGGGATCTGGTTCTCATGATGGTAGAAATATTGACATAATACACTAATAGGAAGTTTGACAATAAAGATTGAATTGAAGTTACATTTGTTTACTCAGAATTGCATGACACATTTTGGTTTTAATCTCACATTTGGACTCAAGAGTTTAAATGGTTTTAGTGAATTTATCATATCATTTTACATCAACACTGAAATATATCATGGGAATTGTTGCAATGTTTCTATAGCACCGTCCTAAAATCAGCTAATCATTGTATGTCATAATTTTAACAAAATCCTCAAGTAACTTTGAGTCTGCTCATGATCGTTTATTTTCATCGAGAGCGTTTGTCACGAAGAGTGTCGGCTATAACGAAGCCATGGTACATAATTACACATTGATGCCTTTTTATTTAACAAATATCATCATTAATTAACTTCCTTTTTGTTCAAAAACAGCGCTCCAAGCGAGAACTAATAAGTTATTGCTGACAGAAATTATAGCAATTCAAGAATAGATCGCCGATTCATTCATGATGAGATCATCAATCCAAGCGGCGAGTTCCACGAGTAGCCTCATCGCCCTCATTCCTACAACCTAGGCGCGTGACATGTCTACTTGACTCTTTGTAAAATCAAAGCGAATGGGATGAGATGTAGTCGAGCTACATTTGTAAACAAATCATTGTAAAAACAATTTATGTGATGCTTAATTTAATATATTTGAATTATGATTTTAACGATGCTTCATATATACATGGATATATTTGAATTATGATTTGAACAAAGCTTTATATACTACATATGGACACTGTATAAACAATTGTATAAAAATATATATATTGCACAAAAAATATCCGGCAGTGATAGTTCAATATCACTGCCGGTTGTAGATAGAATCGGCAGTGATAGTTCAATATCACTGCCGGTTGTAGGTAGAATCGGCAGTGATAATCCTTATCACTGCTGGTTCTGAGCCGGCAGTGATAATCCCGAGTATCACTGCCGACCAATCCTTGCGGCGCCAATGACCGGTAGTGATGGGGTTCGAACCGCAGTGATGTGCTGTTACGTAGTAGTGACACCACAAATGGGATCGACGGGAATGCAAATATACAGTGTAGTTATACGCTGCATGCAACGCATGCATGCATGTGCTGCAATCGTGACGATCGAGATCATATCGACCGGTGCGTGATCAAATCAACGGACTGCATTAATTCACGACCTGCAAATTCGGTGCCAAAAGTTAGCTGACGTCTCAGATCATATCAGGCACTCCGCTTTTAATTCGCGACCGTTGTATGATCAATGCAGACGCCTATATAAACCATGCATGGCCTCTCCTTGCTCTCCATCCCCCTCCACTACCACACCACACAAGCCATATATAGCTATCTAGGGTTGAACAATGGGAGCTGCACCAAGAGGCCTAATCTATGGTGTTTTCGCCATCTTGATGGCGATGTCCGTTGCGAACGCTGCTGACGGTGAGGCGACGTCGACCATCGTCGGCTTGGCTAAGTGTGCTGACTGCGCGAGGAAGAACATGAAATCTGAGGATGCTTTCAAGAGTATATAGATTTATAAGCCACCTAGCTAGCTAGTCATCTCCTTCACTTGCTAGTTGGTGACGTACTGGTGATCCTACTGAGTACTGATCAAGCTCCAATTAACTGTTGCCACGTTCAGGCCTTCAAGTAACCATCAAGTGCATGAACGACAACGGCGAGTACGAAAGCAAGGCCGTCGGCGAGCTCGACCGCTCCGGCGCCTTCAGCATCCCCCTCTTTGCCGACTTCCACAGCACCGACTGCTTCCCGCAGCTCCACAGTACCAGCGAGCATGCCGTGCCCTGGGCAGGAGCCGTTCAAGATCGTTCTGGTATCCGAGGACAACGTCGACGGCAAGAAAACCTTCGTTCCCATCACCGGCAAGATGCAGTACTCGTCTGCCGAATGCACCTCGGCGTTCCTCTGTGACCACCCGATCATGAAGCACTTCTTCGACTATTTCCACAAGAAGCCCGTACCTCTGAAGCCCGACCCCAAGCCGGTGCCCAAGCCAAACCCCAAGCCGATGAAGCACTTCTTCGACTATTTCCACAAGAAACCTGTGCCTCCCAAGCCCGAACCCAAGCCGGTGCCCAAGCCGGAGCACGGTAACGCATCACCGTCCCCAAGTTCTCCGATCTACCACTGAAAAATATAATAAAAATGAAAATGAATATATTGAATTTGAATATTCTTATTTTGAGTTTTCTTAGTGTTATTGGTTTTATTTGGATTTTCCTTGGATTTATGCTTTCTATGAAAAATCCAACAAATGGAATTAATGAATGGAAAATGGTAAAGAGATAAAAGGTAAAAGTAAAATTTGGAAAAATTACCATGGGGCCTTATCCATGCTGGTAAGCAGTAAAATATTTTTATGTGCAGGAATGTAAACAAATAAAATATTTAACCATCTCTTTGACTAGAAACAGTAGAAGTCGAATTACTGAAAGAAGTTAGAAGATTATATGGAGTCATAAAATTACCATAACACCCTCGGAGGATAGGCTACGTCTGGTAAAAATCTCAGAAATTTATCGTGTCGTATATGCCTTTTAAAAATTCAAGAACTGAGGCATTGAAAAACTGAAAATCATCATGTCGAATTTTTATAAACTATTTACTCAATAATTCGACTTGAAATTTTTATAGAGATATATAAAACCCAAAGTAAACTCTCAAAAAAGTTTTGAAAATAATTAGCATGATTTACACCCTCGAAAAAATTAAATTCCAATATGGAAATTGTAGGCGATTACAGTGTCAGAATTTTTATAAATCAACCATAGGGTATTTTAATCTCCAAATTATTTGGAAGGCCTAGACTACCAGAAGATCTCAGTCACAAAGTTTCAAAATTTTCAACTTGAGTGCATGGCTGAATCAATGCAGTACTAGTTATGCAGTGAGACTTATCCCTTAATCGTCTTGCGCGGACCGACATGTGGGCCATTTCCTAATGTTCGCCGAGCAGTGGGGAAACTCTCACTCTCTCTGCCGGTGGCCCCCGGTCCTGCTCGTCAGCCTCAGCGTCTCTTTTCTTCTCTCCTTTTTCCTCACCGCCGAGTGAGTCTCGCGAGACTTCGCCGCCTCTCTGCGTCTCAGCGCCAATTCCGTCGACTCTGCAATTGCGCGTTGCCATGGCTCGTCCTTGGTCCTTCCACGCCATGCCTCGCCCATACCGTTCTGTTTTGAGCCCTCAAAACCATGCGCCACCTCACCATTTCGGCTGAGCCAAGCGCAAGCCCGCGCGAGCCAAGCAACCAGGGAGAAACCGACTTCTTTGGTTAAAAATACCTCTCCAGTGTCGCATTAAGACCCTCCCTTTCCCCTTCATTCTAATCTTCAAGCCAATAACCGATCGCTTACGTCCTCCCCATTTTCGCAGAAGACCAGAAAAGGGGGGAGATCGCTGAAGTAAGCCAAATGGACATCAAACTTTGAAATTTCTTGGTCCTGGAGATTCGCCATGCCTCCTAGAATCTTGATCAATCTTTATTTTGCCCTTGTTTTATCCGTAGTTCATCTCCACCGCCGCTTTTCTTCTTCCCAACCGGCGTGCGTGGGCAGCCACCTTGGCTCTTCTCCGCCTTCTTTCTCGGTGAAATAGCTCACCCTTAGCTCACTTATGCTCACCCCATTCCCTTAGGTGAAATCATGGCGGTAGCGAGCTTTTGCTCGAGCGACCATGGCGGCGCCGCCCATATGAGACCGAATCCACCGATTCAACCCTTTGTGTTTACCGCACTAGTCGGGATCAGCGCTAGTGCACATAGCTCAATATCGGTACATATCACATCATACTCAGCGATAATAGAATATTACTCCATTTATTGATATAGCTAAGTGTATGATCTTATGATCGACTTACATTATTAAGCCACGAAGGGCAAGACTGGAAATATAAGCTAAGAATTAAGCAGCGGAAAGTAGAAAGCGTAGATAGCTCATCAGTTCACCACAGTGCAACCGACAAGGCTCGGACCCTAATGACTCGTGTCCTCTGGAACTCCTCCTCCAACACGGTGTAGATTCTTGATTGTTGATTATTGTTGTTGGCAAGGGTGAGTACTTAAAGCACTCAACAAGTTGTGCATGAATGCAATTCTATGTAACTATATGCAAGGCTTATTCAATGGATAGGCTATCATGGCTATTTTGCAATAAGCGTATTTATGAACAAATATAATAAATAGATTATAAAGGCGTAAAACAAATAATGATAGTAAATAGATTGATATTTCTCAAGTAAACCAAGTTTCCATTCTAAGTCAAATTCCATCTTCCACGGCATTACGCCACCCAACTAAGTTGTCCATTTAATTAAGCTAACCCTTAAGCTGTAATTCGAGTATTGCTCAATACCACGAGCACGGCTATCGAGAATATTTTCACACTCTGCGGAGGTTATGCACTTTACCCACGCGATACAACCAAACACCACCAAGGCGAGTGATTATAACAAAGCCTTTACAATGCGTTAAGCTTAACCGGTACCACCGCTATGGTTTCAACACTGGTGGGACTGGTTACCACATCCAGGGCCCCCCTCTTGCGCCACGTGAACTACTCCATAACTCAGGAACTCACACCAACCACGATAGTACCAAAATTAGGACATTGCAAATTAATCAGCTAGGCTGGCCCACACCAGACATGTGGTTGCATGATTGACTCACGTCAAAGGCTTGCAAGGTTAAGTCCTTAGAGTGATCAAGGCAAGATATCCGCATACCCTCTGCCCATCGGGCCCACCTTGGCATACTCGCCCCTTGTCACTTGCCCCAATCTAAGTGATTATCATCCAAGTTGATTACCAAGCACCACGTGCCATCAACAATTCAACATCGTTGCGTGACATGACTCGCCACAACAACTCAATCTCATCGTGTGATCCCACATGACACACAAGTTCATAACATCGTTCCATATTCCATTAATCAAGATTAATTATCAATGATTCAAACACATGTGATGACGTGGCATGGCTAAGCAACTAATACGGTCTAACCATCCCATGTTGATTATTATTACTAACCAACTAAAATGAACCAATCTAGGGTGACAATAGATTATGGCATGCAATGACAAGGTAGGGTATAGATCATATGGGTAGATTAACTAGATCCCAATTTAGATTGAAACAATTGTATACTTGAAATACTATGCAATAAAGTAAAACAATATAGCAATTTTATAAACATGGGTTCAACATGATCAAAGCACAACTTGCCTTGGAATAGGTCCTGATGTTGATCTGGAGCTTGCTCTTGAGTTGTTGGATCTTCCTCCGAAGCGTCGCACAATTCAACGTCTACGCGTACCGAAGGAGAAAAGCAAATAATTACCAAAATAGAGAGCAAATTAACTCCAAAAACCAATTAAAATTCACCATTAAGTAGATCTCAATTTTACAAATTTTTAGAAATTTGAATCACTCAAATCTGAGTTAAGATGCAACAGATATAGCCTTTTGAAGTTTGAATTAATTCTGAAAATACAGAAATTAGAAAACCGAATTTAACAGAATTATTTTTAAACTGAAAAACCGATTTATGACATCAGCGTGACCTCATGATGACGTCAGCATCGTAGAATTTTCAATTGAATTATTTTCCAATTGAAAACGCAATTATAAGCGCAAGCATGGCGTCGGCCTTGATCGAAACCAATCGAGCGCGACACGTGTCTCGGTGTATGGGTGAGTCCACGGCGTTAGGTCGGTTCACCATGAGCGGTTGTAAGGCCCCATTTTTGATAAATAAATACCAAAAATGGATACCATGTGCATCTGATACTAGTCCCATGATCGATAGCTAAATACGCACAAATACAAATTGATATCACGATCATACACAAACTTTATTACAGTGAAGTAAGATTACATATTATTTTTACAATACCAAAAGTAAAACTGCAGTGGAGACAACTTCTTGTAGTATGCCTTTTTAACCCATTGTTCCACAGGCAACTGACAAGGGAAAATCCTTAGATAAATTCATCGATAAATTCCCCGTATCCTGCATCAACGTAAGAATCGTCGGAAATCTATTTCTTCACCTAAAAACATCAACATTGGCAAGTTGAGTACTTACGTACTCGCAAGACTTATGCAAATCCTAAAATACATGCAGGCCATTTCAATGAAAGGCTAATAAGGTTAATTTGCATAAAGCTGGTTTGAAATGTAAATATCGAATAATAGATTGCAAAATGGAATTTAAATAAAAGCAATTTAATATTGAAAGTGATAGATTGTAAGCATCAATAAATCACGAATGTTTGGGTAACCAGATCATACTTAAAACCATTTCCTTCCGCACACAGCGGAAATGACCAACACGTGGTAGAAACCACTTTTTATGAAAATAAGCAAAACTGCTAACTATGTGATGACTTTACCAAGTGTCCATGACCGCGGACGCGGCTAATCGATTAGTTTTACACTCTGCGGTATCTGACTTTCCCCACAAGACATGGTGACTCTTTGAGCAATCGATATTTGCACTTGCCTTTGGTGTGCCGAGAGATCATGTTATAACCGTTACATTATTTAAACCTAACTTTGCACCACCACGGTGACGATAAACCCATACGTGGTGTAAGAACTCGAGCCTGAAATGATGGAACTACCCACAATATGGCATACACCGTTATATTGGTAGACGTTTAATCCATGATCACCTCGGTGTGGACATCCGTCGAGCAATTCATTAAGAAACAGCTCGTACTACTCGGCCTTCCAAGTGCAAAGCTAGTTTTAAACAACAATAAGTTAGAGCTGTCCCATACCGGCACTTGTGGTTGTATGAATGTTCTTGGCTGAAAACAACCCATAGTTCGGTCCTTAATCCGACACGGGCAATAATCTCCACCCTACACTACGTGCAAAGACATGCACAACCTGGCTATTGCCAATAATTGCCCGCATCTAAACCATAGTTTTATTTTCATTTTCCAACCAAATACCAACCACAAAAATGGTCATACCCATTTAAATGTCATATCAAAGTCTTTAATCATTTCTCAGTTTTATCTTCATTTAGCTTTGGCTAAGCATTTCACTAAATGTGAGTAACCAGTTGACATTAAATATTGTCTAAGCTATTCTAGGGTTTTCAAGGTTCACAATTTTCTACTTATTAAGGAAGTTCTATAAGTCTCTTGGTACAATTACCATTACGAAATATAGCAGACTTTACAAAATAAAGTATGCGATAAAACATTTAATGAAAACATTTATAAAACTGGGATCAATATGATCAAAGGGGTTTGCTTGCCTTGTTGACTATCCTCGACTTCAAACTCACGGTGGTCGTCAGATGTCACCGGATTAAATCGGGTTCTACGTTGTCTGGCAACATATAACAAATACCAAATTTCAATAGAGCCAAAAAGAAATCAGATGGAAATATTCAAATAAAATGATTTCACAATCCAGGAATGATTTCAGGAGTTATTTGTTTTCTTTTGCAATTTAAAGATTTGATCTATTTAAACCATTATTGCATTATTTTCTACTCATTTTATAACTTAGATTTTTCTTACAACACACCCTAAGTATTTTTACAGATTCTGGTTCCTGAGAATATAAGGATTCTAATAAAATTTATTTTACTAAATTTGGGGGTTATTTGCAAAATTTTCATGAATGGCATATTTCTAACCTTTTCTTTGAATTTAAATTCGAAATTCAAATAAAATTCAATTCTGAAATATTTTTTGCATATTCTAAATCTACTGAATTTTATATGAATTTAGAAATTTATTTCATCAAATTTGGTTAAATTATTCAAAAGATATGGCTATTTGAATATCTAGGTTTTGAATAAATAATAAAAATCTAAAAGCGCGAAAATGGAAAATGCGCTTTGCGCTGAAAAAGCGCTTTCCCTTTTCAAGGCGGAACCGTCTCGAGACGCGTTGTGACAGGACGGGTCCACCCGTCAGAGTCCAGTAGCCCGGCTTGTGCCGTGTGTGATCCCTTGCGAGTCTTGCGAGGTCGACAAATGGTCGACATGTCGGCGCACTCATGCATAGCGGCCAATGCGAGGCCCACATGGCGTGATGGCCTTCGCGCATGAGACCGACAGTTTGGGCCGGCAAGCGGTGACCAGGCAGGCGCCGGCTTCCGGCTTCGCCGTGGCGAGCCGGGCGGGCGGCGGAATCGATTCCACCTTGAGCTTCAGCGAGCCAAGGCGAACCTTTGGGTGGCGGGCGGTGGCCGAGGTGGTCGGAAAGGCGGTCGGACCGCCGGCGGCGGAACTCACGGCCACGTGGCAGCGCAGACGAACTAGCTACTCTGAGCTTGAAGATCACCCTACGAGCATCGATGCATCACAGGATCCCATTTCAGGTTTAGCTCAAAGAATGAATGGCGGAGGAGGTTCTCACCGTGCGCGGTGGTGGCGAAAAAAAACACAGTGGAGGAGCTCACCGGGAAGAAAGGGCCGGTGGAGCTTGGGACGGGTTCTGGAGGTGCTAGGGTGCTTGGTCGAAGGAATTGGGTTGGAATGGTGAGGCGGAAGATTGCGAGTTTTGACCTCTTTGCGGTTTTTGCTGTCGCCAAGAAGACGACCAAAAGCGGCGGAATGGGTTTGCAGAGGCACGGCTAGGTCGGTGCGAACGCACGAAGGGTTTATATAGGAGAGAAAGGCGGTTTCTTGCGTGGTGAGAAAAAACAGAGGCGGCGTCGGCGGAGAGAGGCAGAGAGGGGAGGAAGAAGGGCGGCGGGTCGCTGCGCGTGGGGCGAGCTGGCAGCGGCTGTCGGCTGAGGTGTCTCACTGACAGCCGGGCCCACATGTCGTGAGCGAAAAAGAAGTCTGGCGAAGACTCAAGGCGGAACAGGATAAAAGCAGGGATTTCGAGGCTCAAACCGACTCTAAATTTTATAAAAATTTTACCAGCAGTCGGCAAGATAATTACCATACTCCAGTAAAATTTTCGATATTTTATGATGCATGAAGATTTTTATAAAATTCTGACATTGCAATAGTTGCTGCATTGCCCATTCGGTTTTCCTTTTAATTTGCGATTTAAACGAAGTTATTATTTTACAAAACTTTTTATAATTGTTTGAAATGATATTATACACCTTCTGTAAAAATTACAGACTCTAATTATTATTATTTAATTTTAAAAAAAATTCTGACATTACTGTTTTCCAGATTATTTATTCACTGTTTTTGAATTTTTAAAATTATAAAATAATTAATAAATTCTTGATATTTTTACTGAAGGTTGATACTGTTTTGATGTCGGCAAGATAAACATTTTGGGTCAGGATGACTTACAGATATTTTTACCAAATTGTTTTACCATTTTACCCTGAGATATTTACTCATGATTATCTTTGATTAATTGTTATTTTTATTAATTCAGCTTACCCACCGACTTAAGCAAGCTGAGGAGAGCCCTCAGATATTTTTAGAAACTTTGGTAAATTTTTGTTGAATTAACATTTTTACTTTTTACCATTTTCTATTTACCATATTTTTGGTTTCACTTTCTTGCATTAAAGAAAAGCCAAAGAATATTCAGAAAATCTAGAAAATTCAGAAATTTCGAAAATAATACACAAAATATTTTTATTTCATTTTCTTTATTTTATGATTTTTGAGGCTATTACAGATCTACCCCCTTACAAAAATCTCGTCCCAGAGATTTGGAGATGACTAGAAGAATTAGGGAACTCTTGTCGAAGATGATCTTCTCTTTCCCATGTAGCCGTCTTGATTATGATTGCTCCATTGCACTTTCAACATATTGATGGTCTTGTTTCTTGTTTGGAGTTCGGCTTCTCCCAAGATCTGACTGGATGCTCTCGATAAGATAAATCTGGTGAAGATCTATCCCTTCCAAATCGGTAGTCGGAGGGAACACGAAGGCATTTCTTAAGGTGAGATACATGGAAGGCGTTGTGAGCGTTAGATAGTTGAGGTGGCAATTCTAATCGATATGCCATCTCACCCATCTTTCAATGATAAAGCGGTCCAATGAATCGAGGAGCCAACTTCCCACGGTTTGAAATCGACGAATTCCACGAAGAGGCGAGACTTTGAGATAGACATGGTCACCAACTTGGCCCGAGTTCACGCAGCGATTGTGGCGTAACTCTTCGACAGGCTGATGCCTCTTTTAGTGGCCACGATCATGTCCACTTGCTCTTGAGCTTCTTGAATAAGATCTGGCGAAGAATTTTCTTTCTCAACCCGGACGAGAAAGAGGGTTCGACATTTCCTTCCATACACGCTTCAAAAGCGACACTTGCGACTAGATTGAAGCTGTTATTATAAGAGAATTGACGAAGGCCAAACTTTTCTCCCAATTAGAGCCGTATGTGGCACTACGGGCTCTTAACATGTCTTCAAAATTTGATTGGTCCTTTCCGTTTGTCCATACATGCGAGGATGATAAGTCGATCTTGAAATTCAACTTAGTACCCGGAAGGCGGTGCAAACTTTCCCGTAAGCGAAAGTAAGCGGGAACCTCGATCGAAACAATTGTCTTGATGCGCCATGAAGGCGGACAACATTCTCGGATACAACTCGGCAAGCTTATCTCGAATGAGTAGTCTTGGCCAGGAATAAAGTGAGCCACTTTAGTCGACGATCAACGATTACCCAAATGGAATCATGCCCTTTCACGGTTCTTGGCAAACCGATAATAAAATCCATCTTGATGTCTTCCCATTTCCACTCTGGTATCTTCAAAGTGCAAAAGTCCTGCGGGGCGTTGATGCTCGGCTTTGACATGCGGTAGCATACATCACGCAGTTGCGACATATGCGGCGATATCCTTTTCAAACCGGGCCACCAATATTCTCGTCGGAGATCTTGATACATCTTTGTACTTCGGGGTGAATTGAGAGGGAGACTCATGGGCTTCTTTGAGAATTAACTCTTTTAATTCGGATCATCGGGAACATATATTCGATTTTGAACATAAGCACTTCATCTGAACTTTCACGGAATTTGGATTCCTTTCCTTGCTTCAACTCTTCACGTATTTTGATAATTGCTTCATCTTTGAGTCGAGCGATTTAATCTGGGACTTAAGGGTTGGTTGCACCACTAGAGCGCCAAATAACCTTTTCGACAACTCCCAAATTAAGCTTTTGGAAATCTTTTACCGATCGAATTGATCGGTCAAAGATGAAACAGAAAGACAATGAAGCTTTCGACTTAGAGCATCTGCTCACGACATTGGCTTTGCCAGATGGTATTGAATGCTAAGGTCGTAATCTTTTATCAACTCTAGCCATCTTCGTTGTCTTAAATTTAGATCAAGCCGGTGAAGAAATATTTGAGACTCTTATGATCTGTGAATACTTTGCATTTGTTTCCAATCGGGTAATGGCGCCAAATTTTGAGGCGTGCACTACATGCACTAGTTCCAAATCATGAGTCGGATAATTGAGCTCATGAGGTCGCGAATAGACGGGAGGCGTAAGCTACGACTTTTCCTTCTTGCATAAGCACACACAAGCCCATTCTTGGAAGCATCACAATAAACATCAAAGCTTTTATGGACATCGAGGTAACACTAGCACGGGGCTGCTTTGTTAGCCTTTTCTTTAATTCTGAAAACTTTCTTAGCATTGGTGTCCATTCAAACTTCTTTTCTTTCTTGAGAAGTCGGGTCAAAGGACTAGCGATTTTAGAAGTTCTCGATAAAGCGGCGATAATATCCCGCTAGACCGAGAAAACTTGAATTTTGAACGGTGAGGGGCTTCCGGTCTAAAACAGCTTTGACTTCTTTGGGATCAGCGGAAATACCACCTTAGAAAGAATATGACCTAGGAAAGCAACTTCTTTTAGCCAAAATTAGCACTTCTCGAACTTGGCATAAAGCTTATGCTCTCGAGCTTTTCAAGAACCATGCATAAATGATGCGCATGATCTTCTTCGGATTTGGAATAGACGAGAATATCATCAATGAATACTCCTACTGAACTTATCTAAATACTCCATGAAAACTTTATTCATGAGGCACATAAAATTAGCGAGCATTTGTAAGTCAGAAAGACATCACGGTATATTCATATAGACCGTGAACGAGTGGTAAAAGCGGTTTTAGGAATATCTTACTCGTCCGATCTTCAATTGATAGTACCCATGTCTTAAATCAATTTTTGAAAAGATTTGAGCACCGGTCAATTGATCGAGCAGATCATCGATACGAGGCAAAGGATATTTATTCTTAATTGTGACATCATTCAATGCACGATAGTCCACGACATGCGTATTCCACCGTCCTTTTAGGCACAAAAAGAACTGGACTACCCCAGGAGAAGAGCTAGGTCGAATAAAGCCTTTTCTTAAT